>OZ024741.1:82289168-82331668 GCA_964016885.1 Eledone cirrhosa | reverse complement strand
GGTAGAAGTGGTTACACAACAGTTAGTTCACCATACAGAGAACAATTGTTTCACTTTGGCTGATCCTCAACTCCTAATGTCCAATACGAGCTGAGGATCCGCTAAGGTGTAACCACTTCTCTCTCTCTATTTCTCCTTCTCTCTCTCTCTCTCTCTCTCTCTATATATATATATATATATATATATATATGTAGAAGTTGTATTTAATTTGTTGGAATTCCGACAAACGTAAATGTTTATAACTGATATAGAGCACTCAACAGTTTACTGGAGTAAATATTCAATGATATTAAATAAATGGAAACTATATTTATAAAACCATACTTATTTTATTATATATATTTCAATATCAACCAAGCCAGTCTTGGTGCGCTTCCATCAAATGAAATATAATGTTTGTTTTATAAATAAAGACTACCCATGAAAATCATACCTTATCGGTCGGAAATTCACTGGATAGTGGAAACATATTAGGGATTATTCAAAGTTATGTGTGAATATGCAAATGAATGTGTAAATAATTGAAAAAAACAACCATTTATTTAAATGATGCTGGGGAAAGTTAGGGAAGAAAGAGAGAGAGAGAAAAAAATTATTAATATAATGAGATAGATAGAGAGAAGAAATTTACAAGCGGATGAATAGAACTCACGTAACGTAAATAAGCTTTAAGTTTATATCTACTAATGGTACGTATATTTACTATTATTTTGTTGTTAGAATTCTTTTCTAATATAATATAATATTTACTATTATGAGTAGATAAAAAAATAGATATATATAGAAAAATAAATATATATAAAAAATTTGATAGAAAAATTATATTGAAAAATTATATTGAAAAATAAATATATAGAAAAATAGATAAATAGAAGAATCAATAGATAGAAAAATAGATAGATAGAAAAATAGATATATGAATGGATAGATGGGTATATGAATGGATAGATGGGTAGTTATAGATAATTGTTTTAATGAATTATGAGGGATATTGGTTTATATTTAGTGTAAGTAATTAAGTTAACTGAGTTAATAAGAATATTTATATATTTTAAATGTTTTAAATTGGGAAGATACGGAAAAAACCATCAGTTTTGTTTGTTTATTAGTTAGTATGAGACCATTTTGACAAAGATATAAATGTTGAAAGATATATTTAGCCTGAACTAGTTATTGGTTATAAATTTAATAAAAGATATTAAATAATGTTATTAAAAAATATTAAAAGTGTTAAAAATTCTGGAAAATCTTTTTAAAAATTTCCGAAAATATTAAAAAAAATATTTTAAATCCATAAATAATTTTAAAAAATATTTTTTTTAAATATTTTAAAAAATTATTTAAAAGAAATTTTTAAATTATTAAAAACCATTTTATAAGAGATAAGTAGATTTAAAAAAAAAAAAAAGTAATTTTGAAAAAAATAAGTAATTTTTTAAAATATAAGTAATTTTAAAAAAATACGTAATTTTTAAAATATATTAAATATTTTAGAAGTAAAAAATAAAAATGAAAAATGAAAGATTTAAGAAGTAAAAAATAAAAATAAAAAATAAAGAATTAAAAAACCTTAAAAAATATTAAAATTAAAATTAAAATTAAAATTAAAATTAAAATTAAAATTAAAAATTTAGGATCATATATGTATATAATTTAAGTAAATTTAAAAAGTGAAATTATAAGAAGTGAAATTATAGCAAACAATATATGGAAATAAGTAGAAATATTATAAGTGTAATTATAATTTATATATAGGTCTAAATGTTGAATTTAGGCGATGTTTACAAGAACTAAATAAATTCATACGTGTATTAATAGAGTTCTTACATTTAAGTATGAAGAAAATTTCCTCAACACGCAATTTACAAAACCTAGATAAAGCTGTATTTCGGTAGGCAGGTACTTTATGAAATTATTTCCCAAGTTAAAGAATAGTCCATAATTTTGGATTTTAAGTTCTATATCAGGTTTGATAGAGAAGTTGAAGATTTTTTTACCAATATTATTAAACGAGCATTTGTGATTATTAAAACGAGTTTTAAAGTCTGTAGAAGTTGAACCTACATGGTTAAATATATTATCAGTGGTTTTGACTGTGAATTTATAGACCACATCCTTATCTAAGCACTTATTTTTTAAAGGACAGTTTGATTTAATTCTACAATTACATTTAGCGGAGTTGATGTTATTCGGACCGGTGATATTACTGCTATTTTGGGTATGGTTTAAATTTCTATTATTGATTCTATTTATATTTTGTGCTAAGTTCATTGTAGTAGAGTAAGATAGTTTTCTTGTATGTCTGTTAAAGATAGGGTGGTATCTATGGGCTTTAGGAAAACATTCATCTAGAGCTTTAAAGAAAAGCTTAGCTAAAGGTGTTTTAACGCTTAATGAGAATGGAGGTGAATACCAAATTATATTTCTAGTTCTATTTCTACTGTTAGATTTAGAGTTTAAGTTAGGTTTTTTTTATTGTAATTATATATTATAATTACAATAATATATATTATATTATAATTACAATAAAAATAGCAGTAAAAAATAAAAAAAATAAAAAAATTTTTAACATTTTTTATGGATTTTAAAAATATTTTTTAGTATTTTCGGAAATTTTTAAAAAGATTTTCCAGAATTTTTAATACTTTTAATATTTTTTAATAACATTTTTTAATATCTTTTATTAGATTTATAACCAATAACTAATTCAGGCTAAATAAATCTTTCAACATTTATATCTTTGACAAAATGGTCTCATACTTACTAATAAACAAACAAAATTTATTGTTTTTTCCGTATCTTCGCAATATAAACCATTTAAAATATATAAATATTCTTATTAACTCAGTTAACTTAATTACTTACACTAAATATAAACCAAAGGACAATATGAAAATCTGCTTCGTAGAATCGAGACATATCCGAGGACCGCGCAATTTCAGAGTCAGGTTTGATCACCACATCGATTGTGACTCGAGCTGGTCGCCCAAGAAACAATTGTAATATGTCGCAACACTGATTCTCTTTTTTCTGGGATATCAAATTCTGCTCTACGAAGGCATCAAGTGCTCATAGGGCTTACCGTATAAGGACGCTGTTTGCATCCAATACCAATTATATATTATATATATATATATATATATATATATATGCATCCAATGCCATATATATATTATATATATTTTATATATTATATATATTATATATATATATATATATTTGCATCCAATACAAATATATATATATATATATATATATATATATATATATATATATATATATATATATATATATATATATATATAATAATAATCTAATAATCTGCGAAGTCATAGGCGCCTATGATTGTCATAGGCGCACTAGGTACTATCTCAAAAGGTTTCCAGGGATGGCTAAAGAAAATTGGACCCGCCCCTCTTTTTGGAACACTTCAAAAGACATGCTTGCTGGGAACAGCAAGAACCCTCCGATACGTTCTGAATATCTGAGGCTGAAGGTAGTGGCTTGATATTCATTCCAACAAACTTTCCGGTTAACTAACATCAATGACTGAGACTCAAAGAATAATAATAATAATAATAATAATAATAATAATAATAATAATAATAATAATGCTTTCTTTATTAACCACAAGGGTTTACATAAAGTAGACATTAAGGACAGTACAGGACAATACAGGACGGTACAAATGGGCATTTCTGCGTGTAAAAAAAAAACAGAGGATGTAATAAAATATCAAAGAAAGATTCCCCAATAGGGGGAAACTTCCGAGGGACATTTGTGGAGAAAGCCCAGTAAAAGACCACAGTGACCCTGGCCACCAAGGCAAGTGCCCTCTCCCAGTTGTCCACCTTTAATTTACAGATACGTACTCAGAGTAGGCCCATTCACTCGGGCCATTCTTGCTTCTCTCACCCATCTTTCAACAAAATGCTGGGAAGAGAGCACTTCCTCTCTACTCTGATTTTCCTTTTCAAATGAAATTTGAAAGAGTCAATCAGCGCATCACCGAAGAGGTAAGTGCTCGTCTTCAGCCATTTCAAACGTGTCCACCATACTATCTCTTTCGCCATGGCCACCAGACAGATAAAAACTGCCTGCCTTTCGCGGCTAAAGGAAGAGGGCGGGGCAATCCTCACGATTAACTCAGATGATAGCCGGATCCGTCCTTCACGCGACAGCAGGTGTTCGACATAAACCCACAAGTCAGCAATTTTCGGACACTGGACGATTGAGTGCAGGACGGTTTCGTCGCCCTGCGCGTATCTCGGACATGCCCGGCTGACGGCACCTCCATGCATGTAGAGTTTATCCCGAACTGGCAAGGCTCCTCGGTAGCTCTGCCAGGCCAGAGATATCTGGAAATTGTCCATAGGTCCCGGCCCGAAAGTTCTTCCGGAGAGATTGGCTAGTTGATTTTCGTCGACACCTAGAGTTTCCCCAAGTACATCGTCGCTCTTCCCCTCCACTACTCCTCTATAGAACGCCGAGGTGGAGTTTCCACCGATCACATTGCTCGATTGGTCGAGGGCTGTGAGCGCCTGAAGACATTCCAGTCTCCAGGCGCTCCCTCTCGGTCTTCGCTTGACCCAGGACTGCAGCTCCGTCAAGGAAACGATCTGGGGAAATACGTGTCTAGCAAACGGCGACCACGCCTGATCATCGGAGCGCGTCCTTTCCACAAAAAGCGAAAGAGCAAATGCTCCAGCGCAGTCAGGCGGGGCTTAGAACAAGGTACGACGGTCAGGCGGTAGCAGATGACAAACGCGATGTACGCATTAGCCACCTCCGCTCGACCATTCAGGGATAGCTTCCTCTCGGCCCTTTTCTGGGTGAGAGAAGCCACCCTGCTCGTCAGCTCGTCCCAGTTTTTGTCCGTCTGGAGGTACGGACCGAACCAGACCCCTAGCAATTTAACCGGTCCGTCCGTCCAACGTCTGACGACGCTGTTGGACGGCATGGACCTGCCTCGCCAGGTGCCGTGCTGCAGGCCCACTGACTTTTCCTGGTTGATCATTGCTCCTGTCACCGCTTCGTATTATCTTAGTGTAGTGCCGATCGCCTCGATGTGTTTGGCGTTCGACACCACTACGGTGACATCGTCCGCATATGCTGACACGGATCTTCCGCATCCTAGTTCGGGAGGGACGCCCCTCAACGTCTCCAGTTTGTGCAGTAATGGCTCGAGAGTCAATACGTACAAGAGGGACGAGAGGGGACATCCTTGGCGGACCGAGCGCATGATGTTGAACGGTTCTGAAAGGTGACGGTTCACTCTCACCACAGAGCAGATGTTGCTCTGCATGGCAGCGATCCAGCCTCTGAAGACGGGCCCAAAGCCAGACGCCCTCAAGACTGCCGCTAGGTAACGATGGTCGACCCTATCGAAAGCTTTCGACTGATCTAAATTGATCAAAGACCCACCCGTGCCAGTTCCCTAGCTACCCTCTCTACGATGTATCGCATGAGGTGGAGGTTGTCGTGGATGGATCTGTCGGGAATGGCGCATGTCTGCACCTCTCCCACCAGACCACCAACGACAAGCACCAACCTCTTTGCTAGCCCCTTGGCCAAAATATTGAACTCTGTGTTTAGCAGAGTTATGGGCCTGAAATTATCTATGTTATCCCCCTTGTTCGGATCCTTTCTCAGCTGTGCCACCGCTCCTCGGCTCACAGAGCCGGGAATTCTCCCGTTCTGTTGCCAGTTGCAGCAGACGTCCGCCAGGAGGCCTCCGAACAAGTCTGGCATCTGTACGTAAAGTTCATAGGGCAGACCATCCAAACCAGGCGATTTATCCCTTGTGCAGCCACTCATTGCCTCGCGTACTTCAGCGGCTGTTATCGGCTTTTCGCAACACTCCGCCTCAGTGGCCGAGAGCCGCGGCAGTTAGTCGAGGTAGACACTAAAGTCCATCCCTCGACCCGGCCCACCGCTGCCCCCGAACAGCTGAGTGAAGTGTCGCTGAAAAGCTTCACACATTTGCCCGGGATCGAGTAGAATGCGCCCGTCGTGGTCCACCAAAGACCAGATCGTGGATTTGTTGCCACGACGCGCCTTCGCACTCGGGCCCATTGAACGGATTTCGTCCCCTCGTGTCTGAGAGCACGCACCTTAGCTCTGACAGCGCAGCCTTCGTGCTTTGCATTGAAGAATTGGTCAAGGGCCAATTTCGCCGCAAGCACGTCGGTCGCAATGCCTTTGCTAAGCGCCTCGTCTAATTTTCTAACTAGTTCTCCCTCTGCTCTATTTTTCTCTATTGCTAAAGCCTTACTAAACCTAATGGATTCTATTCTAATATCTCTTTTCAGAGCAAACCACCACTTGTTGTTGACGATGGCCCCCGTCAACGCCCGCTTAACTAGTTCGCTAATCCGGTCTCTGTTTGGCCTTGCGCGCTGGTAAGGAATTGTTTAGCTTCCAGTAGCCGGGTCCTCGTCTATGAAGCCTATCTAAGTCAAGCACACAGATCACGAATTTGTGGTCCGTGTAGCTGACTATCATGAATTGTGGACAGCCTATGCTAGACCTATCTATTTCCCTACAAAATACTCTATCTAGATATGATCTGGATGACCCTATGCGATTTGTTCAAGTCCCCATTGGCACATTCGGGAAATCCAATCGGTACCTGTCAGACAGTTCACAACGCCTGAGCAGGTTGGTGAGGCTCTTGCACCCTCCAGCCCTATCCGCTCATCCCACAATGTCCCAGCGTGCATCTAAGATCCCGTTCCAGTCGCCCACTAACACTAAAGAGCGGGACGTTCCAAGAAAGGTCTCCAGACGCCGGAAGAAATCAGGCCGCCCTTCTCCTGTCGGGGCATAGACGGCCACTAGCCTGATAGCTTGCCCGTCTCCGCTGGTCACATCCAGCACCACCAACTTACCCTCTGGGTCCAGGATGATGGCCCGTATGGCGAGATCCAAACCTCTCCGAAAAAGCACAGCAACTCCTCCCCCCGATCCAGGACGGCTGGGAGATGCGTACACATCGTAGCCGCCGAAGATCGGTGCGAAGGCCCGTGCTTCGGAGATTCTTGTCTCGCTGATGGTCACTACATCTATGTTTAGTGACCTGAGGTCGTTGAGCAGGTGACCCTGCTTCCATGACGACCCCAAGCCACGCGCATTTATGCTGCCTATTCTGAGTGAGGTCATGTTTAAAATAGAGTGGAAAAGATGGGAAAGACCACTTACCGTACTTTTCGTAGAGGAGGGATGGTTTTTCCATCCCTTTTTACTTGATCATCTGGTGAAGAAACCGTTGAATCGTCCCTTCCGCTGGTCGTCGGCTCTTCTATGAGTATGTCCGAATATACTCTTCGGTTGAGTGTCCCTCCTAGGTCTCTGAAATTACCAACTGCGTTGGGGAATTTCGTTTTAATGTTTGTGTATTGTTTCTGTGCTATTTTTAGCAGTCGTATGTTAGATGGCGTTTTGATTGGTGCTGGTATTATGTAGTCGTGCTGTAAAATGTCTGTGTGTTCAATTATGTAAGTCATTAGTTTCTTGTTGTGCGTATTTATTGCCGTGCATTTGTTTTTCTGGGGGTGGGGGGTGGTTCTGCTATTGTCTTGTCGTTGTTGCTAGGTGTGTGTGTTTTGTTGTTGTGTTTGCGATGTTGGTGCTTGTGGTGGTGGTGTTGAAGGTGTTGTTGTTGTTGGCGGTGGGGTTGTCGCCGGTGGTGATGGTGGTGCTAGTGTGGGTGGTGATGGTGTTGGTGGTGTTGCTGACGTGAGTCTCTTTGCAGTAGCCTTTACCCTTTTTTCATTTCTTTCCTCCATTTTCGCAGGCGACGATGCGCTGCTTCTGAGTTTGTGCCTTCTTGCGACCGTTTGCCATCCGTCTCCCACCTCACACTCCATGTCTGATTCTGTGAGGTCGGGGAGGGGTACCAGCTCCACTCTTTCACTTGTTGTTGTTGGTGATGTTTGCAGTGGAGTCTCTGTTGGAGCTGCAGTTGGTATTACTGTTGTTGTTGTTAATACTTGCACTGCTGCTGCTGTTCTTGATTTCCGTGGCGTGGGTATAGGTGTCACGGATGGGGCTTTCTTCTTTCTCAGGGTCTTTTCGTTGCAGAAGGCCCTGAGGTGAGTCTTCGATCCACAGCGAGAGGCATTTCGGGCGTTTGCTCTCAAAACTTATGGGCATTTGAGTGCCGTTATCGAAGTCTATCACATCCGTGATAGCTACGATGCACTCCTGGTTGGTTTGGATTAACATCTCAATGGCGGTGACGACCCAATCTTCTCTTACTCTTTTCTGTACTTGCAGTACAGTTGTTTTGTCCTCGATTCCGACGAGGACAGACGCGGCCAGCCAAGAAGGGCCATCCCGGGGGTGACGTGGATCAGTTTGACCCTCACAATTTTTTGCCCGCAGTAGGAGGGCACCAACACCATTTCCTCGCTCCTTAGGGTCACTAAGGATTGGAATATTTCTTGTCTCGGGTGATATGCGTTTTACGCTGCCACGCAGACACTAAGGCTTTTTGTATTTGAGCGTCTGTGGCTCTTTCAACCCTACGGGATTTTGTGCTTACTGTACGGTACGTGACCGTACAGTGCTGTTGGGTTTCGAAAAATGTTTCGGCTGCCTTGCAGATTGCTCGGTGTCCGGTTTTCGTCACCATCTTCTTCGCTTCCTGTAATTCCTCATTTGTTATGAGGATGGTTTCCAGGTTCATTGCGATACCTGCAAACGAGATTGGTTTTTCTTTGCTGCTGTTGATGTTGTTGTTGCTGTCGTCAGAGCTGCTGTTACTTTTGTTGCTGCTGCAGGTACTACGACTACTGCCGCTGCCGCTGTTGCCGTGGTTGTTGTCGTTGTTGCTGCTGCTGCTACTGTTGTTGTTGCTGTTGCTGCTAATGCTGTTGTTGTTTATGCTGCTGCTGATGCTGTTTCGGCTGCTACTGTTGTTTTCCTTGTCACTATTGCTGCTTCTGCTGTTATTACGGCTGCTACTGCTATTATTCATGAAATCAGACGAATGAAATGGGTTTTCGTATTTACCGCACACCTCTTTCGTCGTTGTCGTCGTCGTGGAGAAATTTTCCATGCTTTGCACGGGATTTTTCTTTACTGGCGTCGCTTGCGAAAGAGAAGGGAGGGAGAGAGACACATTTAGAGAAGGGAGGGAGAGAGACACATTTAGAGAAGGGAGGGAGAGAGAGACAATCTTCTCTCTGCTGTAGTGACGATTGAGGAAGAAGAAGACGGAATGAGTGGGAGTGACCTATGAAAATTCTTTTTCGTAGCCATGTTTTTTTTTTGTTTAAAATAAATATTGGGCACAACACCCCAATAAGCGGTTATTTAACCCCGAAGGGCCAAATAACGGGCAGAAAGACCCTCTCACGAGGAGGAGGGTGTTATTGTCTACAATTTGGTTAAAGTTTTAAACAATTTACAATTGTTATACCGGTTAAAATTTACAATACCTTACAGAACCGAGCCTCCGTCAACCATGGCATTCAATAATAATAATAATAATAATAATAATAATAATAATAATAATAATAATAATGTCTGCCCGTAATGTGGAAACTGTTGACGAGCATTGTGTCTGAGGAAATCTACCATCACCTCCACACAAACAACTTGTTACCGGACGAACAGAAAGGATGCCGAAAGAAGTCACGTGGTACAAAGGACCAGTTGCTTATTGATAAGATGGTAATGGGGAATTGCAGGAGGAGACACACTGATCTTGCAATGGGATGGATAGACTACATAAAGGCATTTGACATGGTGCCTCATTCCTGGATCACCAAAAGCCTGGAGATCTTCAGGGTGGCAGATAACATCAGACAGTTGCTGGACAGGAGTATGGGGTCCTGGGAGACAGAGTTGACATCAACTGGAGTATCCTTGGGAAGCGTGAAGATCAAGAGAGGTTTCTTCCAGGGAGATAGCCTGTCCCCTCTGTTGTTTCTCCTTGCCCTGATGCCCTTGACCATTATGCTGCGAAAAGTGAGAGCAGGATACAAGTTGGGAAGGGGAGAGCTTACCATCAATCACCTCCTCTTCATGGACGATCTTAAGCTCTTCGGGAAAAGTGAGAAGGAGTTGGATGTGCTTGTTGACACTGTCCGTATTTTCAGCAGTGATATATGTATGCAGTTTGGTATTGGTAAATGTGGAGTCATTGTCATGAAGAGGGGTAGGTTGAGCAGAAGTAACGGGATCCAGATACCAACAGGTGAGATGATAAAGGAAATTGACTCTGAGGAAGGATACAAGTATTTGGTCGTTCTGGAGGCTGATGGCATAAAGAACAAAAAAATGAAGGAATTGTTAAGAACTGAATATATTCGGAGAGTAAGGAGCGTATTGAAGTCACATCTGAACAGCAGAAATGCCATAAGCGCAGTAAATTCCCGAGCTGTGTCTATTATTAGGTACAGTGCGGGAATTCTGAGATGGAATGTTGCTGAACAAAAAGAAATGGATAGGAAGACTAGGAAGATATTGACTATCTACAACATGTTCCACAAGAGGAGTGATGTCGATAGACTCTACCTAAGGAGATCTGAGGGTGGAAGAGGTCTTATCAGCATAGAGGACTGTGTTCAGATGGAGAAAAACAACCTATACAAATACGTGACCTATAGTAAGGAGCCAATGCTCAGAGCTGTACTCAAGGAGGGGACAGTAGGCCAGGGGATATCCAAGGAGGAAATAACATCAAGGAGGAAGAGCAGCCTTAAGGGAAAATCCCTTCATAGTACCTTCTTTGAGAAAACTGAATTTAGAGATCCACAGACATGGAACTGGTTGAGAAGAGGAGACCTCAAAAAGGCTACAGAAGGAATGCTAATGGCTGCGCAGGAGCAGGCCCTCAAAACGAAGTGGTTGAAGCACCATATCTACAAGGAGGAGGCTAGCCCACTGTGCAGGATCTGTGGAGAGAGAGAGGAGATTGTGGCTCACATTGTGTCCGAGTGTAAACACCTAGCCCAGACCCACTATAAGGGCTGGAGACACGATGTGATGGGCAGGGTGATCCACTGGCACCTGTGCAAAGTAAACAATCTACCACATTCTGAGAAATGGTATGAGCATAGGCCAGAGGCGGTGATGGAGAACAGTCAGGTGAAGGTGCTGTGGGATTTTAGGATACAGACGGACAAAAAACTGGAACACAATAGACCTGACCTGGTGGTTGTGGACAAAGAAAAAAGATCGTGCCTGATTGTGGATGTGGCCTGCCCGTTCGACACGAGAGTGCAAGAGAAGGAGAGGGAGAAAATTAACCGATACCAGGACCTAAAGTGGGAGGTGAAAAGGATTTGGAACTGCCATGAAGTCAAAGTGATCCCGATTGTCATAGGCGCACTGGGGACTATCTCCAAAGGTCTCCAGGGATGGTTAAAGAAAATCGGCCCCTTCACGCTTTTTGGAACGCTTCAAAAGGCATGCTTGCTTGGAACAGCAAGAACCCTCCGATACGTCCTGAATATCTGAGGCTGCAGGTAGTGGCTTGATATTCAATCCAACGGACTTTCCAGTTAACCAACATCAATGACTGAGATTCAAGGAATAACATTAACAATAATAATAATAATAATAATATAATAATAATTAAAATAATAATAATAATAGTAATAATAATAATTCTGAAGACTAAAATCCAAAGAGGGCTCTATAAGGATAAATATATATCAAATATATAAGAACCGTAGAGCAAATATTTATTAAAATAGCAGATTAAAGTTTAAGCGAAGAATCGCTGCTTTCACCCTAAACTAAGTAAAACTCAAGCTGTGAACACATAAGTAAATATTTCGAAAAATGTCGCAACCAACAAATGACAGGAATACTATACTTTGGTTCGTGGAGACGTTCCCTGGCAAAAAACGAAAAAAAAACGAAGATAATTCGTCATTATTTGGACCGGTGAGAACAATTACACGCAAAGACAAAGCCACGTTTATTGTATTAATGGAGTTGAAGACTAATATTCTATTTAGGTGTTTCGTGGAGCCGTTCCCTGACAATGAACAGAAAAAACGTAGATAATATGTCATTATGAGGAGCGGGGAGAACAATTACACGCAAAGACAAAACCACGTTTATGGTATAAATGAAGTCCTAGAGTAAAATTCTATTTACAAACCGAATGATTCTCGACTTCAGAGTTAAGAATAATGTAAATAAATTACAGAGGTTATTATAATCAACAATAATTAAATATATACATGCACGCATCCATATAAGTACATACACATGTATACCCGAAAACACCCGCCATGTGTGTGCAAATACAAGCATGTACACAAAAACAGGCACATACATACAAAAATCGACACAACGCCTGTACCCGCACACATACGAACGTATACACCGAATACACATAAAAATGTATAACAAATATATATATATATGTGTGTAAACGTATATAAATATACGCACATAATTACGTATATAACGCGCGCACACACATACCTACATGTAAACACACGTCAATAAAAACACAAAGTACATATATAGATACACCCTGCATATGTCTAAACCGGCATACACACACAAAGGCTAAACTCACGTATACACATGTACCAGTATATATAACATAATATATACGCCTATAATAAATACGAGCAAATATACGTACGAGAAAGTATACGTACCTTCACAAAACATACAGGTAATATATAATTACACTTACCTATACAAATAAGTAATGGTTTAAACATAAAACATACTTAGCTACCACATCAAGAGGTAAATTATCCGCGTATAGTTAGTACTATCCGTTACGGTATAATGTGGGGTTGTAATACAGGAAAGTTTTGTGAAATTTATGTTTACAAGCCGAAATTGCCTCAGATTTTTTGTTTAAGATGTGGTCATTGGCGTAGAGTAGTCCCAGGGCTTCAGCGGCGCAGTGGTTACATGGTCTTGTATTTCCGTTATACGATCTAGCCGGAGCTAGGATCTCCCAGTGTAACCTATATTGGGTGTTGTTGTCTTTTAGACTCCAGATATATGCTGAAAGTGACGTTATATTCATTCTTAAAGGGTGAAGAAAAGAATGGGTATGCATGTAAAGACGCTGGTGGAATCTATCGGCGGTTAATAGAGAAAAGAAGGAAACGGCTGATAAGATCAGTAACCTCCGCAGATTCGCTGGCGCCCATACGGCATATGCAACAAGGAACATTGCCGTTTTATCAAATTCGACATGAATAATTACTACTCCCCAATCATTTTACCAATTCTTCTTAGAGCTATCAATTTTGCTACAACGCTCACCGTGGTTAAGGATTTCGAAGTTAAGTCGGTGATTAATTTCGACGACTCTATTTGGATTAAAAAATCTAATAGTACCCCATTCGACTTGAGAATATGCGCCAGCGATTCTGCGAAGGTTACTGATCTTATCGGCCTTTTCCTTCTTTTCTCTATCAAGGAAGAATTCCCCAACGTGGGCGGTGGTTTGTACCGTGATGATGGTCTTTTGACCAAGACAAAGTGCGGCCCACGTGGTTGCGACAGGTTCAGAAAAGAATTCACATCCTTCTTTAAACCTCTCCATACAGGTTGAGGCCAACCTCTCGGTCGTTAATTACCTCGAGGTTACCCTCAATTTGTCGAATGGCTTGCACTACACGTATAGAAAGCCGAATGATACGCTTAATTACATAAGTAAGCATTCTAACCATGCTGCCAGCATAACCAAGAACCTGGTAAGAAACGTTTCTTTGGGGATTTCCCGTCTATCTACGACCATTCCACATATTACAATGAAGCTCGTGCTCGTAGTGGATTTGTCGATAAGGTAGCGTATAACGAGTATGAGCATAGACCTAGGAAAAATAGATCCCGACGCATTATATGGTATAACCCACCATATAATATGGAGGTGGCCATACCATTAGCTAAGATCTTTCTCTCCCTTATTATGAAGCATTTTCCCCCGGCACATAAATATAATAACATTTTTAATAGAAATTGACATTTCTTACTCTACGACTCCTAACCTTGCACATAACATCACTGCTTCAAATTTAGCTAAATTACCTAGCCGTAGGAACACGTGCAACCTTGTAGCTAGTACTAACTATAATTATAGGAATTGGGTTGACTGCACCCTATCCGGGAAATGCCTCGCTAGTAACATTGTCTACAAATGTAAGGTTGAAATACCCACGTCCCGTAGGGGCTACATAGGGTTAACTGTCAATAGATTCAAGCAGCGTCTTTACATGCATAGTCATTCTTTTCTGCACCCTTTAGGAAGGAATATGACGTCGCTTTCAGCATATATCTGGAGTCTAAAATACAACCACATCCAATATAGGTTACACTGGGAGATCCTAGCTCAGGCTAGATCGTATAACGGAAATAAAAGACCATGTGACATCTGCGCCGCTGAAGCCCTGGGACTACTCTACGCCAATGACCACATCTTAATGAAAAGATATGAGGCAATTTCGGCTTGTAAACATAAATTGCACAAAACTTTCCTGTATTACAGTCCCACATTATACCCTAACGAATAGTATGAACTATACGCGGATAATTTACGTATTGGTGTTGTAGCTAAGTATATTTTATGTTTATACAATTATTTATTTGTATAGGTAAGTATATATTACTTTATGTTTTGTGAAGGTACGTATACTTTCTCGTACGCATATTTGCTTTTATTTGCTATAGGCGTATATATTATATTATATTTACTGGTACATGTGTATATGGTTATGTATACTGAGTTTTGCGTTTGTATGTACGGATATGGATGCGTGCATGTATACATTTAATTATTGTTGATTTCAATAACCTCTGTAATTTATTTACATTATTCTTAACTCTGAAGCCGAGAATCATTCGTTTTCCTAAATAGAATTTTACTCTATGATTCTTTGCTTAAACATTAATCTGTTATTTTAATAAATAAATATATATATATATATGTAGATATATATGTATATCTCTCTCTATATATATATATATATATATATATATATGTATGTATATATATATATATTTATATATATAGATTTATATATATATATATGTGAATATAGACATAGAATATTCGAAAATATTCTGTATGTTTATAATAAACATTTTGAAGACCTAATCGCTATAGAATAGAATACGTCACGTATTACAATTAGATTCTCGATAAAAGCAAGGGAAGTAATCTACGCGTTTCATTCACGTTAGAAATCATCAGGACTACATATCCAGTGCTTTTATCGAGAATGACACAGCTAGAGACTTATAGAATACTTAGCTGTGTACAGGAACTGGTTTGAAAGAGCGGTTGCCGGTCCGGCAGAAATTAGAAATTGGAATAAATGCTCTGAAATAGCGATATATATGTGAATATAGACATAGAATATTCGAAAATATTCTGTATGTTTATAATAAACATTTTGAAGACCTAATCGCTATAGAATAGAATACGTCACGTATTACAATTAGATTCTCGATAAAAGCAAGGGAAGTAATCTACGCGTTTCATTCTCGTTAGAAATCATCAGGACTACATATCCAGTGCTTTTATCGAGAATGACACAGCTAGAGACTTATAGAATACTTAGCTGTGTACAGGAACTGGTTTGAAAGAGCGGTTGCCGGTCCGGCAGAAATTAGAAATTGGAATAAATGCTCTGAAATAGCGATATATATGTGAATATAGACATAGAATATTCGAAAATATTCTGTATGTTTATAATAAACATTTTGAAGACCCCGCTCTTTCAAACCAGTTCCTGTACACAGCTAAGTATTCTATAAGTCTCTAGCTGTGTCATTCTCGATAAAAGCACTGGATATGTAGTCCTGATGATTTCTAACGAGAATGAAACGCGTAGATTACTTCCCTTGCTTTTATCGAGAATCTAATTGTAATACGTGACGTATTCTATTCTATAGCGATTAGGTCTTCAAAATGTTTATTATAAACATACAGAATATTTTCGAATATTCTATGTCTATATTCACATATATATCGCTATTTCAGAGCATTTATTCCAATTTCTAATTTCTGCCGGACCGGCAACCGCTCTTTCAAACCAGTTCCTGTACACAGCTAAGTATTCTATAAGTCTCTAGCTGTGTCATTCTCGATAAAAGCACTGGATATGTAGTCCTGATGATTTCTAACGAGAATGAAACGCGTAGATTACTTCCCTTGCTTTTATCGAGAATCTAATTGTAATACGTGACGTATTCTATTCTATAGCGATTAGGTCTTCAAAATGTTTATTATAAACATACAGAATATTTTCGAATATTCTATGTCTATATTCACATATATATCGCTATTTCAGAGCATTTATTCCAATTTCTAATTTCTGCCGGACCGGCAACCGCTCTTTCAAACCAGTTCCTGTACACAGCTAAGTATTCTATAAGTCTCTAGCTGTGTCATTCTCGATAAAAGCACTGGATATGTAGTCCTGATGATTTCTAACGAGAATGAAACGCGTAGATTACTTCCCTTGCTTTTATCGAGAATCTAATTGTAATACGTGACGTATTCTATTCTATAGCGATTAGGTCTTCAAAATGTTTATTATAAACATACAGAATATTTTCGAATATTCTATGTCTATATTCACATATATATCGCTATTTCAGAGCATTTATTCCAATTTCTAATTTCTGCCGGACCGGCAACCGCTCTTTCAAACCAGTTCCTGTACACAGCTAAGTATTCTATAAGTCTCTAGCTGTGTCATTCTCGATAAAAGCACTGGATATGTAGTCCTGATGATTTCTAACGAGAATGAAACGCGTAGATTACTTCCCTTGCTTTTATCGAGAATCTAATTGTAATACGTGACGTATTCTATTCTATAGCGATTAGGTCTTCAAAATGTTTATTATAAACATACAGAATATTTTCGAATATTCTATGTCTATATTCACATATATATCGCTATTTCAGAGCATTTATTCCAATTTCTAATTTCTGCCGGACCGGCAACCGCTCTTTCAAACCAGTTCCTGTACACAGCTAAGTATTCTATAAGTCTCTAGCTGTGTCATTCTCGATAAAAGCACTGGATATGTAGTCCTGATGATTTCTAACGAGAATGAAACGCGTAGATTACTTCCCTTGCTTTTATCGAGAATCTAATTGTAATACGTGACGTATTCTATTCTATAGCGATTAGGTCTTCAAAATGTTTATTATAAACATACAGAATATTTTCGAATATTCTATGTCTATATTCACATATATATCGCTATTTCAGAGCATTTATTCCAATTTCTAATTTCTGCCGGACCGGCAACCGCTCTTTCAAACCAGTTCCTGTACACAGCTAAGTATTCTATAAGTCTCTAGCTGTGTCATTCTCGATAAAAGCACTGGATATGTAGTCCTGATGATTTCTAACGAGAATGAAACGCGTAGATTACTTCCCTTGCTTTTATCGAGAATCTAATTGTAATACGTGACGTATTCTATTCTATAGCGATTAGGTCTTCAAAATGTTTATTATAAACATACAGAATATTTTCGAATATTCTATGTCTATATTCACATATATATCGCTATTTCAGAGCATTTATTCCAATTTCTAATTTCTGCCGGACCGGCAACCGCTCTTTCAAACCAGTTCCTGTACACAGCTAAGTATTCTATAAGTCTCTAGCTGTGTCATTCTCGATAAAAGCACTGGATATGTAGTCCTGATGATTTCTAACGAGAATGAAACGCGTAGATTACTTCCCTTGCTTTTATCGAGAATCTAATTGTAATACGTGACGTATTCTATTCTATAGCGATTAGGTCTTCAAAATGTTTATTATAAACATACAGAATATTTTCGAATATTCTATGTCTATATTCACATATATATCGCTATTTCAGAGCATTTATTCCAATATATATATATATATATATATATATATAATACGGAAATCGAAGAATCAGTGATGCATCGGATCATAATTTATTACGTATTTCAATTGTTTCTCTACCGAATAGCTCGAGGTGCGATCTCTATGTGGGTCGAACCTGACGCTGGATTCGCATGCTTCTCAGTTACGTCTAGTGATTTCGAAGCAAATCTTCTTACTATATCCATATTATTATACTCTGCTCCGAAGGAGCATAGAGTACTAAACCGGCATACCGCCTATGGACGCATCCAAGCAACCTTACTACAATTATATATATATATATATATATATATATATATATATATATATATATATATATATATATATATACATAGGAGGGTAACCGTCTAAGGTAGAAGATGCTAGACGGTCGGTCGTCTCTTGTTTATGATTTTCATCCCCATGGATTTTGTCTGTTTTATTCCTTTGTTATTTTCGAATACCTGATGATATCACCGGATTCATTCGGAACCAGGTCATTGAAATGCTGATAGTACAATAAACGTTTCAAGGATTTACACAAGTCCCGCCGCCTGTTATTTTATTATAATAATTAACTCCGTACTCGCACTACCAACTACACAAACTAAGACGGGTGAGCTGCATTACGTTGAGTACTCTCCATAATATTACATCCACATTGGCCATACGGAATGACCAATTCTATCCAGTGGTGAACCAACAAACCTATATATATATATAGTTTTAATATAGATGAGATTCTACAGGACTAGAACTGTTTCATTCTTTAGAAATCATCAGGAATCTCTTTGTCGTATATATATATATATAAGCAAGTATTGCAACAAAAAAAATAAAACGTGGACGTGAAGAGATTATACACACACACACACACACACACACACACACACACACACACGCATATGTGTGTGTGCGTGTATAATCTCCTCACGTCGACGTTTTTATTTTTCTTGTTGCAATACTTGCTTATATATATATATATATATATATATATATATATATATATTAGGTATAGGATTATCCAATATGTAGTAATGGTTAATTACTACACTGGATATGGTTGACGTACGGTAAGAGCTTACTCTACGAGTTATGGAAGAATTGTTCAAGAAACTTAGTTCCTGATCCTTCAGTATTCCGGAGTGTATATAAAGAATAAATAATAACAGGTAGACATCATAAAAAGGTAATTTATTCCGTGTGCTTAAAAGTGTTTCCACGGTGGTACTGCAGCCTAGTTCCGCTACGTGCAAATTCACAAGTACTTGCAGAACTCGAATATCCAATGCTGTGACCACTGTTTCCTCAGAGCAGAATGGTAAATGTACAATGTAAATACCCTTAAGTGGGGTTGTTGGGGAAGATAGAGTAGAACAGGAAGAGAGAAAAGTAGGGAAGAGGGAGAGAGAAAGAAAGATATGCAGGGGTTGGAGAAGTAGGAGAGAGTGGCTTGTAGATATCTTAATCAAAATGTTATGGTAGGGGTTTTATTATACTGGTTACTTTTGGAGAGATGCGTTGATAGTTAAGGTCGGAATTATTTATTGCCCCAGAGGGCAGGTTCATAGATGTTGAGAGGGAGGTAGGTCAAAGGTGAGAGAGAGAGAGTGTAATGGATGTAGAGAGAGATAGGTAGAGAGGGGACAGACAAAGTATGTGTGGTGAGTGAACTTTGGGTTTGTAGTAGTAATCTAGGAATTGCACTGAGTTACCATGTATAGTGATAAGCAGTGTATTGTCTTGTAGTGTGGGGGGAAGAGAAGGTTGTTAGCTAGAAAGTGGTGTTATAGTTACGGGTTCGAATGTTAAGTTATTTTATAGTGAGAGAATTTAGCTTTTAGTTTGTGGTTGCAGTATAATGATCGTTCAATTCTATCGTTAAGTAGTTTGTTTTGGGATTTTAATATGTAAAATAGCTCAAGGTTACATAACCTGCAGTACTTCAATCCACTCCGATATGCACTTGCGCTGGAATATATCCCATTTTAAGGTGAACTGCTGGTTGTGTTTACGGAGTTGCCAGGTCTTGTTGGCGAGCGTGGTCACAAAACGGTGATTCGGATGTTTGTTTGAGAATCGAGGACGGTACCAGCGAGATTTAAATGATGTGGTGGTAGATCCGATATAATACCATTTCTGGTCGTTCGATTCAACCGTGCATTGGTAAACAATGTTGGACTTCAGGCATTCATTCTGCAATGGACATCTTTCAGGTAGATGGCAGTTACATTCTTTGTTGTGGGTAGCGGGTATACCAAGGATAGGTTGTGATAGCGGTACAGGTGGGTTGTGTAATACCCGTCTCCCATTTAGTGGTTGGGAGGCAGATATTGCGTTCTGCCCATCTGTTACTAAAATGTTTTGTTTTGTAGAGTTGTTTAATTGCCTTAAGTTAAGTTTTTTTATGTATGCTTCAAGGTTTGGTGCCGTGGAGTATGATAGTCTAATAGTTTTAGAGTTCAGAATTTTGCTGTATTTATAGGAACTAGGGAAGTGTTTGTTGATTAATTTAAAGAATGAAAGAGATAGTTTTGTACTAATCGAGGCATTAAAAATAGGATTGTACCAGATATACTTTCTACAAAGTGATTTATTTGGTGGTGATCTTCTATTATTAGTATGTCTGGTAGTACTGTGTGTGTGTGCTTGTGTTTTAGTCCCCCGGTTACGTATTCCTTGATTTCGTGTAGAGCTATGTGTGTTATGGAAATTCCTATCGATGTATTCTATTGTATCCCGGTGGTCAGCATTCCTTAATGCATTATTGTAGTATTCAGCGTGTTCACTAAAAATATCAGAGTTAGACGATAGGCGAGAGATTCTAAGAGAAATACTCCGGGGAACTGATTTGATCATGGAGAGTGGGTGGTTAGAGTTAAAGTTAATATACGTAAGGTTCTCATTTACTTTGTGGAAGGGTCGTATCTGTCCGGTATTTAAATTAAGAGTTACGTCCAGAAATTTTACTACTTTAAGATTGTATTCGTATGTTATTTTTAGACCCAGTTCACTAAAAGATTTTCTAATATTTTTCCGTAGCCTTTCAAGATTTTGGTTATTCACGTTATTAACTAATAAGAGCCCGTCATCTCTGTATATTCCCCCTGTAGATTACTAAATTTACTATGTAATATGTGGGCTATGTAAATTCCCACGAGATCCGTGACCTCCGCCGAGTCGTTGGAACCCATGGTAATATCGAAATTTGTGGGTCTGTCCTTACGGTCCCAGTAGCAGTTATCGAACTTAATAATGGTTTTTCTAGCCTCGAGAATAATATTAATTTCGTCCTCCGTTAGGTCGGAATTGGCCTTAGCAAACGATAGGGCCTTACGTAAAGTGCTTGGTGAGATGGAAGAGTAGTATTCGTCTATGTCAAATTGTATAAACTTAGATTTATTCTTATTCTTAACATTATTAAACCAGCGAATTGCTTCGCTAGTGTTGCCCCATAATTTAATTTCAATTTTCTTTTTCACTTGAGTTATTACCCTGTCAAGTATATGTTTGCTAATTTTCTCTATGTCTGATTTAGAAGGGCATATAAGTCTGATCTTAGGGTTAGAGTCAAAATTTACCTTATGGTCCTTCAGGTTGAAGGTGGGGGTAGCGGGTATAATCGGCTCGGTTCTATCGTCTATTTTGAGATTATTCACCACTTTATATGCCTCGTTGTTAATATTTGCTAGCGTAGTTTCATTTGTTTTTCTATATTTTTTGTGTAATGAAAACGACCATGAACATTAAGTTCAACAAACATAGAAATAATGAGCTGCAGAACAACATCAAAGCACTACTCCGAAGATTGCAAAATACCAATGGAATTGTTGTGAAAGCTGACAAGACTTCTAACGTGTATACCATGGATATCGATACGTACAATAACTTCATACGCAACGAACTACACAAAAAATATAGAAAAACAAATGAAACTACGCTAGCAAATATTAACAACGAACCATATAAAGTGGTGAATAATCTCAAAATAGACGATAGAACCGAGCCGATTATACCCGCTACCCCCACCTTCAACCTGAAGGACCATAAGGTAAATTTTGACTCTAACCCTAAGATCAGACTTATATGCCCTTCTAAATCAGACATAGGGAAAATTAGCAAACATATACTTGACAGAGTAATAACTCAAGTGAAAAAGAAAATTGAAATTAAATTATGGGGCAACACTAGCGAAGCAATTCGCTGGTTTAATAATGTTAAGAATAAGAATAAATCTAAGTTTATACAATTTGACATAGACGAATACTACTCTTCCATCTCACCAAGCACTTTACGTAAGGCCGTATCGTTTGCTAAGGCCAATTCCGACCTAACGGAGGACGAAATTAATATTATTCTCGAGGTTAGAAAAACCATTATTAAGTTCGATAACTGCTACTGGGAACGTAAGGACAGACCCACAAATTTCGATATTACCATGGGTTCCAACGACTCGGCGGAGGTCACGGATCTCGTGGGAATTTACATAGCCCACATATTACATAGTAAATTTAGTAATCTACAGGGGGGGATATACAGAGATGACGGGCTCTTATTAGTTAATAACGTGAATAACCAAAATCTTGAAAGGCTACGGAAAAATATTAGAAAATCTTTTAGTGAACTGGGTCTAAAAATAACATACGAATACAATCTTAAAGTAGTAAAATTTCTGGACGTAACTCTTAATTTAAATACCGGACAGATACGACCCTTCCACAAAGTAAATGAGAACCTTACGTATATTAACTTTAACTCTAACCACCCACTCTCCATGATCAAATCAGTTCCCCGGAGTATTTCTCTTAGAATCTCTCGCCTATCGTCTAACTCTGATATTTTTAGTGAACACGCTGAATACTACAATAATGCATTAAGGAATGCTGACCACCGGGATACAATAGAATACATCGATAGGAATTTCCATAACACACATAGCTCTACACTAAATCAAGGAATACGTAACCGGGGGACTAAAACACAAGCACACACACACAGTACTACCAGACATACTAATAATAGAAGATCACCACCAAATAAATCACTTTGTAGAAAGTATATCTGGTATAATCCTATTTTTAATGCCTCGATTAGTACAAAACTATCTCTTTCATTCTTTAAATTAATCAACAAACACTTCCCTAGTTCCTATAAATACAGCAACATTCTGAACTCTAAAACTATTAGACTATCATACTCCACAGCACCAAACCTTGAAGCATACATAAACAAACTTAACTTAAGCCAATTAAACAACTCTACAAAACAAAACATTTTAGTACAGATGGGCAGAACGCAATATCTGCCTCCCAACCACTAAATGGGAGACGGGTATTACACAACCCACCTGTACCGCTATCACAACCTATGCATGGTATACCCGCTACCCACAACAAAGAATGTAACTGCCATCTACCTGAAAGATGTCCATTGCAGAATGAATGCCTGAAGTCCAACATTGTTTACCAATGCACGGTTGAATCGAACGATCAGAAATGGTATTATATCGGATCTACCACCACATCATTTAAATCTCGCTGGTACCGTCCTCGATTCTCAATCAAACATCCGAATCACCGTTTTGTGACCACGCTCGCCAACAAGACCTGGCAACTCCGTGAACACAACCAACAGTTCATCTTAAAATGGGATATACTTTCCAGCACAAGTGCATATCGGAGTGGATTGAAGTACTGCAGGTTATGTAACCTTGAACTATTTTACATATTAACATCCCAAAACAAACTACTTAACGATAGAATTGAACGATCATTATACTGCAACCACAAACTAAAAGCTAAATTCTCTCACTATAAAATAACTTAACATTCGAACCCGTAACTATAACACCACTTTCTAGCTAACAACCTTCTCTTCCCCCCACACTACAAGACAATACACTGCTTATCACTATACATGGTAACTCAGTGCAATTCCTAGATTACTACTACAAACCCAAAGTTCACTCACCACACATACTTTGTCTGTCCCCTCTCTACCTATCTCTCTCTACATCAATTACACTCTCTCTCTCTCACCTTTGACCTACCTCCCTCTCAACATCTATGAACCTGCCCTCTGGGGCAATAAATAATTCCGACCTTAACTATCAACGCATCTCTCCAAAGTAACCAGTATAATAAAACCCCTACCATAACATTTTGATTAAGATATCTACAAGCCACTCTCTCCTACTTCTCCAACCCCTGCATATCTTTCTTTCTCTCTCCCTCTTCCCTACTTTTCTCTCTTCCTGTTCTACTCTATCTTCCCCAACAACCCCACTTAAGGGTATTTACATTGTATATTTACCATTCTGCTCTGAGGAAACAGTGGTCACAGCATTGGATATTCGAGTTCTGCAAGTACTTGTGAATTTGCACGTAGCGGAACTAGGCTAGAGTACCACCGTGGAAACACTTGTAAGCACACGGAATAAATTACCTTTTTATGATGTCTACCTGTTATTATTCATTCTTTATATATATATATATATATATATATATATATATATATATATATATATATATATATATATTTGTAGTAAGGTTGCTTGGATGCGTCCATAGGCCGTAGGACGGTTGAGTACTCTATGCTCCTTCGGAGCAGAGTATAATAATATGGATATAGTAAGGGGATTTGCTTCGAAATTACTAGACGTAACTGAGGAGCATGCGAATCCAGCATCAGGTTTGATCCACATACTGGATGTATAACTTGTGCTTGTAAGATAGGCAAACAGGGAAAAGAAACTTATTGATTTAATCTCTCCCTTTTACATATAGCGCGCTTGCACACATCCCTCGATCTCTCTCCAACTTTCTGTGGTTAATTTAGAATATACTAATATTAAGACGTTTATTACTAGTTGTAAATAACGTTACATCATGTTGAAAATTTTTGTCCATGAAAAAATACCGAAAAGAAAACACCATTCTCGAATTTTTATTCAAAAATTGTTTTTAGATTATTATTTTCTGTAAACATAAATAGTCCAACATAAGTTGTACTTCTTATCTTTTTTTTAATTTATTTCATACGTAGTGGAGACAGAGAATTGGCTGATGTGTTAGAACGTCAAATAGATTGCTTTGTGTTATTCTTTCGTCTATCAGCACTCTGAGATCTAATACCATCGTCGTCAAATTTGCCTTCCATCATTTGAAGATTGATAAAATAAATAATATTCCAGAACATGGTGTTTGTTCTCTTTCACAAAACACACACACACACACACACACACACACACACACACACACAAACACACACACACACACACACACACACACTCTCTCTCTCTCTCTCTCTCTCTCTCTCTATTTCTTTCTGGAAAAAAACTGCTTACTACATTTTTACGTGTCCACGTATTGCCCAGATTTAAATGTAACGAGAGTAATCCTACGATCCCATTATTCCATTACAGAGACATGTATCTCCATCTAGCGTTCGTAATGCAACAAATGTTGTTGCTTTCATATCTAATTTATGAGGATTTTTTCATATTGAAAATGAAGCATATATAAAACGTATATACTCATGAGTTGACAATAAGGAATCATGAAATCTAGCTGAGCTGATTCTTCTTCAGAATTGTGTTCGGGTTAAACCTATCTGTAGAATGCGCAGCCACTTATATTTTAATTTCTGAGCAGGCTGTTCCATTAATCCAGAAACACGAAAGCACACCATCAAAACTGGAGATAGTCATGTCGTAAATGCAGAACAGAAGGATTCTCACAATAATATGTAATGTCAAACTGTTTAAATCATAATATACGACTGTGGAGCAAAATTAATATTATATTACATTATATTACAACTTGGGGTATATTAACATGATATATCTATCTTTAAATTTATCTACCATATATTTACCTCTCCCCCTCTCGTCCTCTCTAGCTCTCTCTATCTCACTCGTTCTCTCTCTCTTTCTCTTTCTCTCTCAATCTCTCACTGTATATATATATATATATATATATATATGTATATCCCTTTATATCCATATATCTACATATATATATATATATATATAAACATATATATGTTTATATACATATATCTTTATATATCTTTATATATATATATCTTTATATATATATATAAAGGCGGTGAATTGACAGTATCGGTAGAGGATTGGACGCCATGCTTTCTAGCATAGTTACGTCCCTTTACAGTCTGAGTTCAAATCCCGCCAGGGTTAACTTTGCCGTTCATCCTTACGGGGTCGATAAAATAAAGTACCAGTAATGTACTGGATAATTGCTGGCCTTGTGCCTAAAGTAGAAACATTTATATATATATAAGTCTGTAAACGTACATACATATATGTATACAGACGTACAGTAGTATGTATATACATACATGCACACACATATATATGTACGTATGAATGCTCGGTTTGTTTGTAAACAAACGCGCTGTTTATTTACAAACAAACCGAGCATTATAATAATGTTCGATAAACCCATACGTACATATATATCTGTGTTCATGTATGTATGTATATACATACTACTGTAGGTCTGTATACATATATGTATGTACGTATACATACTTATACTTAAGTATCAACCGTACTAAGAGTGAGAAATGAAATTTCATTTTTCCATTTATATATATATATATATATATATACGTGTGTGTGTGTATTCGTATGTGTGTATGTTTGTTTGTGTGCGTCCTTCTGTGTATGTTTAGGAATGTCAATATTTTAAATTATTACACCATGCCGCTGTATCATAGAATGATATAATCCTTTTAACATCATATAGGTATTAAATATACTTCCATATACTAAAATGTTTCATAATATGTCAGAATTATGTGCTATTCTCAACAGGCTACTAGAACAGAAGTAATTACCCCGTGGTATCAGGGAAAGTGATACGTTTTAACACATAAATATATATGGAATATTAAGCTATATAATATTTATAACATACAAATATTTGATAAACTCAATATTATTGATACGCTTTCTGTGCAGAGAGATTATCTAAAATGTAATAACCCTTTTATTATAATACATTATGCATAAATTCATAAATGTTGGCGTGTACAATTCAATACATGAATATTGTGGCATATATAAATGTATGTATGTATGCATGCATATATACATACATACCAGCATACATACTACATATACACATACATACATACATACATACATACATACATACATACATACATACATACATACATACATACATACATACATATTTTATTCTTTCTATAAAATCATCAAACACATTATCGCAGTGCACTAAAGATACACAGCTGATAATGGTAACATGGTAACCTCCATATCAGATACTATGATCATCATAACCATAATGAACCGAATATCACAGAAGAACCATGTGTTCGAAGAACAATTATGATAAAGACAAACTTCAACACATATCTGCAACATAAATTGCGACAAATTTAATATGTTTTATCTGATATCAGCCATCCTCTTTAAAGGCCATAGCAGATATTCAAATTAATTAACTGGTTCAGAAAATATTGTTATCGAGGATCATTTCTACTATAACATATTAAGTGTTACTAAATTACACCTAGCTTTCTCTTCATTTATTTTCATACTTTTTTGTAATTTGTTTCTATTTAAAAAAAAAGCCGTTACTCAATAATTTTAGTAGAAGTAGTAGTAGTAGTAGTAGTAGTAGTAGTAGTAGTAGTAGTAGTAGTGGTAGTAGTAAAAGTAATCCTCATAATAATAATTGTTTCTACTTATGGCACAAGGCCACCAATCAACAGTACATTACTGGTACTTTATTTTATCGGCCCCGTAAGAATTAAAGGCAAAGTTAACCTCGGTGGGATTTGAGCTCAGACTGTAAAGAGCCGTAACTCTATACTGCAGAGCATGGCGACCGATCCTCTACCGATACTGCCAATCCAGCCTCAAAGGAAACGGGCTAAATTTCCCAATAGAAGAACTGAAATAACGTGTCATAACTAAATGTGCAAAAAGCAAAGGATCTGAGAGCAGAGTTAACTAGTATAGACAAAAACGATTGTTCGACAACAACCAGAAGATGTTATTTGAACAGCTAGAAATGAAAGAAAGGTAAAAAAATGAGGCAACGATGTTGTCCCTGAGGCAGACCAATGTATTTTGGAGAGGGATGTAGGAGCAAGCTGTTGGGCATGATAGTCGGACAGAGAGGATTGAGGCTGTTAAAAGGGAGGTTAAAGAACAAAATACCAACAACCTTATTTGAAACCCTTAAAAAGCGGGCAAATAAAATAACCAATTGGAAATCACCAACCCCAAATGGTGTGAAAGGATGTTGGACGAAGAGTATAACGTCTCTCCAACAAATAGACGCAGCCATGTTCAATGATTGCATGATGCCGGGTGAGTACCGTAGTGGTTGAGAAAATGTTCCACAGTTCTCATAATGAATGACCAAGCCAAGGGAAATGACGTTGCTAACTAAAGGCCTATCACATGTGGTAATTGCTAACAAGCATTATGTCTGTGGACATCTACCGCCTTGTTATAAACAACTTTTTGCCGCACGAACAGAAAGGATGCCGGAAAACGCTCCGTGGTGCAAAAAAAAACCAGTTACTTACTGACAAGCTGATAATAAGGAACTGCAAGAGAAGGTACACCGGTCTTGCCCTAGGTTGGATTGATTACAAGAAGTCATTCGACACGGTACCGCATTCTTAGATAACCAACTGCCTAGAAATCTTCAAGGTGGTGGACAACATCAGACCACTATTAAATAACAGTAGTAAGAACGGGGAGAATCCATGGGAGGAGGGAAAATAGAGAGGTAACTTCAAATGAGATAAACTGTCCTTTATTGTTGTCTCTTTTATGATTTGCCTTTACTCTCATAAACTTGTTCCTCGTATTGCAAAGAGTGCAAATAGGATACGAACTGGGAAGAGGATAGCTTACTAACAACCACCTCCTCGTCATGAATGACCTAAACATCTTCGGGATGAGCGAGGACTCGGATGTACTTGTTAAACCTGTTCGTAGTTTCAGCAATGATGTATGTATGGAATTTTGTGTTAATAAGTGTGAAGTCCTGGTGATGAGAAGACGTAAATTGAAGAGGATCAAAGTAGTCGAACAGAAGCAAAAGATTAGAGATACAAACGGGTGATGTGATAAAGGAGATTGACATCGAAGATTGATATAATTATTTGTGTGATTTGGTGGCAGATAACATCAATAAAATGAAGGCGATGATAAGATCTAAGTACAGAAAGAGATTGAGGAAAATACTAAAATCAAGTAAAGATAGTATGAATGCCATTAGTGCAATAAATGGAGTACAAATGAGCAAAGAGAGCTGGATAAAATGACAAGGAAATTAATGAATAAGTACAGTATGTTTTATGATAAGTGCGGTGTCGATAGACAATACCTAAATAGAATGGAAGAATTCTTATCAGTGTGGAGGAATGTGTTCAGAAGAAAAAGGGTTGTGTACACAAATCCTGTGTCTGAGAATAACCTTAAGAAAGCCATTAGAACAAAGTGGATGAGACATCATATTTACAAGGAGTTGGTTAGTCCGCTCTGTATGCGGGACAGGAAATTGTGGCTCATATCGTATCCCAGTGTAAAAACATAGCCCAGACTCATTATAAAGGATGGAGCCATATCATAGGAAAAATGAGCCACAGGCATATATGCAAAATCAATAATATTCCCCAGTGTATGAAGTAGTATGAGCAAAAGGCATGTCTACTGGGAGCAGCAAGGACTCTCCGATACGTCCTGAATATCTGAGTCTTCAGGTAGTAGATTGATGCCAACAAGGGCAAATGTTTCTGTTAAATAACATCAATAACTGAGATATCGAAATTATAATAATAACAATAATGATTTCTACTATAGGCACAAGGACAGCAATTTTTGCGGGGAGGAAAATTCCATTAAATCGACCCCGCTCCATTACTAGTACTTTATTTTATTGACCCCGTAAGGATGAAAGGGAAAGTGAACGTCGGTGGGATTTGAACTCAAAGCATGAAATATTAATAATGATAATAATTGTTTCTACTTTTGGCACAATGCCAGCATTTCATTCATAATGATAATAATAATATGTGTTTCTACTTTAGGGACAAGGCCAGCAATTCAGTAACTCTAATGTTTCGCAGCATGGTATCCGACGCGCTCTACCGATACTACCATCGAGACTCACGCAAACACCAACACACTTCCATGAATATCCGAGTAAGTTTGCGCAGACACCGTAACCTCCTCATTTTAAAGTGAATATACTATAAATGGAACAACCTTCAGCGAAACTAACGTCCATTTTTGATGAATTTCAGATCTATAGATCTCTTAGGCTAGGAATAGAAGGCGGAGTGGCAGCACCTTTTAGAAAACCGCTGGATCTCAGTGTACTGTTCACCCTCCTGGGCCTAGATGTGGGCCATAACTGGGTGATGATTTTAGACAGGTACCTGTCAACGCCCCGACTGGGACAGGACGGCCAGATCTCTTCAGGTGTCTGAAAGACTACCGAGGAACGTTTCCTGTTAGCGGAGGACTGAAACGTTATCTTAGATGCACGTTAGGTCTGTGAAGTAGTAAACAATATAAGAGGGTGACGTGCAAAATCCTCAAGAATCTGATCAGAAAAACATATGAATATATGAACATATACATATGAACATATACATATATTCGAAAATGAGGTTTCTTTTCATAATAAAAAAAAACGGATGTCCTACACGAGTGAAAGTATAACTGGAGTCTTATAACGGGGGTCTTTTAAAGAATATTTATTAGGTTCCTTTACCGGTTTCGCAGTTTTGATGCTTTTCAAAAGTAGAATTGAAATGAAGGGTTTGTGGTTTTTCTCGCATCGATATTTGTGCGTGTATGTGTCTAAGTTTATGTTTAAATTTTTCGAGTTAGAAATAGGAAAAAAACTCATATTCATCTAAATTTGAATATTCCATTGCAATATTACATGAAATATTAATTGACATAAATTGGTCTCAAAATATGTCATCAAATGTGTCAAATGTAAAACGATTATGTATATATAGAAGTAAATATGCATCTAGATGTATGTATATAGATAAATAAATATATATATATCTATATATATCAGCTTGTTAAAAGCACTTATATATATATATAGTTAGTTAGTTATTTGTTGGCGCAGCAAGGAAGAAATAGCAGGTGATGTGTTGTTATGGAGTCCATCTCATGGAGCAAGAAACGCAGGTCGTCCCAAGAAGACATACGTCTAGCAACTTGAGGAAGATACTGGATGCACCGCGGAAGAATTGGCAAACGCTATGAGAGACAGAGATGGATGGAGGAAACGTGTCGTAGAAAGTCGAGCAAGCTCGACCTGATGATGATGATGAGTTAGCTAGTTTTAACGAAGTTTAAAATTCTTTGAAAAATTGATTTGATTTCTTTGTGAAATAGTCAAGTCGCAAGAGGAAATGGACCAGCAAAGTAAATAATTTTACCGTAAAATATATGTAATATATTGGAAATGAGCGTTTGGGTTTGAAAGGTTTGTTGGAAATAGTCCATATATAGTATTTCAATGTCAGCTAATGCTTACATGTACAAGAAATGGGAATAAAGGAATAAATAATTGTTTCTAATTTAGGCACAAGGCCAGCAATTACCCAGTACATTACTGGTACTTTATTTTATCGACCCCGTAAGGATGAAAGGCAGGATTTGAACTCAGATTGTAAAGAGACGTAACTATGCTAGAAAGCATGACGTCCAACCCTCTACCGATACTGCCAATTCACCAAATAATATAATCAGGAATTAAAACCCAGATATAAAGTTTGTGGTTAAAGAGTTTATTTTGAAGTATCATGATTCTGTATTCAATCCCACGACACGGCTCCTTAGGCAAGTGCCGTTTGTCATATGTTCAGGATTTCCAATGAGTTGTGAATGAAATTTTGTAGACCGAAACTGCTTTCGTATGTATATATTTGAATGTATATATGCATTCATATATATATACAGCTATATGCATGTATGTAAGTATGTATGTATGCATGCATGCACCTCCGCACGCATGTATTTATGTTCTGGTTTCATTATAATTTTGTGTATCTATACATGTGCATATACCGTTATAACATGTAGAACGTTTGGAATGTTTTACATAATTTTACACTTCCTTTGATGGATTGTACTTGTAACCTTATAATTAGTCGTGTTTTACTTGTTATGTGAAACCCAGCTTCTCAAGATTTGTACTAAAGAATTTAGAAACATATCCCAGAGCCCCAATGATCTGAAGGCATAGTCAGCGTTGAGTATCTGCAGATTGCACATTAGTTAGCGCTAGATGTTCTCATTTTGGTAAAACTTAATATTATACTGGCATCTGCTGGGCAGCTGACTTCCACTACCGAGCATGCTTTCTTTTCCCTGTCACTATATCCTCTGTTATGTTTTCATATTATGTATGTATATATCTTCCATAGATTGCATTGTATATGGGTTTTGCCTCTACATCATGCCTAATAGATAGATAGTACCGTGATGACATCATTGGACAGCTACTTACGACATGGATGATATATTCGTTGTAAAGTCTGCAGAGTCTACATGTGTTGTCACATCTAGGTGTTTTGCCTGCATCCCTATCTCTTTTTTGAATCAGGTATTTTGTATTGTTTTCCTGTTCTGGGATTGCAAAAGCATATCCTTCAAATCGTGAGCCAATATGGTGGCTGTTGGTCCAAGATAGACTACATTACTTATCTATCACTTTGGAGTCGACTGGCAACATAACCATGCATAACCATGTATGATTTTTTGCTGATAAGCATGTAGCTTGTCATCAATGAATTTACTACGGTATTGCTGGGCAATTTCCCTATGTGTGAGTTTTTGATTATCATGCAGGGAGTTTCCTCAAGAAGCTCCGACCCAACTCTCATGATCTTATCTGTCACGTTTCAGATGACCATAGTTTTCTTAATCGGGTGTAATAATTTTGCGCCTACAACCCTTCTTCTGATAACCAAATGCTGGGTAGTAAGATGGTTGGATAACATCAATGAGCTTGGCTGGCAACGCTTGGAAATCCAGCCGAATCAGTGGGAGTTGGTTGCTTATGACTGGACCAGCTTGAAGAAGTGTTTGAAAACTCTGCCCCCAAGACCCTCTCAGGAATAAATGGGCGTAGAAGAAGAGTCTAATATTCCTTGATTACGCATTACTTGCTATAAATAACATCTTCTCATCTATCTCTAGTTGTATGCAGCAGTCCTCGTCGGATATCGATGAAACAGTTTGACCATTGATAAAATTGTTGCTCGACTGGCTTGTAGGTTTTCATTGTTTTACAATCATATATGAACATTTATCCTTGCCAATCTCTCTTCCGACATCTTTCAGGAACGTGATAACGAAATCAAGGTTTTTTTCCCTCCTATTTATGTTTTTGACATAGAGTTTCAGGTCAAACACATATAAGTTATAGGTTAGGTTTGTATTCCTATCCTCCCGAGAGTCAATAATGCATCCTTCACATTTCCTGGGCAGAAAGAACAAGGACATTAAGGAAAGAATAATTAGTAACACAGAGAGGCTGGCTTGGAATATACCTCTGCGATACCCATGTTCATGTATGTATGTAAGTATGTATGTATATGTATATATATATATATATATATATATATATATATATATATATATATATATATATATATATATAAATATATATATATATATATAAATATATATATATATATATATATATATATATATATATATATATATATATATATATATATATATATATATATATATATATATATATATGTACACGTACATACATATATGTATACAGACGTACAGTAGTATGTATATATATATACATACATGTACACATATATATATGTACGTATGGATTCACCGAACATTTATTATAATGCTCGGTGTGTTTGTAAACAAACATCCTGTATTAAGCCGTAGTGTCCAGCAACCATCGTTGCTCGTTTGTTCAACACTGTCAAAGGAACGCTGTACTAGTTTCAAGCTTATTAGCTATCGTCAGCAGGGTATACCTTCCTGCCAGATTGTTGAACCTATATACTTACCTTATGCATATTAACGGCTGAGTAGCCCAATTTGCATATCGAGTGGGTTAATCGGCGGGTGCACCGAAAACGATAAACGGAAAAAATGAAACGAAATTTCCCACTCTTAGTACGGCTGTTACTTGAATATAAGTATGTACACGTACATACATATATGTATACAGACGTACAGTAGTATGTATATATATATACATACATGCACACATATATATATACGTATGGATTCACCGAACATTTATTATAATGCTCGGTGTGTTTGTAAACATCCGAGCAACGATGGTTGCTGGACACTACGACTTAATACGGGATGTTTGTCTACAAACATAATGTATACTAACATTACTTAATTTCTGCACATGGCGGTTCGATTCGGACAAACGCCTGCAGATCAGATTCGTAGAAACTGGTTATCGGTCCGCATAACTCAAATTTCCTACCCACATGAAGTCGTCTTCCTCACTGATTTACATTTAACTCTACTCGATTAGGTTCGATTTGTTTCAATATGGATTTCATTAAATTATTAACTGTGTGAGAAACGATTGAATCTGTATCCATTCTATTCGATAAGCTTCTTTCCATGATTATTTTTAACTGCAAGTGGTCTAACCCACATTTAATTTTAAAATTGTTTGTTTATTCTATTTCGATTTATTTATTGTTTGTCACCCTGTCTTTGTTTTTTCTATGAAAGCAGCTTAGTAGTGTGACTCTGGCAAGATAATTGTTTTCAATTTGAATCAACGCTAGCGTGTGTTCCCTGTAATTGGTCAGGCCTGGTGTACACATTTTTTGGTGTGATGTCACGCGTCACTGAAAGTTGAGGACCACTATTAGACTCATTTGTATCCATCACCGTGCAATACTTCTGTACATAATGGTTTCATTTAGACCAGTACCGGCAAATAGAAAATTTAGAAACTAGCGCATCGGTCCGCGTAACTCAAATTTCCTAACCACCCAGCATGGTCTTCCTCACTGATTAACCTATAGGTTCGAATATTAATGATACTGACTTCATTAAATTATTGAGTGAGGAAGGAAAGAAGTGAAACTGTGGTCATTCTATTCGATAGGCTTCACTCCATGATTATCTCTCTCTCTCTCTCTCTCTCTCTCTCTCTCTCTCTCTCTCTCTCTCTCTCTCTCTCTCTCTCTCTCTCTATCTATCTCTCTCTCTCTCTCTATATATATATATATATATATATATATATATATATATATATGCATGTATGTATGTTTGTATATATAATAATATATTAGGTTGATACGACGTAATTAATGAATTACCTGAACATTCACCGTATGAATGACACAGAAACACCAAGAATGTTAATGAAGTAAAATGATAATTCAGCCGTAAATAATATTTTAAAAATTCCATGGAATTGCCATTTCGAAACGCGGTTAGATTCTGTAATGTGCATTGATCATTATGATGCATTATAATTCCATTGTGTTTGTACGTGATGAAACTTTGAATGTTTTACAGTTCATACACACATCTAAATAACATCCGTGAGAATGGAAATATGTTTGCAATGTTTAATTATCTAAATTCGGAAACTTTTTATTCAACCTCGCCTATATATAACTAACCTTTTGCTATTGGAAGAGGCCGCGACTTTTGAAGGTATTTATGAAAATAGAAGCATCTATTAAAAATATTCAATCAACTATTTATATATTTCGATGTGGCTTTAGTTTTCATGGAATTTTTACCGTGCAAAACCTAACAGCGTAGCACACCATGGATTTAAGATATGATTTACCATTGGTGTTTTCCTTTGATATGATTATTCGTTTCATTTCCATTCACCAAAAAACGTGTTAGAAAATACATTTCCAATGTATTTTCACAGCTCAGCCGTAATCAATCAGAGGAATACGCAAACATTATGAAGGAAATTATCAGCACATTTTATTAACAACGACTGAATATTAGACCGATATATACTTAATTTTACCGGATGCAGCGCGTTAGGTACTTTCACAAAAAGTGTAGTGTTTTGCAGAAATACCGTGCTTCCGTGTGTTATGTTTGATATATATTATTTTATTAAACTCTTTTCTTTTAATTCACATTATCAACAATATATAAAGCTCTAAATTTTGTTTTGCGACTTACTTTCAGATTGGAAAACATTTCATAGTGTAGTTTGAAGAATAAATATAAGTATATGTGTGTGCTGGTATGAGTCCTTTTGTGTGTGTCTGTGCGTGTGCGTGTCTGTGTTTGTGCCTGTGTCAAATCACTATTAAACTACACCATACCAAACCGTCTTTGAAAATGGAAAAGGACGCATTGTATAATATACCTCTTGTTGCATAACGGGGGAAAACATAACACAACACGGGTATATAGATGGCCTGCTTGCCTTTGATCGTGTGTTTGCTTAATCAACATTGACCATCGAAAATAGATAAATAAAATAATAAATAAATGAATACATAAATAAATAAATAAGCAGGAGTGGTTGTGTGTTTATTTAATTCCGCAAGCGAGTAGATGTAAATGATACTGCAAATTCACACTTTGACATAGATAACTGTTAGATGTTTGGCTAAAAACGAATAAAATAAATCTATGTTGGGGATAAAAATCATGGCAATACTTGTGAACGTCATAAAATGTCAATATTGGTCAGTAGTTTGTAAAAAGGCTTCTCTGTAATTTCATATATTAGCTTTGAACACTGAAGATAGCAGCTATACAAGTACATTAGAGCAAATTGTATAAACGTAGTAGTGATAACAATAAAGTTAACTTGGCTGGAAGAAACTGTTGGAAATATATCCGTTTGTTTCTATAGTGCACTATATGTATGTTCCCCATTCTTTCAAATATATTATATATGACTTAACCGTAAACCATTGTAGCCGCTAGAAATAGCATCATTTTTTTTTTTAGAATCAAACTCTAGGTAGAATTGACACCACTAATATATTTTTTCTCATAAGAAATGGCTGCGAACATATCACATTATTACGGTTTTTGATCTCCACCCGTTTTGATAAAGATTGATTCAGTTAATTTGATGAACGGAACAGCCAGCCCTGAATTCCAAGTGCAAAAGGCTGACCACTCCACAGTAACGTGCACTCTTAACGGTGTTTACCTCAGTGTGATTTGACGTAACATAATGTGACAAGACGGGCCTTTTCAATAACATGTACAAATCATATTGAGCCCCACGCTTGATTTAATCAACGGAAGAACCTGTTCGTGAAATTAACGATCAAGTGACTGAGAAGAAGATTTAGGAGAAGAATTAACTACATAATTTTACTTTTACTTTCTTTTTTCTTTTTGTACATTAGTGAGTACGGTTTTTGAAGTTCACATCAGTGTTTAAATTGAATAAGTTCACTTACGTTCAAGTGTATCAAATAACTAATATTTCCGGATACCGCAATTTCTTTGATGATTCAATTTATGAAGAAAGATAGCAAGAAGATACCGAGGTAGGAAGTGAAAAATAGAGACCCAAACAAAGAGAAAGGCTGTGAGGGAGAAAGATCTGGAAGATACGCTTTGTTTTTCATATTTGTGTGTAGATTTATTCTTGTTTTCCTCCTTGAAGATGTACATGTATACACACACACACACACGCACACACACCCACACACACATATATATATATATATGTGTGTGTGTGTGTGTGTGTGTATACATGTACATCTTCAAGGAGGAAAACAAGAATGTTATATATATATATATATATATATATATATATATATATATATATATATATATATATATATATATATATATATTTATATGTGTGTGTATATATGAGTGAGTGGAGGTGTGTATACTATATATATAGAGAAATAGAGTGAATAAGCATTGCTTAGTGGATATAGTGTCGAGTTCATCAACGTGAGGTTGCGAGTTCCATTCCTGGACCACTCAATGCAATGAGAATATATAAATATTGAGTGACAATTTGTAGTTGCAGTATATGTATAAAATCATAAATCATCAAATAGATTAAATGACCTGCTCCTTCTAAATATTGTAAAAAAGATTAATTTGGCTTATTACTATATGTTTACAGTATCAGTAATATTCGACATTTCCACGACCAAATATAGGCATATAAAACATCAGAAATTCGAATATGTATTAAATGTTAAGCAACATTACCTTTCCCCATCCTTTAATAAAGCACTAATCAAATATTAAACTCTATTTTTTCTTCTATAACCCTTTCTCGTTCCCCATCTCTTTCACGTTCTATGGAGGAAATCAACTCTGTTCCGTCGTTGAGAGTGATGGTTTAAACGTCTGCGCACCTACCATTCCACCATGAGGTGGGGTTCCATGGATTACATTGTGGGACAGAGAATGAAAAAAGTATTTAAATATAACATCAAATTATTTTGTCGTTAATGTCAGATAAAATGCCTCGCTATTCACTCTAAGTTCAAATTCGTCTTTCACCTTTTGGGGACGATAAATAAATTACTACTTCAAGTGTCCATAGATGTTAGCAATGGTTAATCAATCAGACTGCGTATTTTGAGGGATCTGATCTACTACTGTGCATTCTGCCAAGAATGGGAATTCCAATGGAAATATAATTTCCTCGGTTCGATCTCGCGATCGATTTCTTTAATTTGTTTATTTTAAATCTCAATCTGCATATGACATATATTTTATGAAGGTACATACCATATTCACAGAGGAGGTATATCATTATAGCCCTTATAAATGTAAATGAGTCAAAACTGATATCATAGTTAAGATGTAGTTCTATAAGAGACAAAAATATTTGCTGCTAGTTAAAAGATATCGTGCTAGTCTTTTGCTGTATAATTGCATTTTGTCGTACTATATTTAAAACAGCAGGCGTGTATTGAGCAGAAAATAGGTATTCATCACTAACTGGTTGTGATAACATGTAGAGTCTACATCTTTGTTCAATTGGTTGTCAAACTCTCTCAAGGCTGGAGCATTTTCAATTTGGCATTTCACTTGATCTTTTAAATAAACAATAAATATGATTGTCTATTTTCGTAAAGAGATAGCACAACTCTAACAACATATTTTGAATGAACAAGAATGTTAAAATTACGCTACAAGAGGTTACCTTCTTTCTAATGTATTAGATCATTGTAACTCTAGTACGTTATTTATAGTTTTACAGTCGGAAAAAAGGAATATCTAATCGTTTATTTCTTCTCCAAAGTTTATCAAAGCTATACTTGTTGATTATGTATACATACATACGCATATAAACAGACGCATACACACACACACACGCACACGCACGCACACACACACACACACACACACACATATATATATATATATATGTGTGTGTGTGTGTGTGTGTGTGTGTAAATACTTCGTATTTGTATTTGTTAGGGAGTGTACGTTGGTTTTTACTTTCTTTTTCATTACTAGTTAGCTTACTAATTCACTCCCTAGTGAGTGTAGTAAATTAATGGTTGTTTAATTGTCAATCAATATATTCAATTGTTAAATATCTTTCGTCACTCATCCTGTGACCATACCAATGAGTACTCTTGTCTCTTTAAGTCTACTATATATACATATATATATATATATATACAGAGAGAGAGAGAGAGAGAGAGAAAGAGAGAGAGAGGGGGGGAGTGAGAGAGAGAGAGTGAGAAAGAGAGAGAAGTCAAGCGTCTGAAATGATTTTAAATATTTTAGAATCCCTGAACGCCACACCACAGTTAGAACGATAATGTCAGAGTTGAAAATCCTTGTGTGACAGACTGATCGAAAGTGCAATACAATTTTAAGAATATCAATGTGTCTAAATATAAAAATGCATCTTACTATGTGCCTGTATGAGCGTACACATACATATATATATGTACACACACACACAGTCACACACACACAGACATATATATATATAATGAGGGAAGTGTGGTAAGGAAACAGATGGACCATAACGCACCAGAATACTCAGTACTTAGTGTAGTAGAGTGGATAATAGGAAAATGTTTAACGCCGACGGCAGAGCTGAAGCCGTTTCGACAGCTATTTCCAAACAGCTCTGCCGTCGGGGCTAAACATTTTCCCAGATATATATATTATATATATATATATATATATATATATATATATATATATATATATATGGTAAATTTCTTTAAGTCGTTTGGAAGCCTCGACAATGCAGATGAGTAAATCTCCGGGTAACAAGATCGCTGGTGGAGAGAGACATGTAAGTGGGTGTACGTTGAGATGCGTGGCGTGTATCAGACTGTAACGTGTAGAGGAATGAAGGAAAGAGCGTAAAAGATAAAAATAAAAATAACAACACGAGAAAGAGTTACCTTGGGAGAGATTTAATTGTCCCTATATATTTCGGATTCACATCCATCAACTGTTTTATTTTTCGGGGGGGGGGTTGTCTGTCGGAAAGGTGCGAAACGTGTCCTCCGCTGTTCGTTGTTTTGAATATCTGAGGTATGCAGCAGAGCGCGCGTGCGCGTGAAATGGGGCCGGTCAGGCAGAGGTCAGCGGCCGAAGTAGTTCTTTCAATTGTAGGAGTGGGGTGGTGCTAGCTGTCTGTCCATTCTCTGCCTGTTTGGGGAATGTTACTGTGTGTGTGTGTGTGTGCGTGTGTTGTTGTCTCGCTTGAGTGTGTGTTTGCATGTGTTGTTGGCTTGTTCCTCTGTATTGGCAGTGTAGTATGTTCGTATGGTGGAATGCTACTATGTGTGTGTGTGTGTGTGTGTGCGTGTGTTGCTGTCTCGCTTGTGTGTGTGTGTGCGTGTGTTGCTGCATCGTTTGTTAACTTAAACCAACCACCTTATTTCGCTTCTCTCGGATCGGTTGTTTTGTTGTGGCTCTAGGCGTTTGATCCAAAGTGCTTCCTTGATACGTAACGTGCCGACGTTTCTTTCTTTAGCTAGAATTGTGACAATGGGCCTTCCGTCTTTGTTTCCGTATTTGGCTATGTGTTTCCGGAAAGACGAGGCCCTTGTTTTAGGGTGTTCCTTGATCCGGATGTGCAACCGCCGGATTGTGCTACCTATAGAGTATTGGTTGCACTTGTTACATTCTATCTTATACACGACGTATGCGCGTAGGCAACAGTTCGCATGGCGCATTCGGCAGTCTCTGGGGTAGCACGCGTCAGTTGATTTCCCGGGTTTCCTGGAGAGGCATCTTCGCAGGGAGGGGCCCAAGTTGGCCAGGTGAATGTCGAGGCCCTCCCTCCTTATAGCCTTGCGGATAGCGTTGGTGGTTTTCTCGCCCAGGTGTGGCATTTTAAGGAAGCACTTGCCTTGGGTGCCTCTCTGTCTATTGTGTCTGGTGTCTCCTACTCTGTCTGTGATTGAGGTAGGGTACCCGTTCGTCTCCAGCACCTGAAGGAATCGCTTGGTATGAGTGACACCACTTGCGGGATCGCTGCATCTGTTTTTGATTCGCGCGATCTCGTTCGTGATGTAGTGGACGAACAGGTCCCTGCAGGCTGCCTTTCGGTAGAAGTTGCAGTGGATCCCTCCCTGTTCCGTGATGTTGATTCGGAAGTCGAGGAGGGCAAGTGACCCGTCGTCGTTGGGGTGTTCAACACTGAAGTCAATGTTCTCGTCCGTGTTGTTGAACGTCTCATAGATTCTGTTCGCCATGTCTTGGGAACAAGGCAACAACACACATACACACACACTCAAGCGAGACAACACACGCACACACACACACACAGTAACATTCACCAACCAGGCAGAGAATGGACTGACAGCTAGCGCCACCCCACTCCCACAATTGAAAGAACTACGTCGGCCGCTGACCTCTGCCTGACCGACCCCATTTTTCGCGCACGCGCGCTCTGCTGAATACCTCAGATATTCAAAACAACGAACAGCGGAGGACACGTTTCGCACATTTCAGACAGACAACCCCACCCCCCTCCCCCGAAAAAAACCCAGTTAATGGATGTGAATCCGAAAAATATAGGGACAATTAAATCTCTCCCAAGGTAACTCTTTCTCGTGTTGTTATTTTTATTTTTATCCTTTACGCTCTTTCCTTTATTCCTCTACACGTTACAGTCTTATACACACCACGCATCTCAACGTACACCCACTTTCATCTCTCTCTCCACCACCGGATGTTGTTACCCGGAGATTTACCCATCTACATTGTCGAGGCTTCCAAACGACTTAAAGAAATATACCTTATTATTCCACAATGCATCAAGAAAAATCAATACTCTCATATATATATATTTATATATATATATATGTATGTATATATAAATATATAGAAGGGGATGGAATATATATATATATATATATATATATATAGAGAGAGAGAGAGAGAGAGAGAGAGAGAGAGGGAGAGGTGACTTTTCTACCCCATTATTGAACTGGTACTTTAGTTATCAATGTGGAAAGGATGAACTGAAAATTTGAAATTTGAGCGCAGCGGAATTCAAACTCAATGCGTGTGGAACCAAAATCAATACCATATATACATCCATACGAGTACATACCCATATGTGATCAACACACAAACACACACATAAACCGATCTATCCATATCTCTATCTCTATCTCTTCCT
>OZ024741.1:82269168-82284168 GCA_964016885.1 Eledone cirrhosa | reverse complement strand
GGAAAATTTCCATGGACAAAGGCGTAAATCAACTGCACCATATCACAGCAAAAATCTCCTAAAACTGATGTGCTTTGTGATGCGATTATATCATATAAGTGTCTATTTCAATGTTTTCAATTGCCAAACTACATAAATATACACTACTCCTCACATGAAGAACGCTCCTATATCAGTTGTCCATGGGGAGAATCTCATGAATCTATTCTGCTGTATCCACGTGAATCTATTACCCAATTGTAAGCGAGTTATATAATACACATATATCTATTACATAATATATATATATATATATATTGGATACGCTCATAAATATAGTGTGCCGTATCATGAATTGGAAACGCCAGCTGTCAAGTATATTCTGCAAAACTTTCAAGAAAACAAACAATATATATTTGTTTTAAAAGCCGAAAATCCTCCACAATAATACTGTTACTACTTTCCAACCTATACAGAAATTATTTATGTAAATGCCAAGCTGGTTCAAACTCGGATGGGATATTTTTAGTTATTTAGTAGTTTTAAAAGCTAAAAGATTATGAGCTTAGTGATAAACCATCTGAGAGGTTCACTGCATCTAATCTTGATTTAAGTGATGGTTGCAGCCAAATTGGTCAATAGTTTATGAAATGGTCAAAGTACATAACGTTGTAAAATAGTAACACTAGAAACGTGGCGGTTCCATAGCCACAGAAATGACATATATAAGAAGAATATAGATTTCTAAGTTAAGTAGAAAGCTAGATAATTTAGAAGAAGACCAAAGTTGATTAAATCAAATCCAATACTCGACTGGAAGGATGAAAGTCGGAATTAAAACAAAAATGTAAAGAGCTACCTCAAATACCGCAATAATTGTTTGATCCGACGCGTTACCAATTCTGTCAAACTATCAGAATATTATATGTAAATTATTATAAAAAAATATGCTTGCAGTGTAATTTCAAGTAGAAGTGGTATTTAATTTGTTGGAAGTCCGACAAACATAAATGTTTATAACTGGTTTAGAGCACAGTTTACTGGAGTAAATATTCAATGATATTAAATAAATGGAAACTATATTTATAAAACCATATTTATTTTATTATATATATTTCAAGGGTAACCAAGACAACATTGGTACGCTTTCATCAGATAAAATACAAAGTTTGTTTTATACATAGAGACATATCCATGAAAATCATACCTTATTGGTTGGAAATTCATTGGATAGTGGAAATATATTAGGGATTATTCAAACTTATGTGTGAATATGCAAATGACTGTAATTAACAAGCTCAAAATATAAATACTGAGCATTATAATAATAATTGTTTCTACTTTTGGCAAAAGGATAGCAATTATCCAGTACATTACTGTTACTTTATTTTATCGACCCCGTAAGGATGAAAGGCAAAGTTAACCTCGGCGGGATTTGAACTCAGATCGTAAAGGGACGTAACTCATTGCGTCAAAGCATGGCATCCGACCCTCGACCGATACTGCCAACCCAATAATAATGATATGCAGTAATAAACAGTAAATCGTGTCTAATATTACGAGGGTTGAAGAACCATATTTGTTTGAAATATGTAACCATGAAACAGATAGAATGATAACATATTTATACAGACCGCATCAATAACCATTACATCTCCCGGACAGATTATGGGTTAATCTGTTTCGCCCTGAGTGTGTTTGTAACAGATAATCCACGGGCATCATCAGCGAGAGAATCTGATTAAATGCGACATCCACCCAATGCTAATAGTCGCACAAAAAAGTGAATACTTCACCTCGTGCGCCGTAAGTCAAAAGTGGTGTGAGTGGATTGGCCTGAAATAACAGCCCAATACACACAACTTATAAGCTCACCTAAGAAGGGAGCCGGAAATATAAACGAAATGTAGAGTTAATAACTCATACTGAAACCCTGTAATTAACAAGCTCAAATTATAAATACTGAGTATTATAATAATAATATATGCAGTAATATTAGACACACGATTACTGTATTTATTACTACATATATTATATATATATATATATATATATATATATATATATATATATATATATATATATATATATATATATATATATATTCAGACACAGTACATATATAGATGTGTAAATATATAAACATTACATGTAACGAATTATATCTCTATTGAATATCGTTAAAGTGTCGAATACGTAGTTCAATAAAGATTTAACTATTCTCTTGACTAGTATCCATATACGTACAACTTGTCGACACACACGCACGCACACGCAGACACACACACACACACACACATACACACACACACACATCTCTCTCTCTCTCTCTGTATATATATATATATATACAAATGTATATGCAGCCATCAATATATGGGTTGCACATATAAGCACACCTATCACGAACAGTCATGCCAAAAAATGTAAATGTATGAACACATAAATGTATACATGATTACATAAAAGCGATGCGTCTGTATTGTAAACACGGCCATGTATGTATCTGTTGATTTTTTTATTTTGTTTCATACGTAATTTGGTATAGCAGAGTAAAGTTTTCTTTTTGTTGCTTTTAGGTTGTTTTTAGGTTGTTATATTTATGAACTTGATTTGTGTAACATTGCTTTTGTTGTGTTGGAGACTAAAAGAAAATATATGAATAAAGAGAGTTAGGAGATAGAAAAAAAAAGAAAGAGATGGAGTGATGGGGGGGGGGAGGGAGAGAGAGTGGGGAAGAGAAACAGAGAGAGGTTCAGAGAAAATGAAAGGTAGATATACATAGAAAGGCAGAGAGGCAAAGATACAAAATCATAAAGACTTAGACAAGCAGGGAGAGAGAAAGAGTTGAAGGGAGAGACTGAATGAGCAGGCAGACATATAGAGACGTACATAAAGACACAGAGAGATAATGATTCAGATTAAGAGAGAGAGAGAGAGAGAGAGAGAGAGAGAGAGAGAGTAAGTGAGGGATGTAGAGACAGAGGTAGATGCAGAGACAGAGACAAAAACCAAATAAAAGTGGAGCCAAAATCAATATTTCAAAAACACTTCCGTGATTATTTGCTTTAAAAATCATTCGCAATCAATATTGTTTTTTGTTACCCTAGAGTCAATCTATCTTCTTCTTCCGTTCTGTTGGCACATGAGAATCAGGTCATTAACGGATGTGTCTTTTTGTTGTTGTGATTGCTGTTGTTGTTTTTTTCTGGTTACTGTTTACGTTTATAAAAATGCATATATACATTATGTTTGCATGTATTTGTATGTGTATGATCTAAGATTACATTGACTACTTTCATATGCGTGTATCTACATTACCAACACAAATACACACACACACACACACACACACACACACACACACACACAGACACACACACACACACACACACACACACACACCTACACAAATACACACACACACATACACACCCACCCACACACACACGCGCACACACACACACACACACACACACACACACACACACACACACACACACACACACACACACACACACACACACACACACACACACACACACACACACATATATATATATACATATTTATCACAAACATTAACAGATTGGTTTTTCTAAGGCGGTCACAGCCTTAAAAGAATTCATAGCGGAAGGCTGTCAACTTTTTTTCATAAACATCCTGTATAGAACACGTACATATGTGTATAATGCAATGATGGAGCACCTATACTAAATTTATATATGTACATAAATATATATACGCACATACATGCACAAACACACACACATACAGATGTATATATATATATATATATATATATATATATATATATATATATGATGATGATGATGTTCGCTTCAACTCGATTTCGAGTAATGCCATCGCTTAATACTTAATCATGAGCATCATGAAAGGTGGCGTTTTAGTCCTGCTAGGGACTTGCCTATGGCCAGCAATAACATGCATAGGAAAATATATCAAGCGATGCCTGTGCTTGAAGCTTTTTTAAGTGGGAAAAGGCTTTGAGCGGGGCCAATCCCACTCTTTGAACATCGAATGTATTTGCCCCGAAAGACCTGGTCTACATCATTGGATGCAAACGAAGTCGCAGATTTTATATCAAAGTGAACTCCTGGTGAGATATCTTGCTCCACAAAAAAAAAAAAACTTTATTGGATTACATTTGGCTCTCAGGATTTCCTCCGCCCCTTGACGGCCTTCGGTTTTCCTCTTGTAGGATGTCCATTGCTTAAACTTTAATCTGTTATTTTAATAAATATTTGCTCTAGTGTTCTCATATATTTGATATATATTTATCCTTATCGAGCCCTTTTTGAATTTTAGACTTCACATTTATTATTATTACTATATATATAGTGCGAGTAAAATTCCCGAGATGTATATATATATATATATATATGCGTGATTTAGTATATCATTGTATATTTGTTTGCTTCTTTATTTGTGTGTGTCGGAAATGAATTCAGTGAAGTTATATTACCTTCTGCTATCGCTATAAATTATCTCCTCCTCTAACCGTGAAAATCCAGCCATGGTGTGTCTACGAAAGTTACTTTGTCGTCCATTCCATTATCATACTGTCGATATTCTTTACCAATTTCCATAACATTATTTACCATAAAATACACTGCTGATGTAAAGTAAGACTAGTCCGTCTGATAACCTTCGGTATATATTCTGCTTTAGAAATATTATTTACAAACAACTGGTCTACACCAACACGGAAAATGGTCAATATTTCAGGATAGCACGTAGCGAACGTCCTAACCACTTGGCTATGCATATATTAAATTCTCCTGAGGTTAATTGTCTGTAAATACGTTTATTTTAACAGCGAGATGAATTGTTGATACTTTTATCTACAATCCGTAACGAATTGAAATCGATATCTTCAGATTTGTATCTATATTAGTTTTAAATGTCTTTCAATGAAAACTGTGTTTCCTCTGGAGTTAGCGTAATTAATATTACGTCGTTTGTTAACAAAGGAAGCTATTACCAGGTTAACAAAGAAAGCTATGAGCTAAGGCTACATAAACATCGCTTTGTCCAATTCTAAATAGGTATATAGCAGAGAAGGTCAATGTTGTGTCAGTGAAGGCAGAGCATAATAAAAAGAAACGCATGTTTGAAATTTGTCAATGTGTTGTTAAGTGAATATTTGCATTCAGCTGGACAGGTTTGGGTTTTTTTATGAGAGGAGAGTGTTGTAATTCCAACTGTTGTTTAGACTTAATCAGCATTGATTTAACAAATCCATGATGAACAACTGTATTGCCGTGTGTCCCATATGTTTCCGCATCCATTACTATATTATCCAAATACCTTCTGATCAGACCAAAGAAATAGTGCTTACATTGGTTTTTCTGTTGCTGATAAAAGCTGCTGATTGTAACCTCAGGTAGAAAATAAACTTATATAAACTCAGGAAGACAGAATCAGATGGGTTACCGCAAAGAATCCCGTTCGACACTTCATCAATTCTGCCAATTCACCAACCCTGGTCTGCTGCTATATATTTCAACCCCTAAATATATGAAAGTCAAAAGTAACCATCTGGGAATTGGAATCCAGAGACTGGAGACCCGTATACAATATCTAAAATGAGATCCGAAGCTCCGGCAATTCTAAACTGAAGTTTTGATAAATTTTCAGTATAGAACATGAACAAATATTGACCCCATTTGCAATCAATTACCCAGTGCATTATTAGTCTGTTGCATACTGAGGAGCCTGAAGTTTCAATAGTAACATAAAATTACCGACTATACAAGTCTGAGGAATGAAACAATGAAGAAATTTCTATGTAGTTTAATAAATATAGTAGCAATATATAACAACCCACCATTAAATCATATCTTACTACCAATGAAATAGACGACAAAGTAGTAGTCATTCCTCCTAGATACACTATGACTTGATTTCCACGGCTATTTTTTCTCTGCATATTTGTGTGCATTTAATGTTACCGCGAGCTACATAACAACATCACGTGTCGTAAGAACGACCTGGAGAAATTTGTGTTACTCAATACAGCGAAAGTTCAGAGCTGTTGTAGCTGGTCAAATGTCAAAGACATTTTATCTGACAATAGCTAGATGACAATGAACAATTTATATCGTGTACAGTATACAGGATATTGCTTTTATCGAGAGATGCACCATGTAGAAATGTTAGCTATAATGATTATATTCAAAAAGGTCAGCATAATAATAAGTACTAACCTCTGGTAATTTCTGCTGCAGCTGCTCTATTTGATTTAGGATGGTAGTAATACTGCGGCCCCTCCTATTAAAATGTGTTGCAATTGCAGCTGTACAAATATGCAGAAACAACAATATTGCTATGTGATAAACCGATATGCCGTATTCGACACAACGGCACTAATAGACCCACAGAGAACGCGAACGATATAAGAGATGTTAGCTACTATATGAAACATTATTATTAATGAAATTTAATTAAATTTTGAATAGTTCTATTTTTCTTTACAGCAGATATTATTTCTTCTCGGGGCACGAAATCTAACTTTAAACAAAAAAAAAAAAAAAAGCGAAAGAGGACAACTGTATGTGTGACAATGTATTGTCTCTTAGTCTGAAACGTTGGTCGTGTATTTTAAGTGTACGAAAGGAAACAACGTAGGTGTAGGCAATACACGCATATTCTGTAATATGCCCGAAGTAATATTTAATAAAATACGAAAGAAAATGCAAAATATTAAATATATAAGACGAAATAAAATATCTCTAATTATATAAGACTTATGGATGCTGTGAAATTATGTTATGTACACAGCATTACTGATTGACAAATAAGTTTGCTTTCCAATTATATTTCCAGGGTTTAATTCCACTAGTAGGCACTTTGGAATGGGTCTATTTACTGTGACAGCGGGTTGGTCTAAGCCTTATAAGTGAAATTGTTTAGACATATTCTATTTGGATGTACGTTGCATGTATGTTGCATGAACTGTATCAATCATTCAGCTATGTCTCATACTGTATCACGTGATCACAATCCTCAATTATGTGGTTAGGATTACAAATGTCATTCTCAACGACATAATACATGAGGCCCGCAAAATACTCCAGTATTTGAATACCAAATGTATTATCAAATTATTACCTTCCTTATATCTAACTTGATCGCATATATGAAATAACGTTCAGCCGTCCTGGTATAACTAGACATAGAATGTTTATGTTCGATGGTGGTTGAAGTCTGAAATCTTACGTAGCACGCATTTATATTGAGATCTTATTCATATAATATATATACATATATATATATATATAAATTAGGATTGGTGCTCTGAAATAGATCTGAAATAGCTCTGAAGTGCTCTGAAATAACTTTGAAACAAAAGAATTGCTACACACACAAACACAAACATTCATAAACAAAATACTTGTATCGTTGAATTTTGGAGATTGCCACAAGAAGAAAGCCAACGGCCATTGAATATTGAATACAGGAGGAATAAATTGCTACCGTCTATATAAACTAAGCCGCGAGCCACCCATTATCTGGCACGAAAATACCACCAAACTAGGGGCCTAATACACACACACACACACACATACACACACAATAATATATATATATATCAACTAGAAATCGATTGACATATATATATCTAAAATAAACACATGAAACAATCACAGGGGATAATTTGTAAAGTGTGTAAGCACACACAGCTAGGTAGGTAACTAATTAAAGTTTAACTAGAACTTCAAATATAGATAACTTTTTAAATGATTAATCTTACTTGTATATATTTCATTAAAGAAATATATTTCACCATTAATCCGTAAATCACAGTAGTCAAATTCAGGATTTTCAACAAGGGAGAAGATTTAACTATCTGTGTTTACACAGCAAATGCAAATCTGCAAATGACCCCTCGCACGTGTTGCCTTTGTTTAAAAATACACACATCGTACCAGCGTCATGCCAGTGGCGTGAATAGGATTATCGACAGCTAGAATCGGCAGCTGAGTCCTTTCAACTGAGTTAGCTCTACAATTAAGGGGTCGTATATATATCATAATTAAATTAAGGGTGGCATGTCCGAGACATATGTGTATTTAAAGAAAAATACAACACGTGCGACGAGTCATTCGCATATTTTCATTTGCTGTGTAAACATAGATAGCTAAATCTTCTCCCTTGTTGAAAATTCGGTTTAACTACTGTGATTTACGGATTAATAGTGAAATATATTTCTTTAATGAAATATATATAAGGAAGATTAATCATTTTTGAAAGTATCTATATTTGAAGTTTTAGTTAAACATTAATTAGTTACCTACCTACCTCTGTGTTCTTACACACTTTACAAATTATCCTCTGTGATAGTTTCATGTGTTTTTTTTTATATATATATATGTCAATCAATTTCTAGTTGATATAAAATGCTCGGATCTATTCATTGGAATCTTTGAGCATATGGCGTATGTCTCGGACATGACACCCTTAATTTAATGTTGTATGTGTATATATATATATATATATATATATATATATATATATATATATATAGTAATAATAATGAATTTGAAGACTAAAATCCAAAGAGGGCTCGATAAGGATAAGTATATATCAAATATATAAGAACCGTAGAAAGGGTGAAAGCGGCGATTCTTTGCTTAAACTTTAATCTGTTATTTTAATAAACATCTATATATATATATATGTATATATGAATGTATGTATAGTATATTCGGTAATATACCGTATGTTTAAGTAAAACCATTTTGAAGACATCGCGCTAACGTTTTTAAAGTAGTGACTATATCACTTACTTCTTTATATATATATATATGTGTGTGTCTGTGTGTGTATGTATATATATATATATATATATATATACATACACACACACAGTCACTCACATATATAAAGAATTAAGTAACATAGGTCACTACTTTAAAAACGATAGCGCATATATACATACATATATATATATATATATATATATATATATATAGTATTTTCCGTAGTGTTGTAATATAAATATTACACACAGTAGATGGACAGCTCACGTAGAGTTTGCTCGACGGTTCCAGTTGTAGTTCCAAAAGTAATCCGGAGAAAAATAGAAAGATTTGAATGGATACAGTTTAGTTGAAAGGAATTTATTGACACGTGTTTCTATAACAGTTACATAACCTGAAAATAGCTGCTATCTACAAATTATTAGTTATGCAGACATTCAATATTTCAATGTTATTATCAACTGTCATTTCATCGGAATAATTTTACTGAGGACCTGTTTGGTTTTTATAGAGAATATTAGGAGGGAGGGGTGAAGTTGTTAGAAGAATAGTTGAGGGAGTGGTTTTTTGCTAGCAGTGAGAATTGTTGGTGGCAGTGAGTAATTAGATTCCCATCTGTTGTTTTGACATTTTTATAGAATATATTATTGGTTATTTTTCTAAATCTATAGAAGGATTAGAGATAGTATAGATATGCGTGGTTGGTTTTATGTTTGCACTTAATTAACATTCAGACTTAAATTTTTCTTTCAAGTGTACGTATCCTTTCGCCCACGCATTCACACACAAACATATATGCACACCTCTACAAAATATATATACTCACATTCACATACTTACATGCTCATACTTAGATACATATACACATGCATACATATATATATACACACATATATACATGTACATATATACGCGTTCATGTGTATACATTTTCATACTCAACTTATCTTTATATACACACGTATAGACACACACATATATACATACATACTCAAGTCTATGTGTATATATATATATATATATATATATATATATATATATATATATATATATATATATATATATATATATATATATATATATATATATAAGCATTTTAACACATGAGTACACTTACATCTAACTATACACATCAAACATATATATATATTTACTTATTTATATACATTTTCACATATATACACATACTTATGGTCGCTTTTAGACACATTCATTATCGCATATTTGCACCTATTCACATCAGCATATCTTTCCATTATTAGTGTGGTAATTTAAGGTTATTAATATACATATATATGTTGAGAAGAGATTGTTTTTATATTTTTCTAACTAGATTGAGGTTTATATAGTTAGAGGGATGTCCCTCTTTTATGTAATATTCAGCTAGTAGTGGGAAAAAAGGGTTTTAGTTCGGTGACGGCAGAATAATGTTCGTTCAATTCTGTTATTCAGCAATTTCCTCTTGTGTGTGATTATGTAATAAATCTCAAGATTACACAAGTTACAGAAATTTTGGCTCCTGGAAAAGCTTTGGGTTTTAGCTAATTTCTCCCATTTTAGGGTAAACTTTTGATCGCTATCCCTGAGCGTCCAAGCTTTTTCTGCTAAAGTTGTTACAGTACTTTGGCTCTGGTGTTTTATTGAGTAAGAATGCCTATATAATCGAGATTTAAACGATGTTGCCGTTGATGCCACGTAATACCACTCGTTGCCTCCGGATTTAATGGTACACTTATAAATAATATTTTTTTCCAGGCAGTTATTGCCGAGGGGGCAGTTGTCAGGATAGGTGCAGTTACAGTTGTGTACGTTGGGTTTTCTCTGGAGTAGTATTGCGGACGAACTTAGGTGTGGTTTATTTATGTTCTGTAGTGTATTGTCTACTGTTCTTTTTTGTGTTCTTTGTACTTAAGTTTTTAGTGTTTTCGTTTAGCCTTCTAGTATTGATCTTTTTTATGTGTTGTTCAAGGTTTAACGCTGTAGAGTATGACAGTCTTATAGTGGTAGGGTTTAGGATTTTGTGGTATTTGTGTGATGTAGGAAAATGTCTCTTAATTATTTTTAAGAAGAGTACTGGTAAATTTGTACTAATGGAACTATTGTATTCGGGGTTATACCATAAGTACTCTTTGCATCGCTTTCTATTAGTTGTGTTTGTTGGTTTACTGGTGTGTATACTATGGTAGTAAGTGTGGTTTGGTGTTGTGTTATTATATCTACCTATGTGGGATTTATTTTGGGTATTTTGATTGTTCTCATCTATATACTCTATTTTGTTGAGGTAGCCTGCTTTACTAAGGGCGTTATCGTAGTACTCGGCGTGTTCCTTAAATACTTGTATGTTAGAAGATAGACCCGAGATTCTAAGGGAAATATTTTTAGGGATAGATTTAATTATAGAGATGGGGTGGTTAGACCCAACATTTACGTATTTGAGATTTTCATTCAATTTATGAAACGGTTTAATCAGACCAGAGTTTAAATTGAGTGTGACATCCAGGAAGTTAATTACTTTAAGGTTGTATTCATATGTTATAGTTAGTCCTATTTCAAGTAGTAGTTTTCTTATATCTTTGCGTAGTTTTTCTAGTTTTTGGTTATTTAGGTTTTTAACTAGGAGGAGAACATCGTCGCGGTATATTCCGCCGTGGAGATTGCTGAATTTTTCATGGAGTCTAAAGGCGATAAATAACTCCACAATATCAGTTATTTCCGCCGAATCGTTAGAGCCCATTGTTATGTCAAAGTTAGAGGGTCTATCTTTACGTACCCAATAACTGTTCTCAAATTTGACTATAGTTTTCCTAGCTTCTAATATAATCTTAATTTCATCGTTTGTAAGGTCAGACTTATCCTTAGCAAACTTAATGGCTCTATTCAAAGTTTCAGGTGATATCGATGAGTAATATTCGTCGATATCAAACTGTATAAACTTAGATTTATTCTTATTGCTAATGCTATTAAACCATCTTATTGCTTCTTGGGTCTTCCCCCAGAGTTTAATGTTAACCTTAGCCTTAATTTGGGGGATGATTCTATCTAAGATATATTTGCTTATTTTACCTATATCTGATTTAGAGGGGCAGATTAATCTAATTTTAGGGTCATTATCAAAGTTTACCTTATGGTCCTTAAGATTGAAGGTGGGTACCGCCGGTAAGAGTGGTCCTCTCCTATCTTCGATTCCGAAATGTTTCACTATTTCGCATGCCTCATCATTGATGTGCTTAAGAGTTACTTCATTCGTTTTTCTATATTTTTTATGTAATTCTTTTCGAATGAAGTTGTTGTATGTAGTTCAATCCATAGTATACAGGTTTGATGTTTTGTCCGCTTTTACTACAATTCCTTTGGTGTTTTTAAGGTCGTCCAGTAGTTTTTTAATATCTTTCTGTAATTTGTTGTTGGTGTTACGTCCTTTGAATTTAATTTTAAGGATTAAGTTCATAAGGTCCTGCTCAAATGCATCTAATAGTGGGTTGGTGGGTGGGTTTTTACACGTACATTATTTATAAGTGTACCATTAAATCCGGAGGCAACGAGTGGTATTACATGGGATCAATGGCAACATCGTTTAAATCTCGATTATATAGGGATTCTTACTCAATAAAACACCAGAGCCAAAGAAATGTAACAACTTTAGCAGAAAAAGCTTGGACGCTCAGGGATAGCGATCAAAAGTTTACCCTAAAATGGGAGAAATTAGCTAAAACCCAAAGCTTTTCCAGGAGCCAAAATTTCTGCAAATTGTGTAATCTTGAGATTTATTACATAATCACACACAAGAGGAAATTGCTGAATAACAGAATTGAACGAACATTATTCTGCCGTCACCGAACTAAAACCCTTTTTTCCCACTACAAGCTGAATATTACATAAAAGAGGGACATCCCTCTAACTATATAAACCTCAATCTAGTTAGAAAAATATAAAAACAATCTCTTCTCAACATATATATGTATATTAATAACCTTAAATTACCACACTAATAATGGAAAGATATGCTGATGAGAATAGGTGCAAATATGCGATAATGAATGTGTCTAAAAGCGACCATATGTTTGTATATATATGTGAAAATGTATATAAATAAGTAAATGTATATATATGTTTGATGTGTATAGTTAGATGTAAGTGTACTCATGTATTAAAGTGCTTATATATATATATATATATATATATATATATATATATATATATATATATATATATATATATATATATGTATATATATATATAAATATATATATATATATATATATATATATATATATATATATATATATATATATATATATATATATATATATATATATATATATATACACATAGACTTGAGTATGTATGTATATATGTGTGTGTCTATACGTGTGTATATAAAGATAAGTTGAGTATGAAAATGTATACACATGAACGCGTATATATGTACATGTATATATGTGTGTATATATATATATATGCGTGTGTATATGTATGTAAGTATGAGCATGTAAGTATGTGAATGTGAGTATATATATGTTGTAGAGGTGTGCATATATGTTTGTGTGTGAATGCGTTGGCGAAAGGATACGTACACTTGAAAGAAAAATTTAAGTCTGAATGTTAATTAAGTGCAAACATAAAACCAACCACGCATATCTATACTATCTCTAATCCTTCTATAGATTTAGAAAAATAACCAATAATATATACTATAAAAATGTCAAAACAACAGATGGGAATCTAATTACTCACTGCCACCAAAAATTCTCACTGCTATCAAAAAACCACTCCCTCAACTATTCTTCTAACAACTTCACCCCTCCCTCCTAATATTCTCTATAAAAACCAAACAGGTCCTCAGTAAAATTATTCCGATGAAATGACAGTTGATAATAACATTGAAATATTGAATGTCTGCATAACTAATACTTTGTAGATAGCAGCTATTTTCAGGTTATGTAACTGTTATAGAATCACGTGTCAATAAATTCCTTTCAACTAAACTGTATCCATTCATATCTTTCTATATATATATATATATATATATATATATATATAGACAGGGGGCAAGAAAAAATGTCTTCACTTGTGCTTTCAACAAATTTATTTTCTTCACAAGATCCCAAAAGAATTTTTTTCCTGATTAGAAAAAATGTTTTTCTTAAAAAGAATTAAGTTGTTGGTTGTTGGTTAGGTCTTAGGAGTTCTTGGTTAACGTAGGAGGTTTTGTTTCGTTTTTAGAACGACCTTTCACGCTGAGGTGCGCTTGTCCAACTGATGTGTATGTGGTGTGTTGTTCTATATATAGGGATTTAACATGTCTGTGGTGTGGTGGGGGTTTCCTTTCTCCCCCTTTAATAAGTGCATGGTTGTAGGTGTGTTGAAAAAGTTTTAATAGCAGTAATGAGTTGAGACGGTGAGTAGAGTTGGGTGGGGAGAAATGTAGCAAGTGCGGCCTGCCCCGGTCATTCTAGAAAAATTCCTTTATTCAGGGGAAAAAGCTTTTAGTATTCCTTTTGTGTTGAGAATGGTCACAGGCAAATCGAAACTGCCAAGTTTGTAAATAATTTTTTTTTATTTTTTTCTGAAGAATTTTTCTACGTCCATCCCAAAATTAGTCCTTTGTTCAACACACACATATCTGCGTATATACGTACATACACACACGGGCATATGTAGGAATATATAGGCACACACCATCTAGCACACTTGAATGACGAAAACTTCTACAGGAAAATCACTAAAAACGAAGAAAGGAAATCGCGGAACCAAATAGGCAAACTAACAACAAAGTACCAAAACAACCTAACACCAAATGAAGTAGATTACCTAACCAACTTCGAAATGAAAACCAGCAATTTCTATGGATTACCAAAAATTCACAAATCCATAAAAATCCAAAACAACATAAAAGGGAAAAATACATCATACATCGAAGCACCAAAACCGACAGACTTAAAATTACGCCCCATTATTGCTGGCCCAACCTCAAGCACACAACGTCTAAGCAACCTATTAGACATCATACTCAAACCCCTATGTAAAAAAGTTCCAAGTTACATCAGAGATGATATGGAATTCCTTAACTATATCCCCCAAAAAGTACACCAGGATACAATCCTAGTCAGTTTTGATGTAATAAGCCTGTACACTAACATCCCACACGACCTAGGGATTGAAGCTGTGGACTTCTGGATTACAAAACACTCAAGTCACATTTCAGAAAGATTCCCCAAAGAATTCATCTTGGAAG
>OZ024741.1:82241668-82264168 GCA_964016885.1 Eledone cirrhosa | reverse complement strand
TTAATAATAATGATTTCTTTATTAAGCACAAGGGTTTACATAAAGTAGACATTAAGGACAGTGCAGGACGGTACAAATGGGCATTTCTGCGTGTAAAAAACAAAAACAGAGGATGTAACAAAAATAACAATGAAAATAACAATGAAAAATTCCCCAATAGGGGGGAGACTTCGGAGGGACATTTGTGGAGAAAGCCCAGTAAAAAGCGACAATGACCCTGACCACCAAGGCAAGTGCCTTCTCCCAGTTTTCCACCTTTAATTTACAGATATATACTCAAAGTAGGCCCATTCACTCAGGCCATTCTTGCTTCTCTCACCCATCTTTCAACAAAATGCTGGGAAGAGAGCACTTCCCTCTCTACTCTGATTTTCCTTTTCAAATGAAATTTGAAAAAGTCAATCAGAGCATCACCGAAGAGGTAAGTGCTCGTCTTCAGCCCTTTCAAACGTGTCCACCATACTATCTCTTTCGCCATGGCCACCAGGCAGATAAAAACTGCCTGCCCTTCCCGGCTAAAGGAGGAGGGCGGGGCAATCCTCACGATGGACTCAGATGATAGCTGGATCCGTCCTAAACGCGACAGCAGGTGTTCGACATAAACCCACAAGTCAGCAATTTTCGGACACTGGACGAGTGCGTGCAGGACGGTTTCGTCGCCCTGCGCGCATCTCGGTCATGCCCGGCTGACGGCACCTCCATGCCTGTAGAGTTTATCCCGAACTGGCAAGGCTCCTCGGTAGCACTGCCAGGCCAGAGATTTCTGGAAGTTGTCCATAGGCCCCGGCCCGAAAGTTCTTCCGAAGAGATTGGCTAGTTGATTTTCGTCGACGCCTAGAGTTTCCCCAAGTACGTCGTCGCTCTTACCCTCCACTAATCCTCTATAGAACGCCGAGGTGGAGTTTCCACCGATCGCATTGCCCGATTGGTCGAGGGCTGTGAGCGCCTGAAGACATTCCAGTCTCCAGGCGCTCCCTCTCGGTCTTCGCTTTACCCAGGACTGCAGCTCCGTCAAGGAAACGAGCTGGGGAAATACGCGCCTAGCAAACGGCGACCACACCTGATCACCGTCGAGGAAGAGGTGGAGATGTCGTAGCCTGAGCGCGTGCCTGCGCATCATCAGCCACGGCATGCCCAGCCCTCCACGTAGCGGGTGTTGACAACAGATGGACTGCCTGACCATCGGAGCACGTCCCTTCCACAAAAAGCGAAAGAGCAAACGCTCCAGCGCAGTCAGGCGAGGCTTAGGACAAGGTACGACGGTCAGGCGGTAGCAGATGACAGACGCGATGTACGCGTTAGCCACCTCCGCTCGACCTTTCAGGGATAGCTTCCTCTCCGCCCATTTCTGGGTGAGAGAAGCCACCCTGCTCGTCACCTCGTCCCAGTTTTTGTCCGTCTGGAGGTCCGGACCGAACCGGACCCCTAGCAATTTAACCGGTCCGTCCGTCCAGCGTCCGAGGACGCTGTTGGACGGCATGGACCTGCCTCTCCAGGTGCCGAGCTGCAGGCCCACTGACTTTTCCTGGTTGATCATTGCTCCTGTCACCGCTTCGTATTCTCTTAGTGTAGTGCCGATCGCCTCGATTTGTTTGGCGTTCGACACCACTGCGGTGACATCGTCCGCATATGCTGACACGGATCTTCCGCATCCTAGTTCGCGCGGGACTCCCCTCAACGTCTCCAGTTTGTGCAGTAATGGCTCGAGAGTCAATACGTACAAGAGGGACGAGAGGGGACATCCTTGGCGGACCGAGCGCATGATGTTGAACGGTTCCGACAGGTGACCGTTCACTCTCACCACAGAACAGATGTCGCTGTGCATGGCAGCGATCCAGCCTCTGAAGACGGGCCCAAAGCCAGCCGCCCTCAGGACTACCGCTAGGTAACGATGGTCGACCCTATCGAAAGCGTTCGACTGATCTAAATTGATCAAGGACCCACCCGTGCCAGGTTCCCTAGCTACCCTCTCTACGATGTATCGCATGAGGTGGAGGTTGTCGTGGATGGATCTGTCGGGAATGGCGCATGTCTGCGCCTCTCCCACCAGACCACCAACGACAAGCGCCAACCTCTTTGCTAGCACCTTGGCCAAAATCTTAAACTCTGTGTTTAGCAGAGATATGTGCCGGAAATTGTCTATGTTATCCCCCTTGTTCGGATCCTTTCTCAGCTGTGCCACCGCTCCTCGGCTCACAGAACTGGGAATTCTCCCGTTCTGTTGCCAGTTGCAGTAGACTTCCGCCAAGAGGCCTCCGAACAAGTTTGGCATTTGTACGTAAAGTTCATAGGGCAGACCATCCAAACCAGGCGATTTACCCCTTGTGCAACTAGTCATTGCATCCCGTACTTCAGCGGTTGTTATCGGCTTTTCGCAACACTCCGCCTCAGTGGACGAAAGCCGCGGATGTCCGTCGAGGTAGACACGAAAGTCCATCCCTCGATCCGGCCCGCCACTGCCCCCGAACAGTTGAGCGAAGTGTCGCTGAAAAGCTTCACACATTTGCCCGGGATCGAGTAGCGTGCGCCCGTCGTGGTCCACCAAAGACCGGATCGTGGCTTTGTTGCCACGACGCGCCTCCGCCACTCGGGCCCATTGAACGGCTTTCGTCCCCTCGTGTCTGAGAGCACGCACCCTAGCTCTGACAACGCAGCTTTCGTGCTTTGCATTGAAGAATTGGTCAAGGGCCAATTTCGCCGCAAGTACGTCGGTCGCGATGCCTTTGCTAAGCGCCTCATCTAATTTTCTAACTAATTCTCCCACTGCTCTATTTTTCTCTATTGCTAAAGTCTTACTAAACCTAATGGACTCTATTCTAATTGCTCTTTTCAGAGCAAACCAGCACTTGTTGTTGACGATGGCCCCCGTCAACGCCCGCTTAACTAGTTCGCTAATCCGGTCTCTGTAGGCCTTGCGCGCTGGTAAGGAATTGTTTAGCTTCCAGTAGCTGGGTCCTCGTCTATGAAGCCTATCTAAGTCCAGCACACAGATCACGAATTTGTGGTCCGTGTAGCTGACTATCTTGAATTGTGGACAGCCTATGGTAGACCTATCTATTTCCCTACAAAATACTCTATCTAGATATGATCTGGATGACCCTATGCGATTTGTCCAAGTCCACATTGGTACATTCGGGAAATCCATTCGGTACCTGTCAGACAGTTCAAAACGTCTGAGCAGGTTGGTGAGACTCTTGCACCCTCCTTCCCTATCCACTAATCCCACACAATCCCAGCGTGCATCTAAGATCCCGTTCCAGTCGCCCACTAACACTAAAGAGCGGGACGTTCCAAGAAAGGTCTCCAGACGCCGCAAGAAATCAGGCCGCCCTGCTCCTGTCGGGGCATAGACGGCCACTAACCTGAAAGCTTGCCCGTCTCCGCTGGTCACGTCCAGCACCACCAACTTACCTTCTGGGTCCAGGAAGATGGCCCGTATGGCAAGATCCAAACCTCTCCGAAAAAGCACAGCAACTCCTCCCCCCGATCCCGGACGGCTGGGAGATGCGTACACATCGTAGCCGCCGAAGATCGGTGCGAAAGCCTGTGCTTCGGAGATTCTTGTCTCGCTGATGGCCACTACATCTATGTTTAGTGACCTGAGGTCGTTGAGCAGGTGGCCCTGCTTCCATGACGACCCCAAGCCACGCGCATTTATGCTGCCTATTCTGAGTGAGGTCATGTTGAAAAGGAGTGGAAAAGATGGGAAAGACCACTTACCTTACTTCTCGTAGGGGAAGGACGGCTTTTCCATCCTTTTCACTGCTTGTGGCCTCCTCAGGAAGGATGTCCTTATAAATCCTCCTGGAGAGTGCTTGTCGGAAGTCTCCGATGTCTTTGGGGAATTTTTGTTTTAGTGTCATGTACGTTTTCTGTGTGATGCGAGTGATTTGTTTGTGTGGAGGTGGTGTGAATTTTGGGGTTGTTGTGTAGTCTTTTTCTGTGATGCTGGTGTTGTGTTGGATGTAGTGTAATAATTGCTTGTTGTTCAAATTTAATGCTGTGTAGTGTGTATCGTTTTGGTTGTTTTGTTTTGTTTGCGTTTGTTGTGGGTTTGTTTCTGTTTCGCATTTTAATGACTTTTGTGGTGTAGGTGATGGTGGTGTTGAAGTTAATGATGGTGATGGTGTTGGTGTTTGGGTTGATGGGGTTGGTGATGCTGGTGTGGATGGTGGTATATCTGTCCTAACTTTTTTGTTTCTTAGTTTATTTGTTTCCCTCTGTATTTTGTTTTTGGAGGGGGAAGGAAGAGAATTCTTTCTTTTTTGGTTTCTTTTTTTTCTTCCGGATATCGTTTCCCACTCCTCGTCGTCACAATCTGTCTCCAGTTGTGATAGGCCGGGGAGTGGAAAATCCTCCACAGCCGTTAGTTTTGGTTGTGGTGTGGTGGATGGTGTAGGCGCTGGTGCTATTTCTGAAGCGTTGGGTGGTGGTGGTGTTGGTTTTGCTGGTGGTGGTAGTGGTGTTGGTTTTGCTACTGTTGCTGGGGTTGTTGCTGTTATAGTTGCTTCTGTTGTTGCTGCTACAGTTGTTGCTGCCATCTCTGCTACTGGTGGTGTTGATGGTTGTGTCACTGGGGTGGGTAGGAGAGGTGGCCTCAACCTTTTAGCCTGAGGGCAGAAAGCCCTTAGGTGGGTTCCTTCACCACAAACGACACACCTAGGTCTTCTGCCCTCGACAATTACCGTGAGGTGGCTGCCGTCAGTGAGGTCTATTACCTCTGGTATCTCCTCAATGCTTTTTTGGTCCGCTTGGATCAGGAGCTCCATCCCAGATCCGGACCAGTTTTCCTGCTTTTCTTTTGCTACTGCTATTATTTTCGTGTTGGCTTCGATGCCGGCGAGGACAGCCGCTATTAGCCAGGGAATTTCGATGGCCGGTGGAACGTGGGTCACCCTGATCTTTACGAGTCTCTGGCCACCATAGCTTGGGACGAGTGTGAGGTCGTCACTTTTTAATGGGGCCATGGAGTGTTCTCTAGCCTCCTCTGGTGTTTCAAAGAACACATCCACGGTTCCATACTTTTGCCCACGTCTGATGTGGGTTTTTCTTGCCCACACATGTCCCAAAGCTTTTTGGATTTGGGACTCGGATGCCCGTTCCACTCGGCGCGATTTTACATTTATTGTTCTATACGACACGGTGCACAGGCGCCGATGCTCCATTTTATTAGGTGGGGGGTGGGGGGGGGTGAGGCTGACCCTGTACCCATCTTTCTTTACCATTTGTTTGGCATTTTCTAAATCTTCTTGAGTTACCGTGAACGCTTCGAATTGTTTTGCTACGATGGCGAAACCGAGGGTCGGTTTTATAATGTCATTGTTGTTGTTGTTGCTATCGTTATTTGTGTTAATCTTAATTTTTGTTTCAGTTGTGGTGGTGGTGACGTCATTCGTCTTTGGTGCGGAAGAATCCATTTTGCTTGATTTCATTTCGACATCACGAGTTAATTTATTTTTTTCTTCTTTTGTTTCTGTTGTCGCGGTGGTGGTGGGGGTGGGGGTTGTCGCGGTGGTGGTAGTGGTGGAGGCTTTAACACCTGCAGTCATTGGTAATGGCGGGAAATGAATGTCTGCCTGAGACAAATTTAAAATATTGCTACTGCTTATATTTTTTTTGTGTGTTGGCAAACGCAGTAACATTTACAATGGTGGTGTCGGTGTGAGGTGTTATTTTGTGAGGAAGGCTTTCAGCTGCTTCGTGCAGAGGGGAATTAGCCACTTTTTTTCAAAGAAATTTTTGGATAATAATAAAAGTTTAAATTTTGGGCACAAGGCCCCAATCTTTTTGGGTGTCCTTTTCGGAAAACAATGTATGTGCGCTTATAAACAGTTAACAATAAAATTTTCCATAAATGACAATTTTTAACAAACGGAAATAACAAACCTTTGCGGAGCTCACGATGATACGGTTTACTAAGTAGGTCGCCAATAATAATAATAATAATAATAATAATAATAATAATAATAATAATAATAATAATAATAATAATAATAATAATATGAGAACTGCAGTGCAGTTCTCATTTTTCAATATTCCAAAACGAAATACATGTTCTTAATTTCATTTTTGTTTCAGGTATTTTCTTTAACATTGGCAAAGAATGGAAAGACCTGAAAAAGTTTACTATTTCAACACTACGTGATTTAGGAATGGGCAAGAGAAGTTTAGAAGAACAGATATATTTGGAAACCCAGAGTTTGAGCGAAGTTTTTGGATCTCACAATGGTAAACCATTCTCCTTGAGCGACCCGATGGCACTCTTCTCTTTGAGTATCATATACACTCTAATATTTGGTGAAAGTGTTGGCAACCATAGCAAGGTTTACAATGGTGGTGATGGTGGTGGGAAATGTTGGTCGGTCAGAACTGCTGTCAGCAGATTTGGGTAGCCGAATGCCGTCAATGTTTTTTTTTCAAAGAGATTTTTGTTTGATAAAATAAAGTTAAAATTTTGGGCTCAAGGCCCCAATATTATTGAGTGTCCTTTTCAGAAAGCAATATATATGAGCTTATAAATACTTAACAACAAAAATTTTCCATAACTGGCAATTTGAAACAACTGAAAACAACAATTCTTAGCACAAATGTTGCATAAAGGCACCGAATGAGGTCCCATAAAGTTTCGGATCCATATTATATTGTTGTATCGCTCAAATATTCAATTTTGTATTATATATGTTGTATTAAAAAAAAGAAAATGGTTATAAATGGAACAAAACTCTGTCTACACTATATAGAACAGCAGCAATTTCAATTTCACCAACACCAGAAACTTGATACACTACCTATCCCATCACACTAAATATAACAGCCAGATAACGGCAATTTCACCAGCATCATAATAATAATTACTATTATTATTGTCTCAAATTTAAAAAAATGTTTAATTCAAATTTTACGGGAATATGTCAACACAAAATATAATAAAAATATATATTAAACATACGAACACCAACTCATAGATACTATATCAGTAACCACAACACCACCGCTGCCACCACCCCACAACATCCATCATCGCCGCCACCACTCATTCAATGCTACTGACACTATTCCCCTGTTATCTTGAGAGAGAAAAGGGAAGGTGGCGGTATCACTAGACAAGAGAGAGGCTAGCAAAAGATATAAATAGATTGACTTGGTGACCTTGCCACCGGCCAAACGTCTACTTCAACAATTATGGGACTGCTGGCTCACCCCTTCCTCACCAACAATATAAAAAGCCCCGGCACCACCACCGACATAGCCAACAACAATAACAGCCAACTACAACAAAAAGTATATTATATTATTGTAATGCACTGGGTGATTGCTGGCCTTGTGCCTGGAGTGGAGACAATTATTAATAATTTCATTCTTAAGCCACGCAATGCTCACATTAAGGAACCACTCATGATAATAACAATTAAAAAAAAAACAACAAAAAGAAAACCCCGTGACCAAGAAATACCGGGATGGCGGCCGGCGGGGAATAGCCATGACTCTAGGGGAAAACGACCCCTCTAGTCTTGGTTGACACTCGTTCTAGAAGTGGTAACACGAAATGATTACCCCTTGGCGGATAAGGATAAAACGCGACAAAATAAAGTAAATGTCTAATGATAAAATCTCATACCGGATCGGCCGTCACCCGGGTAAAAAAGGGCCGCGTCCCTCAGAGAGGAACCAGACTGGGGTCGAAAAATCAGCTAATGGTTCAAACCTTCCCATCACTTCGGAGCTGGAGACCTCCCATAACCGGAATACTCCTACTGTTGGCCCTTCATGCTCACCACCAAGAAATCCAAAGAAAAAGAGAGAAAAATGGTCAAGGGAAGATAATAAAGAAGTCCTTGAGGCTTTCTACACTGCCATGTACTACCCATCAAATACATCGAATACAGAACAAACATATATCAACTGGAAAAAGAAACATCCCGAAAACAGAGGCTATATTGACAGTAACAAACTAGCCAATATACGAAGAAATATTGTAAGAAAAAAGTTACTAACTGATATAGAAATTGATCAGATCAAGCTAGTAGCACAAAGTCAGCGAAGGGAAAATGAAGCATGTGTCAGTGAAAACGAGGTAAACTGTAACACTTCGAATCCCAGGGTTGGGGCGGAATCACTGGCAACAGAACAAATTAAAGAAAGGAGCGAAAAAGTGGAGGGAGTGCATGCTCAGGATGAAACTCCAAATGAAAATAATGAGATCGTAAATGATAAAGAAATGAATGAGAATGAACTTGCCAACTTGAAGGATGAAATTATGATCGAATGGATGAAAATGAAAGAATCTGACATGGGGCAACGAGACACCCTCCCTAAGATCCAGAACTCCAAACAGAACCAAAAGATAATACACAAGACTAACATAATTCTCAAAAACATTATCATCACAAACAAACTAAACATTACTGACTTAAATCATCTCTATTATGCATCGGCTAAAGTCACCACTCACTTATGTGGAGTGAAGATGAAAAAACAAAGGAATTCCCACAAGAAATCTACTTGGCAAGATAACATCAATCGCCAAATAAACCTTCTCCGATCTGACATAGAAATTTTAACAAACTATAAAGTAGGTGAACATGTTAAACAAACTAAACTTAGAAAATTGAAAAAAAAAGTACAGTATAAGATCAACATGTGACATAGACATGCTGATAGAAACAATCAAGCAAAAAGTGTCGGCCAAAGCTGCTCGTATAAGGCGCTTTGAAAAACGATCTAGATTCTATAAGGACAATAATATGTTCAAAAACAACCAAAGAAACTTCTACAGAAAAATTGGTAAGTCAACAATAACTGCTAAATCAATACCACCCAAGGAGGAAGTGCAAGAATTCTGGGAAAAGATCTGGGCCGAAGAAAAAGTTCATAACATACATGCCCCATGGATAGACAGACAAATGAAAGAAACAGCTCACCTTGAAGAACAAACATGGGAAAATATAACAGTTGAACAGTTGCGCTTGGCTCTAAGAAAAACCAGCAAATGGAAATCCCCAGGAAAAGACAAAATACAAAACTTTTGGATAAATGCCTTCACAGAGTCTCATGAGCTGTTAGCCCAACTTTACAATGAAATAGTTAAGGAGCCAGAAAAGATACCATCATGGCTAGTTAACGGCATTACATTCCTGCTACCGAAGAATGATGAGACAAACAATCCCAAAAATTACAGACCGATAACCTGCTTGACCACAATGTATAAAATTTTAACATCAGTCCTAACTGAATACACATATGACCACCTGATAACAAATGACCTATTTCCCATTGAGCAGAAAGGGTGTAAACGAGGCTCATATGGCTGTAAGGATCAGCTTCTGGTTAACAAAATGATACTGGAAGATTGTCATAATAGACACAAAAATCTATCGATTGCTTGGATAGATTATAAAAAAGCATTTGATAGTTTGCCACACAGTTGGATTGAAAAATGTTTAGAGATTTTCAAAATATCCCCCGTTATCAGGAGGTTTTTGTCATTCAGTATGAGGACATGGAGAACGACACTCCTTTTGAATAGTGAAACAAAATCACTGGAAGCTGGAGAAGTTAACATTAATTGTGGAATTTTTCAGGGTGACTCTTTATCACCGCTTTTATTCTGCATCGCACTTATACCATTAAGTAAAATGCTCAATGAAACAAAACATGGATATAGAGTCTATGACAAAACCATTAATCACCTGTTCTACATGGATGACCTGAAACTATTTGCAAAAAATGATGAACAATTGCAAGGGCTATTATCCACTGTGAAGCAGTTCAGTGATGACATTAAAATGGAGTTTGGACTGGATAAATGCGCCAAAGCAACGTTCACCAGAGGAAAGCTGCTGAAGAGTTCAGACATTAATCTTGATCGGGGGAACGTGATAAGAGAGCTTGATCAAGAACAAACTTACAAATATCTAGGTGTTTGTGAAGGAGACGGAATCAAGCACTCGACAATGAGGGAAAGGATAAGGAAGGAATGTTACCGCAGAGTCAGAGCAATCTTAAGAACGGAATTGAATGCAAGGAATAGGATCGATGCCATAAACACGCTTGCCATACCAGTAGTAACCTACAGTTACAATGTCATCAACTGGTCAAGCACAGAGATCCGTAGGCTCGATACAAAAATCCGAAAATTCTTAACCATGCACAGAATGCATCACCCTAAGGCAGACATAGATAGAATATATCTCCCTAGGAAAGAAGGAGGACGTGGCTTAATCCAGTTAGACATTGCGTTAAAAACTGCAACAATTGGATTATCCACATATCTAAGGGAATCACATGATTGGATGATCAAACTCGTTTTGAAACACGAAAGCACCAAAAGATCATATTCCATTACAAAAGATGCACAAAGATACAGTAATGGACTACAAATTTCAGAAGTCCCATTTACTGCTGAAATGGAAAACACAGAAAAAGCAAAGCAGGTAAAAGTAACTGCAAAGAAAGAACTGCTACAGAAACTGGCTAAGAAATGGCAAGAAAAGCCTCTGTATGGAAAATACCCAGAGCGAGCTAACAATCCTGATGTTGACAAAACTTTAACCCATCAGTGGTTGGCATCCTCTGGACTGAAATCGGAGACTGAAGGACTGATTATATCGGCACAAGATCAGTGTCTGCCAACAAAAAATTACCAAGCCAACATAATAAAAAATGGGTGCAGCCCATTATGCCGTGTATGCAAAAAACAACCAGAGACCATTGACCATATAATTTCAATGTGCAGTCCTATAGCTCCAACCGAATACCTAAACAGGCATGACAGAGCTGCACAATACATACATTGGATAATGTGTAAGCATTTTGACCTGCCCCATCAAAAGAATTGGTGGGAGCATCAACCACCTCCCATACTTGAAAAAGATCACATCTCAATCTTGTGGAACTTCAGCATCCAAACAGACCGAAAAATAGATGCAAATAGACCTGATATAATACTGAAGGACTTTCAAAGGAGGGTATGCCTGCTAATTGATATGTCTGTTCCAATAGACAAGAATGTATCTATAAAAACATTTGAAAAATTGAGCAAGTATAAGGACCTGGAGATAGAAATTGGAAAAATGTGGAAATTGAGAACTAAAACAATACCAGTGGTTGTAGGCGCTCTGGGAATGATACCTAAGGGGTCTAACGACTACTTATCGCAAATCCCAGGAAACCCGCGTATAGGAGAAATACAAAAGATAGTACTAATGGGAACTGCCCATATACTAAGGAAGATCAAGTCTAAACACTAAGGATGCATGTGTGAATATGTATGTTCTTTCTTGAACATGGCGGACCTTGTTGTCTCTTGAGGTCACTGGTTGTGACTTGGTGATAACTCGTATGAACATAAAGCAAGATAAATGCAAATAATAATAATATTAATAATAATAATGTCCGTTTACAATTGTTTCGCTACTCCATATAATATTTCTGGATCAAATGACTATATATCATTATTGATTTGGTTCAGTTGAAACTAATTAACATACTTAAAGATAGATAGGCTCATCGGAACTTCAAAGGAATATAAATTAATATAAGGAAAGAATATTACATAAATGTAATATTTCATATATTGGTCTTTCACTATGGTGTCCTGGGTGTATCAATTGTATGCCATAATCAAGCAGTATTCTCCTGTCGAGGATGCATTGTGTGAGATCTGCCTATGGGTAACAAGATGGCCGCAAATGGATATATTTACCTTACTAATTAGAGGGTGGTTTCAGGGGAAGTAACTCCTCGACAGATTAGAAATTGTGGGTAGTTTATAGTTAAGTGCTATTTTGTTTTATCTTACTTATAATTATGTAAGTTATTCATAGCTATTTAACTTATTAGCTACAAGTAAAAATGGGGCTAGATGACTATGTTGGGTCAAATATTCTGTTGGCGAAGGAATTAGCCCATCGATGTTGACAGCTAATAGTTAGCTACGTTCTATCGTTAATCGGTAGAGGTCGTGATAGAGTTATGTAATATGCTTCGGTAATACAGAGATCACAAGATTTTCTTCGTCCATTGAACGGTTGGGCCCTAGCTAAGATATCCCATGTTAGTGAGTGTTCAATGTTGGTTAATATAAGGTTTTTAATGAGCCTAGCTAGAGATGTCGAACATCTGTTGTTAGGGTCTCGCAGTGTAAGGCAGTGTCTATTTAGTGGACATGCATTAGGGTACCGGCAGTTGCAGTTACTTCTGCGGTTAGTGAGAGTAGGGTAGTTTAACCTAAGCGGTTGATCAGTGTTAGAAGGATTAGATGGGGAAGTTGTGCTACTAGAGTAAGTATTGGTGTAGTGGCGTGGGGTATTTGATAGGGTGGTGGTACCGCGGTGTTGGAGTCTTAGTTTATGATGGTTACTGAATGCGATGTGGCTAGCTAGGTTAGGTGTTGTGAAGAATGAGATTTTAATGTTATTTTTATTAAAGAGTTTGTAATATCTATGGTTGGGGGGGATGTTTAGATAGGATAGAGAAGAAGCGTTTAGGGATATTAGTGGCTAGATTAGATGAGAATGGGGGGTTAAGCCAGGTGATATTTTTAGGCCTATTCCTTCTAGGGGTTCTAGTGGAGTTTGTAGGGGTCTTCCTAGGGTTATTATTACCTGGGGATTTGTTATTTGTCATCCCATTTCTCATTCCTATTCTAGGGTTGATTTTTAGTTTGCTATTTGGAGTGGGGAGCAGGCCGCTGCCACCATTAAACTTCCCTGTGTAGGTGCTGTTACTGATAAAATTCCGGCGAATCTGGCTATATTCTAAGGTATTTCTAGTTCTAGTGTTAAATTTATTATGGTGAATTGCTGTGTTATGGCATTTAGATATGTAGTAAATGGACTGTTCATAACCAGATTCAGAAAGAGCCTTATTATAATATGCTGCATGGTTTATAAATATCTCCTCATTTGCTGATAGCATGGAGATCCTATACGAGATAGATTTGATTACTGCTCTGATGACTGCCGGTGGGTGATTAGAGTGTGGGCTAATATATGTAAGTATTTCACCTGGTTTATGGTAAGGGTAATATAGGTTATTGTTAAGATCCAGAGTCACTTCGATGAAGTTTACTACTTTATGGTTCAGCTCGATGGTGATAGAGAGACCGTTATTTTTAAAGAATATATGTAATTATTTTTTGAGCAAATCAATGCCTCGATTAGTGCAATTGTGGACTGCAAATAGGGCGTCGTCCCTGTATATTCCGCCTTGCAAGGGTTGGATTTCGGCTCTGATGTTATGTAATAGGTAAATTCCAAATAAATCGGTGATTTGCGCAGGTCACTTGAGCCCATCGTGATGTCAAATTTGTCTGTTCTGTCTTTTATAGTCCAGAGTGCTCCGTTGAATTCAGTGATGGTCTGCCTAGCCATAAGTATGATGTCTATCTCATTATTGGTTATGTCCGAGTTGGTGCTGGCTAGGGTTAATGCTTGTTGAGCAATTCCGGGGTTATTGAAGCGTAATAGCTGTCAATGTCAAATTGTATGAACCTCATAGATTGCTTGGACCTTAGATCGGAGAACCATCTAATGAGTTGGCCGGTGTTGGACAACAGCTTGTAGGTGATATCATTCTGTAGCCCAGGGATGATCCTATCAAGGATGTTCTTACTGATACGACCCAGGTCGGATGTGGTTGGGCTTATAAGTCTAATAGATGGGTTCTCTATAAAGTTTGGCTTATGATCCTTGAGAGAGAACCTTGGGGTTGTTGGTACATAAGGGTGGGTAAATCTATCAAGATGCAAGTCCTTAACCAACGCCTGTGCTTTTCGGTTAAGTACGTTTACACTGGAGGGTATAGTTTTTTAATAGTTTTTATTAAGTCTTAAGAAGGAAAGAGTTCTAAGTTTCAGGAGTCATGGTGTATAGAATTTTAGTTTTGTCAGACATAACATGTAAGAAGTGGCTGTCTTAAAATGTTTTTATAATATAGTCATTTGATCCAGAAATATTATATGAAGTAGCAAACAATTGTAAACGGACATTATTATTATTAATATTATTATTATTATTCTCTACATTCCTTACATCAAACTAAAATATGTTGACAATCTTTTAATAATGTTTTCCTTGTGAAATTTGTGGTCTTGTTTTGCTTAACTAATGAATATGTCCAGCTCTGTGCGCCTAACTTCTGCATCATATGAAAAAATACAATCTGATTGTATTTTTCAACTACGTCCAAACAAGTTCATAGAACCAAACATAATACTAATTTACCACTAATTTTGAATAAAATGATTATTGCTTTTGACAACAGCTGGTGATATGCATGTAAGTAAATATTCTCTTCATCTGATATTTTGTAAATAACCTTATATAGATCGATATCGAAGTATAGTTACAATGTATTATCATCACAAGTGAAGAATATTTCTAATGACTTGGTTTTTTATTTCATTGTTTTAACTTATATATATATATATATATATATATATATATATATATATATATATATATATAGGAACGAGTAGGACCCCGACGGCTGAGCTCAAGCCGTTTCGACGGCTAATTCTGGACTAAATGAACATTTTTATCCTGGTATATGAATAGCCGAGCTTCTCAAGGGGTAATTCCATATATGGTAAAAGTGATTGTCACAAGGATTGGTCAAAAGTTTGCTGTTGAGACATAATAATTCTATCATGCCAATTTGTGGAGGGAAGGGGTAGCTACACCTTCCCTCCACAAATTGGCATGATAGAATTATTATGTCTCAACAGCAAACTTTTGACCAATCCTTGTGACAATCACTTTTACCATATATGGAATTACCCCTTGAGAAGCTCGGCTATTCATATACCAGGATAAAAATGTTCATTTAGTCCAGAATTAGCCGTAGAAACGGCTTGAGCTCAGCCGTCGGGGTCCTACTCGTTCCTATTACGCACTCTACTACCCTAAGTATTGAGTGCTTTGGTGCGTTATCGTCCACCTGGTTCCTTACCACATATCATTCGTTATATATATATATATATATATATATGTATATATTTTAATCATTTGACTTTTATTTAACTTTATTTTATATATATATATATATATATATATATATATATATATATATATATATATATATATATATATAAAATAAAGTTAAATAAAAGTCAAATGATTAAAATTTAGTTTCGTTTATTGACCATTGCTGTAATTTGGTTTTCTTCCGAAGCTTGGGCAAAATCCTATCCAGTATTCTTTTACTGACGATCCCTAGGTCAGATCTGGAGGGGGCTATTAGTCTGACAGGGAGGTGGGACTCAAAATATTGTACAGTTCAATACTTTGAGTCCGACCTCCCTGTCAGACTAATATCCCCCTCCACATCTGACCTAGGGATCGTCAGTAAAAGAATACTGGATAGGATTTTGCCCAAGCCTCGAAAGAAAACCAAATTACAGCAATGGTCAATAAACGAAGCTAAATTTTAATAATTTGACTTTTATTTAACTTTATTTTACACAACTCCGGAGTAACCAAACCAACCTTCACACTTCGTCGAGTGCTCCAGGCCTGCATACTGAGGTATTGATTTACAACCAACATAAACTCAAAATCTCTCTCTCTCTCTCTCTCTCTCTCTCTATATATATATATATATATATATATATATATATATAATTCGTGTTGGATGCTTAGAGCGTCCGTATGCGGTAGGAAAATCTGCTTCATAGACCTTGCGATTTTCAGAATCAGGTTCGATCATCACATCGATCGTGCCTCGAGCTGGTCGCCAGGGAAACGATTGTAATATGTCCAATAAATTCCAATCGTCGCAACACTGATTCTCTTTTTTCTTGTGATATATATATATATATATATATATATATATATATATATATGTGTGTGTGTGTGTGTGTGTGTGTGTGTGTGTGTGTGTGTGTGTGTGTGTGTGTGTGTGTGTGTGTGTGTGTGTGTGTGTGTGTGTGCGCTTGTGTGTCTGTGTATGTTTGCTTGCATGAATGAATACACAAAGATTTAGTAGAACGTACAACAACTGATTCAAGCTATTTGCAATATCGTATATTTTGGTTTCTATGGATCCCTTGGGGAATTGGTTGACCTAATGCTTTGTTTAATTGTTTTATTTATTATTTTTTTTTTTTTCTTTCTCGGCCCCTGAAATACTACAGTGGATCCTGCAATGCTACTGTGGGCTCTTGCAATGCTACCGTGGTCCCCCTGGGGACCCCATTGCCTTTGGGCAACCTGGCATTCTGGCCACTGTATATATATATATATATATATATATATATATATATATATATAGGAAAATGTTCAAGACCGTGACGGCAGAGCTCCAGCCGTTTCGACGGCTATTTCTAGTCCATATACAGCCGTCGAAACGGGTTGAGCTCTGCCGTCGGGGTCCTGAACATTTTCCTATTACCCACTCTACTACTCTAAGTACTGAGTATTCAGGTGCGTTATGGTCCACCTGGTTCTTTACCCCACCTCCTTCCTAATATATATATATATATATATATATATATATATATATATAGGAAAATGTTCAAGACCGTGACGGCAGAGCTCCAGCCGTTTCGACGGCTATTTCTAGTCCATATACAGCCGTCGAAACGGGTTGAGCTCTGCCGTCGGGGTCCTGAACATTTTCCTATTACCCACTCTACTACTCTAAGTACTGAGTATTCAGGTGCGTTATGGTCCACCTGGTTCTTTACCCCACCTCCTTCCTAATATATATATATATATATATATATATATATATATATATATATATATATATATATATATATATATATATATATATAAGAAACAACTTTGATTAACATGTGGCGAATGAAAGGCAACAAATATAGGACCGCCAAGAATCTCCAAAAATATAGATGACGTGTACAATTCTTGTCACTCATAGAATGACAACAACAGGATCTAAGCTGCCGGTGAGGGCCGCGGGTGTAACTAGACATTTGGAAACTCTGCTTCGTAGAATCGAGACGTATCTGAGGACCTTGCGATTTCAGAGTCAGGTTCGATCATTACATCGACCGTGCCTCGAGCTGGTCGCCAGAGAATCGATTGTAATATTTCTAATAAATGTTATTCGTCACAACACTGATTCTCCGTTTCTTATATGATATCATACTCTGCTCTGTAAGAGCATCGAGTGCTCAAACTGCCTACCGCTTACGGACGCTATAAGCATCCCACGCCAATTATATATATATATATGTATATATATATATATATATATATATATATATAGTTATACTTTGGGAGGGTCATGTTGCCAATAAGAAACACACGCACCAGTTACTTTCACTTCAATTTATTATAATAAATTTATAAATTTAGGGATTTATAAATTTCTGGTTGGTTGGTTCCACAACCAGATGGTTGTTTATATATTGTCACACATTATGTGATCTCTTCAGTGACTGGGGATTCTTTTCTTGTTTTTGTGCCTCTCCTTTGTTCTGCCCTACGCCATCTTGTTTTTGTGTCATTTTAGTATCATCTGTACTCTACCAACATGCTAAAATAAAATAGAATATAAAATAGAACATAAGGGTAAACTAGAGAACATAGAAATAAAAATAGAATCTACACACAGAAAAGACGCAATGTTTAGACAAATCACAGAGGCAATAAACATAAATGAACTCCAACCAAAATTAAATAGAAAACATGAGTGGAACAGTAACATTACAACTTACAATTAAGGACAAAATGAAAACACACACGCACATAGAACAAACAACCAACCAGTAACATGTAAATAAACAAATAAATAAACGAATATAAACACACACAGACACCCGGATGTAACACATGCGCAAACTAAGCACACAACACACACACAAAAACAAGATGGCGTAGGACAGAACAAAGGAGAGGCACAAAAACAAAGAAAAGAATCCCCAGTTACTGAAGAGGTCACATAATGTGTGAGGAAAGAACTTTGACAGTATATAAACAACCATCTGGTTGTGGAACCAACCAACCAACCAGAAATTTATAAATTCCTAAATTTATAAATTTATTAGAATGCATTGAAGTGAAAGGAACTGGTGGCGTGTGTTTCTTATTGGGGACATGACCCTCCCAAAGTATAACGATATCGGTTTTCAGATAAAGAATCTTGCTAAACAAATTCAGAAACGAAATATATATATATATATATATATATATATATATATATATATATATATATATATATATATATATATATATTGTTATACTTGGGGAGGGTCATATTTGTGTAATATTGCCAGAATTAATAACAGAACACACTCACTGTTTGGTTGGTTTTCGCTTCTCGCTTCTGTGTCTTATATCGGTAATCTAACTTACTCGGTCCTCAATGTTGCCATTGACTGACCGACGGTCAAAAATAATACAGCTACAATATAGACACAAACACATATATATAGTTTATCATAAATCTTTTGTTGCACATCTGCAACATCGTCAGTGGTGCTATATGTTCCTCCTGTTGTATTGTATGTCTACGCCATTTTTATTCAGTCTGTCTATATAATTATTTATTTATTTGCTTGTTTGTTTATTTTATTTTGTCTTCTTTGCGTATGCGTTTGCGTGTGTGTATAGTGTTTTGTTTGCTGTGTGATGGGTGACTAGTGTGTGTTTATGTGCTTGTTGTTATTGTGCTTGTGTATGTATTTATTTATTTATTTTATTTTATTTACTTATTTTACTTCTTCTTAGGTCAGTGTTGTTTGTTTGGGTGTTGTTGTTATTCCATTCATTATTTCTGTTTAGTCTTGCACTTCTAATTTCTATTTCACTGGCCTCTCTGATTTGCCTATCTCCTGGGTCATTTGTATGTTTAGATATTATTCTAATTTCTATGTTGTCTATGTTACCGTCATGTTGTTGTCTAGCATGTTCGTATAGTACTGACCCGTTTTTTCGTCCTTTTAGTTCCCCCAGTGTTGGTCTATCCTTTCACCTATGCTAAGAGCTGTCTCACCAATGTATGTTGTTGTCATGTTTCTGCAAGTACCCTCTGTACATCTTATGCTATAGACTACGTTTCTAGTTTTACAGTTTATCCGGGGGGTTCACCTTACATATGATACATTTCCTATTGGTACAGTGGGTTTTCTTAAAACATACACAACAAACATATCAAAACAAGTAAATAATTTATTATTGAACAAAACACAAGCTGAACGACTAAAGCACACAATAACAGTTAATATGAAAAGAACAACATACACAAAAGTCAACGAACTTTACAGACAGAAACGCATTAACGGTAAGGAAGTCCGAAATCTCACCACACCAAACGAGAGGGATAACTTCATGAGCGTCATCCGACGTGAAACGAAATACGCCCGAAACGAATGCAATAGGCATTTCAATAAGAAATTAGAATGGATGAATAAGAAAAAACTAGAAGAAAGGAAAATAGAATATTCTCAAAAATACCCAGATAACATCGACAATATCCGTATGACTGATGTAAAACTACCGGAAGAATTTACCAATGACCACACAGTAAATATTTATGAGAACACTTAAATCAGTGAACAAGAACAACAAATCCTGCGCTACCACCAAAATTTGCCATCTACAAAAAGATTAACCCTATGGAGTGCAAAACGGAGCTGGAAAAGTGTTTCACAAAAATACGTTGGAATGCAAATGTAAACAACAACAACAACAACAACAATAATAACGGTAGTAGTAATATAAACAATAACTCTGAGTATAGAAATAACAGCCATAACAATAACAATAGCAGGAAAGTGAGAAATAGTGATAATGGTAATAATACTAACGATAGACAGAACAACAACAACCACAATAATAATAATAATAGAAACATTAACCACAGACACAGCAGCAGCGACCACAGTAGTAATAAGGGTAACAATACGAACAACAACAACAACAATAACCACAGTGGTAATAATGGAAATAGTACATGTAGCAATATCAATGATAGACACAACAAGAACAAGAAACATAATAAAAGTAACAACCACAATGGTAGAAATAACGGTAACAACAACCATAACGGTGAAATAAACAACAATACATCTAGCAATCATAACAATAATAATAATGCTAATGATAGAAACAACAACAATCACCATGATAACAATAATAGCAACACACACAACTATGACGATAGATATAATGACAACCCCTTAGAGAAACTATTTTTCAACCCAGCTTACAAAACATATAAGATGGGTAATATCTATCCTACGAGGTTACCCTTTAATAAAGAGTTTGCATACCACAACAAATAGATGACGAGACAGAGGCACAGTTATCCATAGCTAGAAATAAGATTAGACAAATAGTAGAGAGGTATACTAAGAGACAGAGACAGAGCAGACCAGAGGCCCAACAACTTGGGAGGAAACCTGTAGAAGGCTTAGTTAGCCTCAAGCAGCACACAAGGGATGGTGAGGTAGTATGTCTACCCACTGATAAGTCTGGTAGGATGTCAATAGATAGCATGCCGAACTACATCAAGGCTATGCAACCCCACATCACCAACACGAGCGAAATTGCACAACAAACACACGATGGGAGAGAGAAAATCATCAACGCTCACATGATGATGTGGACTGACATCCTAAAGCCAAGCAGACACACTGCCAACAACTTCAAGGCGTCTAACAATGGCATACTACCCTTGTATGGGCTCCGCAAAGACCACAAGACAGTCGACGACCCGACAACAGGACCACCAACAATACCCGTATGCGGAGCTACAGGATCTCCTACTTCCTCTCAATGGTTATACGCCCCATAATAAAGATGTCCCCAGATGTATGTGACAGTACAGAGGACATCCTCAGCAGAATCAGTGAGTGCAACAAAAACAGGAACCTATCCAACTGCATAATAGGCAGCATAGATGTGGTGTAATTGTACCCATCCATTAACATTGATTTTGCTGTGAAAAGATGTGTGGATATGATCATTGAGAGTGAGGTGGAGTTCTGCGGCGTCGACACAAACGAACTGGGCCTCCTACTTTGACTTGCCTACGACACTGACTACCTAGACAGCCATGATCTTTGACCTTTCTGCCCTAGTAGACCTATAAGAGGTAGAACCCCCACCATAACCTCAATGGCAAAAAAGACTCCCATGGGAAGGTGGATTGGGTGGACCAAAGCTATACGGACCCCCCAAAACAATGATCAGGTAAGAAAAATGGTCGCACATGCAATAGGGGCTAGTATCAAAACTACCCTAAAGGGCCACATATTTAAGTTTAACGAGAAGATCTACACCCAAAATGAGGGAGCAACCATCGGCGTCAGCATAGCTGGTGATGTTGCCAAACTTTTCATGGTATGGTGGGAAAGGAGACTTAAAGATCTCCTTAATGAGAGCTCCATAGACCTCATCATGTACTCTCGTTATGTAGACGATATCAATATAGTTATAAGAACACCCCCACTAGAGAGCACTAACAAGTTTGATTTAGAACGTAGCACGATGGAAAGCATCCAGCAGATAGCTAATTCCATACACCAGAGTATAACTGTAACTATCGACTTCCCTTCCAAACACCCTAACAATAGACTACCTGTATTAGACACAGAACTCTGGATTAACACTATAGACGAGAGAGCCCGAATTCTACACTCACACTATGCTAAACCCATGGTCTCCAAATACCTGATACTCAAAAACTCATCAATGTCCGGTAGTGCAAAGTTTAATATTCTGATCACAGATTTGGTACGAATGATGAAGAATGTGTCCCGCATGTGCGACCCAAAAGAAATGGAAAGACACATCCAACACTTCATCAACCGCATGCAGTTCTCTGTCTACAACCAAAGAGACAGAGTCAGAGTATACGAAGGAGCCATGGAGAAGTATAAGACCCTCATAGAACTGGACATGAAATGAATTTGCCCATTATGCAGGAGAAAATCATGGAATAGCTTAGATAGGGCTAGACATAAGATAGGGAAAGCCACCTCATGGTACGACAACCAGAGATACCAGAGTGTCATGTTTGTGGACGCTACCCCTGGAGGGAAATTAGCTAACCAGTGTAGAAAGGCCTTGAGAAAGACCCACTTAAAAATAAAGGTGGTAGAAAAGCCAGGAACCACCATCAAATCCCTGATCAGCAAAACCTACCCTTTTAAGAAAACCCACTGTACCAATAGGAAATGTATCATATGTAAGGTGAACCCCCGGATAAACTGTAAAACTAGAAACGTAGTCTATAACATAAGATGTACAGAGGGTACTTGCAGAAACATGACAACAACATACATAGGTGAGACAGCTCGTAGCATAGGTGAAAGGATAGACCAACACTGGGGGAACTAAAAGGACGAAAAAACGGGTCAGTACTATACGAACATGCTAGACAACAACACGATGGTAACATAGACAACATAGAAATTAGAATAATATCTAAACATAGAAATGACCCAGCAGATAGGCAAATCAGAGAGGCCAGTGAAATAGAAATTAGAAGACCAAGACTAAACAGAAATAATGAATGGAATAACAACAA
>OZ024741.1:82201668-82231668 GCA_964016885.1 Eledone cirrhosa | reverse complement strand
TATCACACAAATACTATAAAATATTCAATATGAATACCATCAAGCTGCCCTACTCCACAACCAGTAACATAGCTCAGAATATAGCTAAGATCAATTATAGTAGACTTAGGACAGCCCAGGGCGAGATAAGGCATGGCAGAACTAATATCAATTCTATGCATGAACGGACCCATACGCGTGAGGTGATTCGGGCCACCCCAACCCCCTGTGGTCTTACCCATAGAGCAGACAAGAACAGAGATCCGACACCAGGGGTACTGTGGTTCCTCAGGAACTACACCGGTCGGTATCAGAAAATGCAATTGCAGGAACACCGCTACTTGCTCCTTGACTGGGAAATGCCTTACCACAATCAGTACAGTATATGGAAGGAATATAATAGTTTAACGTTTGAAATAGCAGGAAGAGGATCTGAACGTTTCGGACACTAGTCCTTCATCAGAAGAAAGAATGAGGAATTAGAAAGATTAAGGCGACAGAATATATATATATATATGTATATATGTGTGTTGGTTGTGTGTCGTGTGTTTGTGTGTGCGCGCGTTTTTGTGTGTGTGTGTGTGTGTGTGTGTGTGTGTATGTGTGTGTGCGTGTGTGTGTGTGTGTGTGTGCGTGTGTGTGTGTGTGAGTGTGTGTGTGTGTGTGTGTGAGTGTGTGTGTGTGTGAGTGTGTGTGTATGTGTGTGTATGTGTGTGTGTGTGTGTGTGTTAAGAACATGTTTATTTTCAATTTTGAACTTCTTTCATAGATACTCCTCATATTTTCTAATAAGACATCGGCAGTTCATCTTTGAGATCTCCGCGTCTACAATATCATTAACGTCTTTTACCGTCTCACCATCAAGCGATATTATGTTGCGTTAGTATCTTTTATATTATTTTGTTCATTCATTCCGTATTGTAGTTTCTCACATCAAATCTTCGCCATGTAACACATGCTTAATACTAAGCGAATTCATAAATACCTCCTTACTCACCACCATAGGCGCTGAGCTGACCAGCCGCAGGTGTGAGCCCCGCGAGTTGGAGTGGCTTTTCCAGTGCGGTCTCCATTGCCGTCCTCCGGGTAAACGCTTTCTCCATTATGTCCGCCGGGTATGTGGGTGGACCCCGTCGCGTATCAGGCCGATAAATAAAGTACCAATCCAACATTGGTGTCGATTCTCCACCCACCTTTTCTCTCTATCCACACACACACATCTTTCCTCTATATATAATCTAAACTATAATAAAGTAAGAAGCGCGGGACTGCGTACGGTTTATAATTTTGTTATCCCCTTAGTAAAATAAGTTGGATTACTTTGAATCAATAATTGTTTCTACTTTTGGCACAAGGCCAGCAATTACACAGTGCATTACTGGTACTTTATTTTATCCACCCCGTAAGGATGAAAGGCAAAGTTAACCTCGGCGGGATTTGAACTCAGATCATAAAGGGCCGTAACACTTTGCTGCAAAGCATGACGTCCGACCCTTGAATAAATAATGAATGAATATTACATAATTTATCCATTAAATTTCGTAGCTGTTTATTAAATATATTTTATTACTTATTTAAAAATTCACTTCTTTAAAATATTTAAATGTCAACACTTCCGCTTAGCGATCGTTTAAATAAATATTCATATATTTTTCTCCTAATGCAGATTATATATAATATCGTCTTTTTTTAATGTATCATGGATTACGTTACTGATTACATAAGACAGTGTAAAACAGTCTCTCTTCAATTTCTGTGTATATCAATTACGATTTTTGATCATATCTACATGCATATATACTTGCGACGGGTGGTTTTTCTGCTAGTAATAGTAATAAAACATTTCAAGCGTCTATTTTAACTGTCCTTTTTATTTATCTATGTGTTTCTATTTCTCAATAATTTTACATTCTAGGAAATTTTAAGATTTTTGAATCACATACCTGTTTTGAATTGATCGAATGTGATCTCTTTTATGAGTATGTGACATTTTTATACATCTAATATTCAATTTTGACTGAAGAAGGCATACTATAAATTAGTATCCTTGAAATATATATATCGAAATAAATGATGATGCTATAAAGATATATTCTCTATTTATTACTATTATTATTATAAGATGGCGGTAGATTGGCAGTATCGGTAGAGGGTTTGACGCCATGCTTTGCAGCAAAGAGTTACGTCCCTTTATGGTCTGAGTTCAAATCCCACCGAGAGTAACTTTGCCTTTCATCCTTACGGGGTCGATAAAATAAAGCACCAGTAATGTACTGGTTAATTGCTGGCCTTGTGCCAAAAGTAGAAACAATTATTATAATACTCCAGATAAATTTCTAACTGTCGAGAGCTTCATATCTGTTATGAACATAACTCTGTTGATTACATATCAACAAAGTCTCTAACTCATTGTTTATATACATATATATATAGGAAAAGAGTCAGGACACCTACGGCTGAGCTCCGGCTGTTTCGACAGCTAGATCCTTCTTTGTTATCTATCTATCTATCTATCTATCTATCGTTACCGACAAGCAAAGCCTACAGTAGACGGATTAGCACTTTAGTTAAACAGCACTTGACAGGGGCCATTGTCAACAACAGATGGTGGTACTCTCTCAAGAGGGCAGTTAGATTAGACTCGATAGTTTTTAGTAAAGAATTAGCGTTAGATAGAAATAGAACCGAGAAGGAACTGGTAGATAAAGTAGAAGAGGCAATTAGAAGTGGCAACGTAGCCAGCGTGCTAGCAACGAGAACGGCCTTGGACCAGTTCTTCGACGCAAAGCACGAGGGCTGCGTTGTCAGAAGCAAAATACGTGCTCTGGGAAACGAGGGAGCCAAAGCTGTTAACTGGGCCCGAGTGACGGAGGCAAAAAGTGGCAACAAGTCCACGATTCGGTCTTTGAAGGACCAAAACGGACGCGTGATACGTGAGCCGAAGCAGATGTGTGCGGCTTTTCAGCGGCACTTTGCTCGGCTGTTCGGGGGGAACGGCGCGCCGGGAGAGGCTATGGATTTCGGTCCATACCTCGACGGCCTACCGCGACTCTCGGACAGCGAGGCGAAGTTCTGCGAAAAGCCGATTTCAGCCACTGAGATAGGGGACGCGCTGAGCCAATGCGGCAAACGCAAATCTCCAGGTCTCGACGGTCTACCCTACGAATTTTACGTAGCAATGCCGGACTTATTCTCCGGTCTCCTGGAAGCGGTCTACTGCAACTGGCAACAGAACGGGAGAATTCCCAGTTCTGTAACCGGGGGCGTGGTCACACTAATCAGGAAGGACGAGAATAAGGGGGATGACATAGGCAACTTCCGGCCCATAACTCTGCTAAACACAGAGTTACAGATTTTGGCCAAGGTGTTGGCAAAGAGGCTGGCGCTTGTCGTCGAGGACCTGGTGGGAGAAGCGCAGACATGCGCGATCCCGACCAGGTCCATACACGACAACCTCCACCTCATGCGATACATCATAGAGAGGGTAGGGTGTAAACCCGGCTTCGGTGGGGCCCTGATCAACTTGGATCAGTCTAAGGCTTTCGATAGGGTTGACTATCGTTACCTGGATGCGGTGCTCGAGGCGGCAGGCTTCGGACCCGTGTTCAGGGGCTGGATTGCTGCAATGCACAACAGCAACATCTGCTCAAGGGTCAAGGTGAACGGTTACCTCTCGGAGCCGTTCCATATTACGCGATCCATTCGACAGGGATGCCCTCTCTCCTCCCTTCTGTACGTACTGACTCTCGAGCCACTACTGCGGAAGCTGGAGCTATTGCAGGGCATCCCTCTGGAACCGGGACTGCGGAAAGCGGCGTCGGCCTACGCCGTCGACGTGGCAGTAATGGTGTCGAGCGCCTCGCAAATCGAGAAAGTCGGCACCTTACTAAAGGAATACGAAAGTCTCACAGGAGCGAAGCTGAACCGGGACAAGTCCATCGGTTTGCAACTCGGATCGTGGAGAGGCAGACCGATGCCTTCCGATGGCGTCGTCGGACGCTGGACGGAAGGACCGGTAAAGCTGCTTGGGGTCTGGTTTGGTCCGGACCTCCAGGTGGAGAAGAACTGGAACGAAGTGACGGCCAAGGTGTTTGCACTCACCCAGAAGTGGGCCGAGTGCAAACTATCCTTGAAAGGTCGAGCGGAGGTGGCGAACACTTTTATAGCGTCCGCCATCTACTACCGCTTGACCGTCGTGCCTTGTCCAGCCAAAACGCTCGCCAAAATGGAGCGCGCCCTCTTCCGATTCCTTTGGAAGAGGCGGGCTCCTTTGGTAAGAAGATCCATCTGCTGCCAACACCCTTCTAACGGAGGGCTGGGGATGCCGTGGTTGACGATGCGCAAACACGCGCTCAGGCTGCGGCATCTCTACGTATTCCTCACCGGACAACCGGTGTGGGCCCCGTTCGTGAGGCGAGCCTTCCCACGACTCGTCTCACTGACCGAGCTGCAGTCCTGGGTCAAGCAGAGACCGAGGAAAATGGGCGACTGGCACATCGAATGTGCTCAGGCGCTCACAGCCCTCTGGCAGGCGGACCCGGCGATCAGTGGAGACTCCACTTCGTCATTCTATAGAGGGTTGGTCCGCAGCAAGTGCGACGACGCGCTCGGTGAAACTCTAGGCGTGGAGGAAGATGAACTGGCCAGTCTGTTCGGTAGGACCTTCCGCCCGGGACCGATGGACAACTTCCAAAAGTCCCTGGCCTGGCAGTGCTACCGAGGAGCTCTACCAGTTCGAGACAAGCTCTACAGACATGGGCGCCCGGGCAGGGACCCTGCAAAAAAGATCTGTCCGAGGTGCGTGCGAGACGAAGAAACCGTCGCGCACGCATTCATACACTGCCCGGGCGTCACTGACCTGTGGGGATATGTAGAACGACTATTGTCGCGGGTGGGACCAATCCAGTTGACCACCGAGTCCATTGTCATGATCAAACCGCCACCCTCCTTCAAAAACGAACGAGAGGCGGTTTTCCTTTGTGTGATAGCTATGGCGAAAGAGGTTGTATGGTGGACAAGGTTGAAAGGGCTGAGATCAGACACCTTTCTCTCCGGCCAACAACTGATTCTTTTTTTCAAATACCACTTTGGAAGAAGAATCAGGATGGAGAGAGAGGTGCTGTACCCCAGCAAGTTTTATGAAAGGTGGGTGAAAGTGGCGAGAATGGCCCGAGTGAATGGGCCTTCTCTCTATATCAGCCTGTAGATTGAGGAAAAGGAGGAGGAGAGGAAAGGAGTACAAGCTCTTCGTACTCCTGGAGATGAGGGTTGCACATTTTTTTCGGGGGTATGTGTTACCCATATAAACTGTCTCCCTCTATTGGGGAAAATCGACTAACTTTTAAATTCCATCTGTGATAACATTTTACACGTTTTTATTGTATGTAAACTTCCCCCTTTGTATTTGTCCCCTTCTTTTGTGCCCCTGTGGCTAATAAAGAAATATATCTATCTATCTATCTAGAGCAGGAGAAAAACGCGTCTAGCAGAGGGTGACCACAGTTGTTCATTATCAAGGAAATGTTGGCGATGTAACCCAAGTGCTTCCTCGACTACGACAAGCCCAGTCCTCCACGCAAGGCTGTTGACAGCAAATTAACCACTTGGCGATTTGCACGCGTTTTATCCCAAAACACGAAAGATAAAATGCTCCATTGCAGTCAGATGTGACAAGGACAAATTACGATGATCAACCAATAACATGTGACTAAAGTGAATGGCGTTCACCACCTCTGCTCCATATTTCAGAGATAGCTTCCTCTCGGCCCATTTCTGAGTGAGAGTCGCCACACAGCTCGTTTCTTCGTCCCAGTTTTTATCCAGCTAGAGGTCGGACCAAACTAGACTTCGAGCAATTTAACTGATCCCACCTTCTAGCTACCGATGACGCTGCTGGATGGTATGGATTTGTGTTTCCGGCTAGGTGTCGAACTGCAGGCCCACCGACGTTTCCTGTTCAATATTCACTCTTCTTACGGCTTGTATTCCCTGAGTGAGTTACCGATCATCTGAATATGTTTGGTATCATGATGTCGTCTACATATGTTTATAGGGATGACCTACATCCTATTTCACGATACCCCTCACTGTCTCCTATGTTTGTAACAGTGGCTCGAGATTCCATGCGTACACTATGTACGAGACGGAACAATATTAGCAGATCGAGAGCATGATGTTGAACGGTTCCGAGAGGTGGCAGTTTACTCTGACTACAGTGTAGATGCCGCTATTCATCCAGTGACCCAGCTTGTAAAAATAGATCCAAATCTGGCTACCTCTGGACTGTCACCACGAACCAATATTCAACACTATCGAAACCTTTCGATTGATCAAGGCATCACTCGTTCGAGTTTCCGTAGTCAACGTCTCTATGCTGTATCGCATGAGGTTGATATTGACGTAGATAGATCTTTTCGGGATGGCGCATGTTTTTCCCTCTATTATCAGACCAGCGATGACAAGCACCAATATCGTCATTAACACTTTGGACAAAATTGTAAACCCTTCATTTAACAGAGTCATGGTCCTAAAATTATCAATATGGTCACATTTGTTTGGGCTCTTTCTAATCTGCATCACCACCGATCCGAGGTTCGCGGAACTGTGAATTCTTTGATTTTGCTGTCAGATGCAGTAGACGTCTGTTAAGACGTCGCCGAACAAGTAAAGCATGCAAGCGTAAAGCTTGCAGGACAAGCCACGAGGACAACTCATGCGATTAATGATTGCTTTGCATATTTGAGCAGCAGTTATCAGTTTTTCACTGCACACCGCCTTCCTAACCACGAACCGAGAAAGACCGTCAAGATAGATACTGAAGTCCATCTCGGGATCCGGTCTACAACTGCACCCATTGAACGAATTTTTTTCTGAAAAGCTACACACATCTGCTTGAGATAAAGTAACATGCACCGCCGGCACTTCCCGTTGAATTACTTTCTTCCCCACATTGTCTTAGGTCACGTACGTCTGACAACGCAGCTTTCTTGCTTTGCTTTGAAGAATGGTGCGTGATCCAATCTCGTGACAAGCATGTCAGTAACGTTGCCTTCCCTAAAAGCCTATTCTAGCTTTCTAACCTACTTCCCCTTTAGTCTCGTTTTCTCAATCACTACTCCTTTACTAAATTCCATCGCTTCTTCTCCAATCGTCCTTTTCAGTTCGAACAACTATTTGTTGATGATGAAAGTCGTCGTTAGCAACCGCTTATCTTATTCCGGTTTCCTCGGCTCTGCGCACAGAAAAGGACGCGTTTATTTTCCAGTAACCAGATCTCTATCCATGAAACCTCTACGTTCGCTGTACAAATCACAAATGTGTGGTTTGTATAGTCGACTACCTTGAATTATGAATAGCTTATGCTAGCCTTATCTACGTCCCTACAGTTTACTATATATAGATACGATATTGACAAGACGATGCGATTTGTTCGTGTCCACACTGGTAAATACGGGAAATCTAGTCGGTTTCTGTCAGACAATTGGAAATGTCCTGACAGATGCGTGAGTCTTATTTATCCTACAACCCTTTCAGTTAGCCCCACATAGTTCCAGTGTGCATTTAAAATATCGTCCCAGTAGCCAACAAACACTGAAGAGCGAGTTGTTCCTAGAAATTCTTGAGCTTAATATGAGATATATTGCATTGCTGCTGATTATGATTTTATGATTACTGCGTACATGAATTTGATTATACACAAACGCATCTACACTCCGAATACAAACACATACGTACCGATACATCCACACATGAAAACATGCGCACACTCAGACCCAACTCACACAGAGTTATACACATTCATTTATAATCAGGCATATTATATGAGTCTGTAATTTTCTGTCAGATGACAAGAAGCTAAAACTTGTTGAAATCTATAATAAATGTTTTATCCTTGTACTGCTTTTTTTATTATTATGGTTCTAAATTCCACTTCACGTTTCAAGGCTATTAGTGATATTTTTGTCTCTCTCCATAACTGTTTAAATGCTTATTTCCAATAATATCCTACTAATAAAATAAATACAACGACGAGAACAAATATAACACAATGATTATAAATGTTGAAAAATTAAAAATCAATAATAATAATAATTATAATAATAATAATATTAATAATAATAATAAATAATGAACACTAAGTTGTCACTTGAAAATTATGTTTCAATTAACTTTGTGACAGCATGTCATTAACATTTTGTCTAAATTAGAAGACAACGTCTTCTGTTCTGACTCTTGTAAAAATAAATTCGAGGATACAAATTAACTGACACAGTCGTCATTGTTGTTTTGGATATTTAGCACAAAGCTGTGTCCCGCTACGGATAGTTTTCTCATGCCCTTTCCATTCTTTCCAATGATCTCATTTTCAGTTTTATTTTCATTTCAGTTTACGAACGTCTAGTGGGAGATTTCAACGAAATCTTGGTTTATTTTAATGTTACAAATATAACATTTTTCCTCTTTTCTCGCTTTTCTTTCTGATGATAATACATTCTAACGATGTTGTAGCAAAGCTTTAATAGTAAAAACAAAATCAGGAAATAGAATAGCATGTGTAGGTGTAAATACACTAGACAATATTGCTAAATATATACTGATAGGGACATTCACAAAACGAATAATGCATAATAATGATTCGAATTTACAAATAAAATATAAAAATAAAGATTCAAGTCTTAGTTTCAATCGCTCCAGATGACATGTTTCCACATTAATTTTTCAACAATGCACATAACGTTTGCTTATATTTTTAGAATAACCTCGACTCCTCTTTGGATCGATCTGATGTCTTCACTCTCGTACATATAGAGTTACTATTTATATATAGCATAAATAATAGAGGATATTATCACGGATCCTCTATCGGTTTCGACGATACACATACAGATGTTTGATCATCCGAGTCGGGAGTTAACTTGAAATGGTGGAGTATTTCGCAGATAGCTGTGCCCATAAAGTAATTCTCAGGGAGATTGAATGTGACGGTGTAACATGGCTGATCATTTTGATTATAGATATGGTCTACTCGACTGACTTCAAGACAGTTTCGGCGTCAGCCAGTTTCACTCACAAGCCTTAGATCAACTCGTTGATATGGGAAATGATATATTTACAAAATGAGAGACCGTGACTAGGTCCTAATATTTATTAAAATGATATTATAATTATTCTGCCCCGCTGCGTCTTCTAATCAACAGGAATAACAACAACGCTATTGACATATTTACAAATCTGATACCAGTTTCAAGAGGATATGGTGGTGAATGTTAAGGAAATTTATATTTAAGTTACTTCGCATTATGTATTCAAACCGAAGGCTATTGAAATATTGTCCGATGACTGTCGAAGTTCAGTTAAGGAATCGAAAAGCAACATAAAATACAATGCAATAAAATAAAATATAAATAAAACGATAACGTTATTTATAACTACCAGCCACGAGAAAACCTCTTTTTCTCGTATAAGAGAGAGAAAATAAATGCTTCGTACTAAATTTCACTGTTTTGAATATTTGGCTGATTTACAAGAATATTTTCGGATATTATCTGCCAAATAATGACTGAAAATACCCACTAGAGAATATTGATGATCCTGTCGTAAAATATTCTATGATATTGTTCTACTCCACATAGAAATGTTCCTCACGAGAATGAAGTAATGTTATAGTTCAGAATAGTTACAATATATATGAAGAAAGGAAAGGTTTATGGTAACCAAAGCTATTAAGAGAAGAATCATCAGAGTTTACTGATAACATACAATAATAATGATATTATGAACAATAATAGCCTTGCCAGTATGCTGAAGTTTCATACTTATTTATTTATAATCTTGAGGTCGTTGGCTGGGGAAGAATGAAATGCGAAAAGGTATTATTTGTCAGAAATAAGGAATGGTGTTTTACACGTTAGCGTCTATACAATTATCTATCAATATTACAGGAAAAGCAGTACAGTATACATATACACGCCTACACACAATTCCGCACACACACATACCACACATACACACAATGTCATAATCACACACCCACATATAACACACGAAACTGACTCACAGACATATGTGTGGTTATTTCTATGAATGTATGTATTATGAATATATGTATGTATGTGTCTACGGATATAAATATGTATATTTGTATGTATGACTATCCATATGTATGTATGTAGGTATGCATATGTCAGGTTGCTCTTCAGCGCTACAGGTAACATGTAATCCAGTATAACTTGTGCTTGGTCGGGTCGTAGTCGACTAAACCGGAAACCCCACCAAGCCTGCTTGCTGAAGAGGGGGATTTTGGACACTCTGCGGAATGAGAACAAAAGTCCTCAAAGGATGGAGGAACTCAGGAGAGTTAACGGCCATGAAATAAAGCTTTTACTGGAGCAAGAGACTCCTAGTCTTCATTAAGCCATCTCTTTAGGAGAAGGTCAAACCTGTGACTTCATATCTATCCTATTTTTTTTTTTTTTGGTGGGCGGGTTAAATGCATTTGATGTTCAAAGAGTTGGATTGGCCTCGTGCAAAGCGTTTCCTCACTTTAAAAAGCTTCAAGCACAGGCATCGCTTGATATGTGACATTTTCTGTGATGCCTAGTATTGCTGGTCATGGACAGGCTCCTAGCTGGACTAAAAAAAAACAGATTCCTGATGCTTATGCTTAAGTATTAAGCGATGGTATTACTCGAAATCGATTTGTAGTAATCATGTATGAAGGTATGTATCGACAGCAAAAATTGCATCCACCTAGACTTGCTGGACTAGCTCACTATGCCAGACAGATAAAACTAGCCGATCAATGGTCATAAAAATAGTGTCTCCTCCAAAGTGGATCAGCTGAACAGGATCATTCTATATGTATTCCTTTTTATTAGAAGACCTTATCTCAACAATGGCTGGATCATTCATCATCTCTGTCACAGTCTCCTTTTATGGAAGTCCATTGATATTTTCCTCATCAACTATAAATGGGTTACCGAACAGATATTTAATGTGTTCAGTCCACCGACTCATGATTCCTGCTGGAACTTTGATGACAAGGTCCCCATTATCTTGCCTTCAACAGAGCCTTCTGTGGACTCTCTGCAACAAGGCTCTTCTCATACGCCTTCTCTTCAATGAGAAAGGTGATTGCAGTATCATTATCATCGGACAGTCTTGGTGCTGTGTCTTCTTAAGACCGAGTAAATCAAATCCAGCACGGTAGACCTATGTTTTAAACTGTTTCCCTCAAAGACAGCGTTATCAAGTGTGCGCCTTTATAAACTTTGCAGATTGTTCCCTCGTTGTCCTCACTTTTCCTCTAATTTACACTTTCATCTTGCCCCGCATAAGATTACGGTCAGTACCACATTCTGCACCACGAATTGCTCAAGCAGAGCAGATATCCTGGAGGCCTCGCTTCTTGGTGATGGTTTTTGCTATTGATTTACAAGGGCAAGAAATCTAAATGTGAATACATTGTTATCTTTGTATAAGTCTGCACAAATTGGTAGGGAAAGTCTTATAAGTTTTCCTGCTGAATCGTCCAACAAAATGCATCTGCACTGCAGTCCTCCATGAGACCCAATGTCGATTCAGAACTAGGCGAGTTACTATGGACATGATTTTCTCAGCACACTAGCTTATGGAGAAGTGTGTTGAACAGCGAGTGCCACTATACCAAGCATTTGTGGACCTTACTAAAACCTTCGATACTGTAACTTTTAATACAGTGTGAGTCATAATGGAGAACATTTGATGCCTGCCTGAATTTGTTGGAATATTCAAATAAAAATAAAAAGGGAAAAGTGAACTTAAATGGGACACTTTCAAAGCCAATGTCAACGGAAAACGATGTGAAGTAGGGTGACATATCTGCACCCACTCTTTTCGCCATCTACCTGATGGTACTGCTGACACGCCTTCCAAAGCTTCGAAATGGGTGTATACTTGTGATTTAGAACCTCTGCCAAAGATTTTAATCCAAGACATTTTCACATCAAGTTCAAAACATATGTCATTCTTGTCACGGAGATATGTGGCTCACTCAACAGAAGACATACAATTGATATTAGACACCTCAAATACATGCACTGTATTTGGGCTAAATATTAGCATAAAAAAGAAAAGGGCTATGTACAAGTTGGGGAAGTGAATGTGGAACCAGACATTTTCGTGAGAAGAAAAAGACTTGTAGTGGTGACAGCTTTATGTATCTCGGAAATACACTTAGTAGAGATGGTACGCTCGATGCTGAAATAATTCACAAGATTGAGAAAGTGAATCTTGCTTTCTGGAAACCAAAGAAGGAAATCTGGTCAAATCGGAGTATATGTATGAGGCCTGTGTCTCTACAACCCTGTTATGCAGATGTGAAACGCCTACAACGTACAGGCATCATATGAAGTATCTGGAAATATTTCTTCAGCATTGTATCCGACTGATCCTGAGCATCAAGTGATATTTTTACACACCTGATGCTGCTTTACTTGAGAATGCGAGCAGCACTAATATTGAGAAGAGGATTATTAGTAACCAAATGTGTTGGGCTGGTCATGTTGTCAGGATGGAAGATGGAAGGCTTCCTGAACAGTTATTTTAGGAGAAGCTGACCAGAGGTAAAATGCCACAACATAAAGCAAAGAAGCGGTTTAGGGATGTCATAAGATACACTCTAAAAACTCTGAAGATTGATATAGAGAATTGGGAGGGTTTGACTGAATTCCTCACATCATGGGTTATGATCATGAAGTATTGATGAGAAAAAGTGAGTGTAACATGCCACTTTGAATTATTCACTCCGTAAATGGGATCCAAATGCAGTGCCTGCAAAAGGAAAACCCGCCAAGAATTCAGGTGCAATGTGTGTAGACGATTTCTTCTATCACACTTTACTGCTGCCCTACTCTGTCACGCCTTTGTCGCAGTCTTTTGCGATTTGATTGCAGACATGGTCATTCATCTTCGCCATGTCTCTCTTATATTAATATTAGTTCTAGGGCTATTGTTTGAACTAACTTGTATTAAGTTAATCCATTCCTCCATTTATACTATCGTTAACTAGTCCTTATTCGTGTTGCTTTCGATTGTAGCAATTTTACTGTGCGATACCAGTATATATTACTTCTTGTTTTGTTTTGTTTTGTGTTTTTCATCGTTCAATGTCCGTTGTGTTTTCCTCTCGAATAGATATCTATGGATAACTCTGTGCTTTCTGTTGATCCACTGGTGGTGAATAATCCTATCTTACAAAGTATCCGAAACTATAATGATCCCCAGAAAGATAGGCTTTGAGTGGAAATTGTCCATATGTTTGCCTCTTTCTCGCTTTACTTTTTCTATATGTCTCCCATGTTTTTTAAGTGATATATATATATACATATATATATAACGAAGGAAGCGTGGTAAGGAACCAGATGGACCATAACGCACCAGAGTACTCAATATTAGGGTAGTTGATTGGGTAATAGGAAAATGTTTAACCACGACGGCAGAGCTCAAGCCGTTTCGACGGCTATTTCTGCTCTATTTCAGTCGAGAAATAGCCGTCGAAACGGCTTGAGCTCTGCCGTCGGTGCTAAACATTTTCCTATATATATATATATATATATATATATATATATATATATATGTATATTAATATCGGCGATATCTTCAATTGAATATGTGAGTCTTATTATCCGTTTTCGTGATGAATTTTTGTAGTGTGAAATCACTAGACTGTATGATGAAATGAAATCTTTCCTGGTGTAAAGAATAGATTTTCATATTGTGGAGAATGTTTCTGATTTCCAGTAAGCTGTAACGTATTTTCATTTTATGAAGTATAATATTTGTAATGACCTGTCACCTATAACATAGGTTATTTAAATTGGATGAATGTAATATATGTGAAGCATTCATCCAGCTTAGAAAAACAATATCATAGATGCTTGAAATATACACTCTGCGGCTTTTCATTGCATACGCAGCTTATCCACGATCTCGCCTAATAGTGTAACACATTCATCAGCCCTGTTATGTAACGTAGTGATATCCACCAACCATACTAGTTTTGAATTATAGTTACCCCTTTTTTCTCAAGAGCAGCTTAGCATCCCCTAAATGCAGTTCAAAGTTTGATACACATCTTTGTGGGGCGCGTGGTTTACTGTTTAAAGCGCTTGGATGACAGCCAGAAGGTCGTGATTTCAATTCTCAGCGTCATTTAGTGCCTTGAAATAAAGCAGTTTATTTCAGTTGTTCTAAGCCGAGAAAAAGAAAAGACTTGTACCTGTAATTGAAAAAGGCAGGCTTTCACACACTGTGTCACGATTAATCTCTCTGAGAACTAAATTAAAGGTATATGTGTCTGTATAATGCTCAAATGTTTGCACGTTATTTCAAGTACAGGCTGTTTCGTTGATCAAACAACTGGAACACACGTTGTAGGAACCGTCAAATGTTCAATACATAACACGGTAGCTTTTGTATATGGGTACAGGCTTATTCTATTTTTCGGTGGACAGCTTTACATTCCCTAGAGCAGTGCAATGTTTGATCCATACATTTGAAATACATCATTTCATTACATGTAATGGGTTTGATGACAGAAATTTGATTTGGGTGTGTGAATGTGGGGATGTTCATGTGTGTGAGTGCGGATAAATATAATTGGACCATGAAAATGTTTTTCACATTGTAAGCAAGAAGGCTGGGTTAAATCTTCTCATTACGTTTACTTCTAGCAATTACCCTGTGGGGTGCAATTATTATTCATCCAAGGCCTTGGGATAGTTACAACTCATGTTTTTTCACTCAATCCAAGAACTGCATATCATTCAAAAAAGCTAAAACAGCTCAATTTAGATTTTAGATTTATGAAACAGAAAGCAAAGAGCATTTCACAAAATTATTGAGGTTATATTTTATTCATTAAAATAACTATAGTTTTTACGATAATTGTTAGATTTGTATGGATGACAAAAGCTGTATAGTTTACATGAAGCACAATGTAAAAGTGTAAATTGGTGTTTTTCTTATATTTTCCTTACTTTACTGTGATACAATTTCCAGTGTTCTTTTTCTAATGTGCATTTGTAGCGGCTTTCTCTAATCGATCATGACCAATAGGTAAATGGTAAATAGTAGGCAGAAACAAGAGTAACGGGAATGGCCGATATTTGATTATTGTATCTGTTCCAATTTTGTAAAATTGCTCTTGAAAAAGAAAGAAACGTCACACTTTTGTATTTTGAACTTTTCACGAAAATTCAATGATATTTTAACTGTGTTGGAAATCAATACTTCCAGCAAATCTTTTTTCTGGTTCCTGATAATCAAATTTATATCACTAAATGTTAACAGCTTTTTATCAAAACCCCTTATCAATGTCTCGTTGAGAGACGGTATACTAAATTAAAACGATGCAAATTTATTTTCTAACACTTTAAAATGACTGAGGTAAGGAAAAGCAGTTTTGAAGTTGGAAATGCGAGGTGTCACATTATATTACTCTAAATGTTTCTTTAAAGTGATCTACTCTCATCGCAATGTCTACTAACATAAACACATATATATATATAAACCAGCTAATGAAAGAGTTCCTTTCTCACTGTTTGAGTGGTTCCATATAGTAAGTAAATTCCATAGTTTTTAAAATGGTGATAACATTTTTGTTTTTTACTCCAAAAATATAAGCATGCACATCAATACAAAATACAACAGAATTTGACACGACGATGTATGACAGAAATAAGATATATATATACTTCAATATGTAATATTTCATTGTCTACTAAGATTCCAATATTAGTTACGGCATTCTAAATAATGTTCCTCTTACTTCACTATATACATACATACACACTTAACCCCCCCCCCCAGCTCCCAGCCAGTTACCCATACCGATACCGCCCCCTCATGACTGCATGTCTGTGTGTATATATACATACACACACACACGCATATATATATATAATATATATACATATATATATATGTGGGTGTGTGTGTGTGTGTGTGTGTGTGTGTGTGTGTGTGTGTGTGTGTGCATATATGTTAATATAGAAATGGCTTATACGGGACTTGAACAGTTTCAGTCGAAAGAAATCATCAGGAAAGCCGACTGTCAATGTGATATGGTGATATTTATACATTTTCTAGTGGTAGAGGATGGGTGGAGGACATTGGCTGTGGATATAAAGAATAGGGATTCTTTGAAAAAGCAATATGGAGAGAAAAATACATAGTGATACAGAAGGATACTTCTGAATTCCAAGATTCATTTATTCTAAGCAAACAAAAGGTTTCAGTAAGTGGCTATATTAACATGGTCTGTTAAAGGTTCGTGAAGTCGGTAAAATGTTCAGGTGTTTACAATCGCACAAACGCACGCACACACACACATATACATACACACCCACATACATATATATTATATATATATATATATATAATTAATACAATAACAGAGATAGTTTAAAGCTAATCTCTGACTGGTAACCATCTCACTCAACAAACATTAGGCTATATTTTAATATAAACCCAATTTAAGTGTTTGGGGTGGTAACAATATGTATTATGTGGAAAAGCCAGTTGTATTATTTTATGAGATATAATTAAAGTTAAAATATATCTCTCATCCAAACAATTGTTTCATTATTAGTTTTCTACAAATTCGGAGAATATTTCCAGTTTATGTAGAAGCCTAATATACATTCATGTAAGAATATATTTAGGTGGGCGCTTATAAATCATCAGTGGAAGCCCAATAAACTTTGATATAAGAAAAACATTTCTTACGACAGTTAAAAATCGTGTCCGTTAAGTTGGTCCTTCCCGCATTGAATGACCGGCAAATTTGAAATTCCAGCAGTTTTTGACTGAGGAAGTATTATAGCGTCACTAAGCGGGAAGGGGAGACAACTACGATCCACGAAAGGAGGGAAAAAAATAATATACACGCGGGTTAATCAGTTTTTTCGAAAACATTATCAATCCAACGTGTTAAGAACACAATTGAAATAAAAAAAATAAATATATGCGTGTATAAATTACACACGCATATAGATATTTTCTGAGGCTCAAAACAGAGGTAATATATATATATATATATACATGCATTGTATATATATATCAGAAACGAAATATATATATATATATATATTTATTAGATATTTTCTTATATATATATATATATTTATATATATATATATATATATATATATATATATTTATATATATATATATATATATATATATATATATATATATATATATATATATATATATAAATATATATATAAATATATATATATATATATATAAATATATATATATATATTTATTAGATATTTTCTTAGGCTAAAAACAGAGGTTATATATATATATATACATGCATTGTATATATATATATATATATATATATCAGAAACGAAATATATATATATATATATTTATTAAAATAACAGATAAAATTTTTAAGCAAAGAATCGCTGCTTTCACCCTTAACGGGATCTTCTGAAACTAACAAAGTCAATCTGTAAACGCAGAACTGGATATTTCAAAAAACGTTGCAACCGGAGGAAGACAGGAAGACGATACTTTGGTTCGTGGAAACGTTCGCTGGCGAAGAACGGGAAAAAACGAATAATACGTCATTAATAGGAGCGGTGAAAAACATTTACGCGCAAAGACAGAACCACGTTTATGGTATAAAAGAGGTCGTAGACTAATGTTCTCTTAGGTGGTGCAGAGAGACGTTCTCTGGCAATGAACGAAAAAACGAAGATAATACGTCATATGTGGAGCGTGGAGAACAATGGCACGCAAAGACAAAACCACGTAAATGGTATAGCAGAAGTCGTAGACTAAAATTCTAACTAGGAGACCAAATGAATCTCCGCTACAGAGTTAAGAACAAAGTGAATAAATACAATATAGAAGTAATAGAAATAAATAAATACATACACGCAAACAAAAACGTACATACACAAGCATACGCAAAACCTTACCATAGGTATACAAAACCACGCACATATAAATATGTGTGAGTGTTTATGCGTGTATACAAATAAATAAATAATTATATAAATGTATATAAATAAATAAATACGTATATAACAAGCGCACACACATACCTAGATATAAATACACGAATGTTCTACGCCACAGAATTGTACCTTTGGAATATGTATAATAAAATATATATTTTGATTATGAGAATATTTTTCATTTATTAACATCTGGAATGATATTAAATAATTCCAGGAAAATCTATGTCGAGTGCTTCTAATCTATTGTAAAATTGTATTCGTTGAATAATCAACGAACCACATTAATCTTTGATTATATACAGTAGGGGCGTAGACGGCCACCAGTCTAATGGCACCACCTTCGTTATTGTTCATGTCCAGGACCACCAACTTCCCGTCCGGGCCCCGGAAGATCGACCTTACCTCGAGATCCAGGCCTTTCCTAGACAACACTGTCACTCCAACTCCCATTCCCGGCCGACTAACAGATGCCAAGATAAGATAGTCGTCGAAAATGGGGGCTAGTGCGCGCGTGTCGGCAATCCTGGTCTCGCTGACGGCAACTACATCCATTTCTAGAGACCTGAGGTCGTTGAGCAGGTGACCCTGCTTCCAGGGCGATCCCAGGCCTCGAACATTTAAACTTCCTACACTTAATACGGCCATGTTGGCAGATTAAAAGAGAGAGAGGAAAGGTTTACTTACGTTCCGGGCTCTTGTGAAGGTCGGGTGGTTCGACCTCCATAGTTGGTGCGGTTTATTTAGAGAATCCCTTTAAAAGTCTTGAAGTGTGTTTTACGATCGGGGTTCCCACGTCCCGAGGAAAGCTGCCTCGTATTTCTTTGTATAAATCGAACGACATTCGCACCAGAAACAAATCTTCCGACACGCGAAATGTTCTTGATTTTAAAATGTCCCCCTCTTTTTGTATATTTTCACTTTGTGCTACAAGGGCCATCAGTTCCTTGTTGGCCCTCCTGACGAGCACGAAGTTTTTTTATGTTTTGTTGGTGTGATTTTATTTGTTTGCGTGGCTGTGGTGGTGATGGTTTTGGTGGTGGTGTTTTGGTTGTGTCTGTGTTTGTTGTGAGTGCGGTGTCTGTGGTTTCAGATGTTTGTGTGTGTATTTGTTCTTGCGTCTGTTTAGGTTGTTTGCGTTTGGGAGATCTGGTGATGGTGATGGTGGTGTTGATGTTGCTGTTATTGGAGAGATGTTTGCGTGGGTGGTGTCTGCATTTTTTATTGTGGGTGATTTTGTGCTATGTTGATTTTTTTTTCCTTTTTGTGTTTCCTTTTTTGAATTTTGGGGGATTTTGTTTTTCCCTCGTCTTCACTACTGGTAAATGAGGGGTCTGTGTGTGTGTTTATGTTTTTATTGAGGGGTATGTGTGTGTGTTTATGTTTTTATTGTATTTTGGGGGGCGAGGCAATTTGACAACTTTCCTCGTTTCCCCCCTGGGTGATCAATGTTGGTGGTGGTCTTTCTATTGGTGTTGTTGTTGGTGGTTTTGCCGGTGCTGGTGTTAGTTGTGGTCCTCGTCGGCAGCAGTGGAGCCCTTCGACCCCTTGCATCTTCCAGCAGTTGAGAGCAGAAGGCTCGCAAATGGGTTTTTTCCCCACAAACAAAACAATGCGGCCTTTTGATCTCGGTCATAATATGAATCACCGTCCCATTCTGAGGGCGGATGTGGTCTGGGATTGTCTTCACATTCTCGGGCCTGATCTGGAGAATTATCTCCAGGTCAACCCCGTTTCAGTCCTCTCTTGCTGTTCTTGTCACTTCTATCGGGACGGTATCCGTCCCCTCCACAATCATCCCAGAAGCCACCACATGTCATGTCCTGGTGGGATTCTGGTGGCAGAATTACATTATGACCTTGCTGGTTTTGCAAGGAGTCATAGCGTGCTTCATAGCGAGGGCTTCTGACTTGAACAGCTCCGTAATGGTGCCATACTGTCTGCCCCTCGCTATGTATTCGCTGTCATCTCTGATGAACCTCAGCGCAACTTCGACATCTGCTTGTGGAATTAAACTCCTCTTTTGGTTTGTGCTGAGATGCATATATAATGCACCGTTCTGCGCTCCACTACCTCAATAGTTTCTACCGGGACAGTTAAGTTGGCCCAGAGTTGCTCTTGATTGATAAGCTTCCACGCCTGGGCCAACTTTTCATCTTTGTTTGAGAGGTCCATGTTGAAGCATGGTCTCTTTTTTGAAGCTGCCGCAGCGAAAGTGTTATTCTTGTTCTCGTTGGGGGTCTTGTTGTTGTTGTCGTTGTTCTTGTTGGCGTTGTTGTTATCACTGTCGCTGTTATCATTGTTATCTTTGGTGCCGCCGTTGTTCTCGGTGCAGTTGGTATTGTTGCTGTTGGTGTTGTCGCTATTTGTTTTGATGTTAGTAGTGTTGATATTGTTGTTGCATTTGTCATTATTTCTGTTATCTGTATTTTCGTTGTCGCTGTTATTGTCATTTTTTTTCAAAATTAGAGTTCTCAGTGTTGTTATCATTGCTGTCTTTGTTTACATTGCTTGTGGTGGTGTTTGTTGTATCAATTTCTGTTAATTTCGCCGTAGTGCTCCTCTCAACTTCTACGTCGTTGTCGCGCGACAGCAGACGTATCGCGGGGGGGGGGGGGGGGGGGGGGCTCAGCCGTGTTTTTTTTTTTCGATAATTTTTTTTAAATGTAAAAGAGTTCAAATATCTAGGCCAAAAGGCCCAAATATTATTCTTTCACCTCCACAGGCCAAAGTCCAAGGGTTTGTATGCCTTACACAACAACAAAAAATTCAATAAATAAGTTTTGACAAGTAAATAAATAAACTTATGGTAGCGAGCAAAAAGACGTCCGTTCAGACTCAATAAAAATAATAATAATAATAATAATAATAATAATAATAATAATAATATATTAGTTAATAGGAATAACAATAATAATAATTTAAACACGAATAATACTAGCACGCCTTTAAATGGCAATGTGAATAGTATAACGACTGTAAATTACACTGAGAAGAAATGTAATTGTAGTAGGAGGTCTGAATGTCCTTTACAAAATAATTGCCTAGATCTAGTATATAAATGTACCATTAAGGCAAATAATAATATATATAACTACATATGTGCCACCTCATCTAAATTTAAGGAACGTTGGTTTAACCATAGACATACTTTTAATAGACCGGATAAGAAATTTTCAACTTCACTTTCACAATTAGTATGGTTTTTTTTAAAGGACAATAATATTAAATACTCCATCTCTTGGAGGAAATTAAAGATGCTACATCCTACCAGAACTCAACAATCTCAGAACTTTGCCATCTTTGCAATGAAGAGATTCTTCAGATAATCACAAACTATGACAATTTAATCAACAAAAATAAAATGAATTATTTATTAGTTGTCATCATAAAATAGGTTAAACTTTCCAATGTACCAGTTCCAAAAAAATAAGGACAATTAATAATTTAAATATATGTAATTTTTGCCTAATTGAAGTAATAATTTATTGATATCTATATGTAATGGAATAATTTCAGTAAGAGTCTTTTTATCCTATGATTTGGATTAGGATAGTTCAATATTTAATTAGGCATCAATTAGATAATTTAAGGCTTTTAAAATATCGCTGGAGGTGAGAGAGGAGATTCCCTATAAGTTAAAAATGCCTGTACATTGTGAATGAGTTATCGTCCTTTTGTTTACATTGTCCGTAAAAATTTATTTTTGATTAGCTTGAAAAAACATACAATATATGAAATATGGATTAATAAATAATAAATAATGATTAATAGTTTAATAATACATAGACTATCATTAAATGGAAACTATATATATATATATCAGAATGATTAAATACAGAAGTAAATATAACCATTCATTAAATTAGAGAGAGTAAACATAACCACAGTTGAATTCTATGAAATAAATGAAAATTAAATAATAACATAATTTTCATAAAGTGAATCTCTAAATTAATTTGGATGATAAATGAACAAAATAGATTATATGCATTGATGGGGATATATACATGGTATTATATTTTAATAGAGGTATTTTAATACAGGTATTATATTTTAATACATGGTATATTTTAAGGGCAGTGGATTGGCAGTATTAGTAGAGGGTCGAACGCCATGCTTTCCAGCATAGTTACGTCCCTTTACAATCTGAGTTCAAATCCCGCCGAGGTTGACTTTGCCTTTCATCCTTACGGGGGCGATAAAATAAAATACTAGTAATGTACTGGGTAATTGCTGGCCTTGTGCCTAAAGTAGAAACAATTATATTTTAATACATATTTAATAATTATTTAATTAGGCTTTAAAGTTTAATTCTTTTAAAGTTGTAGTATAATACTAATAGAATATCTTACCTTAAAATTAACAATTATAATAATCTAGAATGAGCTAAATTAAATTATAAAAAACTTGTCTTTAACTTAAATATTTGATTGCTATAGAAAGTAATCTATACCTAATAATCTGGATATAATATGAAGGTATAATTAGCTAAAGCGTAATCCAATACAAGCGATATTCAATGATATATGTGAATACATTTTTGATTTCTTATTTTATTTAGCATTTGAATACAACGGTTTTATTCTCCCTATATTTCATATTTTCCTTTTCCTTTTCCTTTTCCTTTTCCTTTTCCTTTTCCTTTTCCTTTTCCTTTTCTTCGCTTTTATTTATTCCCCTTCGTTTTCTCTGTATACTCCTCACATCTTCCCTTCTTTTCTTTTTATTCCTCTTTTCTCTTACATCTTTTTTTCTTCTATTATTTATGTATTTATTTATTCATTTATTTATTTAATTATTGGTTTACTTCTTTAGACGCTTGGAAGCCTTTCTGGGTACGTCTCGCCCTTTACTGTTAGCGGGGGACTAGAACGGCATCTTAGACGCAAGCTAGGACTGTGTGGGAGTATCGGATAGGAGCGGAGGGTGCATAAGCCTCAAGAACCTGATCAGCCAGTTCCAACTGTCTGATAGGTACCGACTAGATTTCCCTAATGCGCCAGTGTGGGCCTGGACTAACTGAAAAGGGTCATCTAGATCGTATATAGACAGGATATTCATTAGGAAAATAGACAGAAATAGTGTAAGCTGTCCACGTTTTAAAACGGTGGCCTATTCAGATCACAAGTTTGTGATCTGTATGGTCGACCTAGATAAGACGCGTAGGTTAGGACCTGGTTACTGGAAGCTAAACATGTCATTTCCGGCACGTAACGCTTACAGGTATCAGGTCAACAATTTAGTTAGGAAAAAGTTGAGAGGGAGGATCGTCAAATATAGATGGTGGGGGGGGGGGGGCTCTCAAAAGCGAGATTAGAGTAATGTCGATGGAGTTTAACAAAGAAGTAGCGTTAGAGAAAAATAGAAAGGAAGGGGAGTTGGTCGATAAGTTATACGTAGCTATTGGTTGTAGCATTGCAACTAACGTGCTAGCGGCGAGAATGGCATTAGACAATTTCTTCAATGCGAAACACGAAGGTTGCATTGTCAGAGCTAAGGCGCGTGCTCTGAGAAACGAGGGAACCAAAGCTGTTTGATGGGCGTGCATGCCAGAGGCGGACACGAGACGCACACGAGCGGAGCGATTCCAAGCGGTTGTGTAAGGCCTTTCGCCAACATTTTGCTCGGTTGTTCGGGGGAAGTGGCGGGTTAGAGACGGTAGCGGACTTCAGTCCCTACCTGGATGGCTTGCCGCAACTCTCTACGGTCGATGCTGGGCGCTGCGAAAGGCCTATTACTTCAGCCGAGATTCAGGGTGCCCTTGTCGGCTGCATGAGGCGCAGGTCACCCGCTTTGGATGGTCTGCCCTACGAGCTTTACGTAAATATACCAGACTTGTTCTCCAATCTCCTCAAAGCGCTCTACTGCAACTGGCAGAAGAACGGGAGTATTCCCAGTTCTGTGAGCCGGGGCGTAGTTTAACTGATAAGGAAAGACGAGAACAAGAGGGACACATTAGACAATTTCAGGCCCATAACTCTGCTCAACACAGATTTTAAGATTTTGGCCAGGGTGTTAGCGAAGTGGTTGGCGCTTGTCGTCAGGGATTTGGTTGGGGAGGCGCAAACTTGCGCAATCCCAACCAGGTCCATACACGACAACCTCCACCTAATGCGAAACATCATAGAGAGGGTAGGGTGTAAATCTGGCTTCGGTGGGGCTCTGATCAATTTATATCAATCGAAAGCATTCGATAGGGTCGACCATCGGTACCTGGAGGCTGTCCTCAAGGCGGCTGGTTTCGGCCCCGTCATCAGAAGCTGGATCGTTGCAATGCACAGCGGCACCTGATCGGTGGTCAAAATTAATGACCAACTCTCGGAACCGTTTCAGATCTACCGATCGGTCCGTCAAGGTTGCCCTCTCTCCTCCTCTCTGTACGTATTGACGCTCGAGCCTTTACTGCGGAAGCTGGACCTGTTGAAGGGCATCCCGCTCGAACCGGAACGCCGAAAGGCGGTGTCGGCTTATGCGGACGACATCACCGTGATGGTCTCGGACACCTCAGAAATCGAGGTGGTCGCCAACTTATTGACGGAATATGAAAGGTTGACGGAAGCAAAACTTAACCCGGAAAAGTCGGTGGGCTTGCAACTCGGCACCTGGAGAGGCAAGTCCATGCTGTCCAACAGCGTCGTTAGGCGCTGGACGGACGGAACGGTAAAGTTGCTCGGGGTTTGGTTCGGGCCAGACCTCCAGGAGGATAAGAATCGGGACAAGGTGACGGGCAGGGTAGCCAGTCTCACCCAGAAATGGGCTCGGAGGAAGCTATCACTGACAGGTCGGGCGGAGGTGGCGAACGCGTATATCGCGTCCGTCATCTACTAACGTCTGACTGTCATCCCTTGCTCCCGTTCGCGCCTCGCCATTTTGGAGCGGCTCCTCTCCAAATTCTTATGGAGGGGTCAGGTTCCGCTGGTGAAGCGGTCCATCTGCTGCCAGCACCCTATACGTGGAGGGCTGGGCATGCCGTGGCTAATGATGCGCAGACACGCGCTGAGGCTGCGGCATCTCCAGATATTCTGCCTAAACGGTGAATAGGTGTGGTCGCCGTTTGTCAGACGAGCCTTTCCGCAGCTCGTCTCATTGACTGAGCTGCAGTCCTGGGTCAAGAAGAGACCAAAACTGGGTGACTGGCATCTGCAATGTTGCCAGGCACTCACTGCCCTCTATCATGTGGAAAATGCGGTCAGTGGAACTTCCACACTCGAGTTATATAGAGGATTAGAGGCTCTCGGAGTCGACGAAGTCGAACTAACCGGTCTGTTCCGGAGGAATTTCGAGCCGGGGACGATGGATAATTTCCAAAAATCCCTCGCTTGGCAGTGCTACCGGGTACTGCCGGTTCGAGATAAACTCTACAGGCACGGAAGTGCTGTCAGACGGACCTGCCCAAGATGCGCGCAAAGCGACGAAACCGTTATGTCGAACAGCTGTTCTCGCGTGTAGAACGGATGCGGCTATCGGCCGAGTCCATAGTGAAGATCGACCCGCCGCCTTCCTTTAGCCAGGAACGGCAAGCAATTTTCCTATGTCTGGTGGCGGTAGCGAAAGATGTTGTATGGTGGACGTGGTTGAAAGGACTGAAGACAGTCACTTTTCTCTTCGGCCAATCCCTTATCAACTTTTTCAAGTTTCACTTGGAAAGGAAGGTGAGGGTGGAGAGAGAAGTGCTTCCCTCCAGTACATTTGCTGAAAGGTGAGTGAATGTGGCGAGAATGGCCCGTGTCAGTGGGCCTACTCTGATAATGCGCCTGTAGGTGGGTAAATTTGAGGAGGAGAGGGGTGCCCTTCCAAGGTGCTCTCGAAGCGTCGGGTCGTTCAGGATTGGTGGGGTACCTGAGCGAACCCTGGGGGGTCATCCCGCTTATTGGGGAATTTTTCTTGTATTTTTCTTGTTACTTTTTTATTCTTATTCATATTGTTTACTCGATTTTTCTGTAAAACCCCACTGTCCCAGTATTGTCCACTATATGTCGGCCCTTGTCGCCAATAAATAAAATCATTATTATTATTAATATTATTGTTCTTTGAGTCACAGTCATTGATGTTAGTTAACTGGAAAGTTTGTTGAAATGAATATCAAGCCACTACCTGCAGCCTCAGATATTCAGGACGTATCGGAGGGTTCTTGCTGTTCCCAGCAAGCATGCCTTTTTAAGCGTTCCAAAAAGCGTGAAGGGGCCAATTTTCTTTGACCATCCCTGGAAACGTTTTGAGATAGTACCTAGTGCGCCTATGACAATCGGGACCACTTTGACTTCATGACAGTTCCAAATCCTTTTTACCTCCCACTTTAAGTCCTTGGTATCGATTAATCTTTTCCCTCTCCTTCTCTTGTACTCTAGTGTCGAATGGGCAGGCCACATCCACAATCAGGCACGATCTTTTTTCCTTGTCCAAAACCACCAGGTCAGGTCTATTGTGTTCCAGTTTCTTGTCCGTCTGTATCCTAAAATCCCACAGCACCTTCACCTGATCGTTTTCTATCACCGACTCTGGCTTATGCTCATACCACTTCTCAAAATGTGGTAAATTGTTTACTTTGCAATGGTGCCATGGATCACCCTGCCCATCACATCATGTCTCCAGCCCTATAGTGAGTCTGGGCTAGATGTTTACACTCGGATACAATGTGAGCCACAGTCTTCTCTCTCTCTCCACAGATCCTGTACAGTGGGCTAGCGTCCTCCTTGTAAATATGGTGTTTCAACCACTTCGTTTTGAGGGCCTGCTCTTGCGCAGCCATTAACATTCCTTCTGTAGCCTTTTTAAGGTCTCCTCTTTTCAACCAGTTCCATGTCTGTGGATCTCTGAATTCAGTTTTCTCAAAGAAGGTACTATGAAGGGATTTTTCATGAAGGCTGCTCTTTCTCCTTGTTGTTATTTCCTACTTGGACATCCCCTGGTCTATTGTCCTCTCCTTCAGTACAATTCTGAGCATTGGCTCCTTACTATCAGTCACGTATTTGTGTAGGTTGTTTTTCTCCATCTGAACACAGTCCTCTATGCTGATAAGACCTCTTCCACCTTCAGATCTCCTTAAGTAGAATCTATCGACACCACTCCTCTTGTGGAACATGTTGTAGATAGTCAATAGCTTCCTAGTCTTCCTATCCATTTCTTTTTATTCAGCAACATTCCATCTCAGAATTCCCACACTGTACCTAATAATAGACACAGCTTGGGAATTTACTGCACTTATGGCATTCCTACTATTCAGATGTGATTTTAATACGCTCCTTACTCTCCGAATGTATTCAGATCTTATCAATTCCTTCATTTTTTTGTTCTTGATGTCATCAGCCTCCAGAACACCGAAATACTTGTATCTTTGTATTATTATTATTGGATTGGCAGTATCGATAGAGGGTCGGACGCCATGCTTTCCAGCATAGTTACGTCCCTTTACGATCTGAGTTCAAATCCCGTCGAGGTTGACTTTGCCTTTCATCCTTACGGGGTCGATAAAATGAAGTACCAGTAATGCACTGGGTAATTGCCGGCCTTGTGCCAAAAGTAGAAACAATTATTATTATTATTATTATTATTATTGCTTATTAGAGATTGGTTCGATTTAAGATTTTTTTTATTTTTACAATATTTTGAGCAATATTCATAGTTGTTGTGTAAGATAGTTTAACTGTGTGTCTATTGAAGATAGGGTAATATTTATGAGAGCTAGGAAAGCATTTATCGAAAGCTTTAAAAAATAAATGTGCTACAGGTGCATTAATAGCTAAAGATGCTTACGTAGCATACCAACTTATAGATCTAGTTCTTATTATTTTCTTCGATTTATTCATCTAGTTGTTGTTTTTATATTCATTTTTATTATGATTATTATGATTTTAATTAATTTTATTTTGAAGGATTTCTGTATTTTTATGTTTATACTCAATGTTATTGTTATATCCAGCTTTATGTAACGCTTCATTATAATATATAGCCTTACTATTAAATATGGAACTATTAGCAGAGAGCTTGGATATTCGTTGTTGTACACTGTTGACTATTGCATTCTTAACACTTTTAGGATGATTAGAATAAAAACTAACATAGTTTAAGTTCTGATTGACTTTATGGAAAGGATAATGAAGGCCTGGGTTCAGATATAGAGTCACATCTAAAAAATTGACTATTTTATTATTATTTTCTATTTCTATCTTCAGGTCATAATTAAAAAAAAATCTATAATTGCTTCCTTTACTCTATTTAATTCACTATTGTTATGTTTTTCTACAATAAATAGTATGTCGTAATCTCCGGCAATTTTCTATTTATCATGTTAAGGATAAAAATGCCCACAAGATCCGTAACCTGAGCCGAATCTGACGAACCAATCGTAATGTAAAAATTCTTCGGTCTATCAGCCCTATCATTATTGAAATCAATCAAGGTTCGCCTTGCTGTTAATATCATATTTATCTCCTCACTAGATAGGTCTGTGTGTTTGTATGCATATGATAGCGCCTTATTTAATAGATTGGGAGTTATCGAGGAATATATATCCATTTGAATAATATATATCCATTTGAATAAATTTATAATTATTTTAAACCAATATTGTTTAACCAATCTATAACTCCACTTGTGCCTTTCCATAGATTTAGCTGTGATTTCAATTTAAGTGTTGGTCCTATCAATTATATTTTTACTAATTATTCCAAGATCGGATTTAGAAGGTGCTATGAGTCTAACTGGTAAATCCTCCTCAAAGTTTATTTTATGGTATTTCAAGTTAATCCGTAGCTGTTTAGGTATGAAAGGTTCTGTTTTCCGCTTATTCCTAGGTTGGTGATAATTTTGAAGGCCACCTTATTCATGTCCAATAAATCCTCGCTTGAGGCCTTTTTTATAATATTTCCTCAGTTCTTTTAAAATTAAATCATTGTATTTTACTCTTTCCATCCCATATAGGTTATTCGTTTTATCCGATTTCACTAATATCTTATCAATTTTTCTTTATTTTTAAAATGGAAAGCACGTCACCGCAGTCTTCTTATGGAGGAGTTTGTTTTTCAAATAAGCTGTCTCATATACTCATCACTTGGGGGTAGTGGTATATCCTTGAAAGATGTAGAAATCCTGAAGAATTCCATCATTTATTTGGAAGCTATTGTAGAAGAAGCGCTCTACCTTCTAAGACCAAAGTATGACCAAAGAATAATACGGTTCGTTGATTATTCAACGAATACAATTTTACAATAGATGAGAAGCACTCGACAGAATATCGAGTTTTGAAACGCGAGTGTATTAGAATTCGTAGGAAAATTGAAAATCTCGGCGCAAGAAAGCTGTTAAAACAGCAAAATACTATCGAAGGATAGAAATCAGCTGCTCGATGTGAGTTGACTCGAATAAATCTTAGCAAGGAAGATGTTAGAATGGATGAAAATAGATACGTCTAAAATCTGAGGAGCGTACTTTAATATTTGTGATCTCTTTTCATCCATTCTAACATCATCCTTCCTAACATTTATTCGAGTCAACTCATTTTGAGCCACTGATTTCTGTCGTTCGAGGTATAATGATTTACCCAACGCTGCTTTGATGGCATTTTGCTGTTTTAACAGCTTCCTTGCACCGCGTGTTTCCATTTTCCTACGAATATATATATATATATATATATATATATATATATATATATATAGGAAAACAGTCAGGACCCCGACGGCTGAGCTCCAACCGATTTGACAGCTAGATCTGAAATATATATATATATATAAGTTTAGGAATAACCAAAGAGTGCTTAGAAATACATTGTTTTATTTGCTAACAATGTTTCATCCATACCCTAGGACAGGAATCATCAGAGCTTGTAAACAAAAGTATATCAAAGGTTGCAGGCTCCATCGAACCTAGTCACCAGAACAAGGAAGAAGGACAAGTAGGGGGCACACAATATATGATACATATAATGTCACAAAAAATTACATCAAAAGTTTATCACATAAATGGTGCAATAGATCATAATGAGGTAGAGAGAGGAGAGCAAGAA
>OZ024741.1:82186668-82196668 GCA_964016885.1 Eledone cirrhosa | reverse complement strand
CTGACTATTTTGTAGTTCCCGCGTTGAAAATCCGCCATGGATTTGCACAACTGAATAGTGGCTTCTTCAAAGGTTTATTTGGTCCGTAAGGTAAATTGATCTGATATCGTAGCATAGAATATGTGAGACTTAATAATGTTCCCTGGCTAAACAACTAACTTTTGCATCATATATATCAATTCACATAGAAGACCAGGTACCTATATAATGAAACTAAATAATAAGTATCGTTGAAAGGATAAGCTATGTGAAGCATAAATAAATAGAATTGTGATTTATCTCTTATCATTGTATTTCTATTAGTTATGTCCTATGTCGCTTATCTATAAATCCCAATTCACTCGGTCGTAAATAGGTACACAGCCCTCTTATAGTTGGTTGCTGTACACTTCTTCTACACTTCATCTATAATTCATTTGCATCTCATCTTTACACCACGTACCACGCTAGTGTATTGGCTACGTTTCCCGCGTCACCTACTTGACGTTTGGTTAACTCCGATACACATTCATATTAAAACAGCTGAGAAGAAAACCCTAAACTCAGTCGCTCAAGATGTTTAAATTAGCAGTTAACGTTCTCCTAATTTGTAGCGTTCTGTGTTTTAAAAAAGTATCAATCTTTGTGTAATATCCTATATTGACCACACTGGCAATCTACTAGGAACTGATGGGAGGCTAGCAAACAATATCGTTGATACAATATATGTAATTAAGCGTTTTAAAGCCATTCCCAAATAAAGTAGCAATTAACCTAGCATGAGACATGCTTATCGCGAAGTTGATTTTGAATCAATATTTTCCTGATGCTCACGCTGACGCCAACGTTTATAGTTGTATTTTACGATATACAGGTTTAGGGTCTACCTATTCAAAACAGTATACAAAACATTGAACCTAGATACAATATATCTGAAACATAAAAAGACAGTCGAAAACAACGAGTGGGTTGCCAGTAGAATATTTTGTATATACGCCTAGTACATGAGCGCTGATTTTGTACCAACAAATCAACAGCTCTTTTCTAGCTTAAAATACTTTTCTAATGGAAATATGAGAAACAGGAATAACATTTGAATGGCACAAGTTACTGTTATTCATCTGGTATATTGATATAACTTTACCCATGACAAAAAAGAAACGGAAATTCATTGGACTCAGATCCTAAAATTACCTAGCCGTCTGCTTTTAACTACGTTCGGGGACGAGATAGTGATATAGTTTCCGCAGAGAACAGCCAGTAATATTCGCTTCACCTGCCAGTTCACTTCATAGGGCTCTTTCCATTATTTTTTTTTTTCTTTTGGTAGAACGGAAGGCAGGGGACTAGAGGTCTAAATTGTGGAGGCAGAATAACGAATCGGATTAGTCAATGTTTCGTATTTGGTCAACTTCATCTTCCACGCTGAATCCTTGGAACCGAGATTTCAATGGCGATCGTTGCAAAAATAAAATCGGTCACTCAATACCAACTATTTGGACATTTTCCGCTCTTCATTAGTAAAGTAATCAAGCAGATTGTAGCGTCGTTTTAGAAGTAGGTATGGAATTACATCACTAACTTTGATTGATAACGGTTTAGGAAGAGTTTCTGGTTACACTTTTCACAAAACGTCAGATCAGCTGACCCAAACAGAGCAAGCAATTAGTCTCCCGTAGAAATACATTAATCACTTTATCCTAATTTATCATCATTATTTATTCAATGATTTGCTTGCACATTTCGTTAAATAATAAAATGTTGGATGTGTTTTATCTTTAAATTAATGTTGATGTAGTTCATATAAAGTCGTTGTATTTTCATTCAACGAAAGACGCATCTATTTAAAACAGAATAAAACTAAAGCTAAGACATATTTATTTATGTTAATTACTTAAAGGAAGTTAGAGGCTGGATTTATTTACTTATCGTAACATATTGCTGATCGTACGGTCGGTGGATTGGCAAACTCGACAAAATATCGTAAGGTTTTTACGGTTTGCAGTGTCAAATGTACTGTTTTATTCTTCTGAGAACGAAAAATAAAATGCCAAAACTCTTCGGTTATTTCTCTTTCTCGCTTTCTCTATTAGAATTCTATTTCTTCTCTCTCTCTCTCTCTCTCTCTCTCTCTCTCTCTCTCTCTCTCTCTCTCTCTCTCTCTCTCTCTCTCTCTCTCCTCTTCCTCTCTTAGAGAGGGTTGAGCTCCACCTGGTTTAAATGCATCCGATGGCACCTTGTGTTCAAGGTCCATGGACAGATTGTTGTTCATATCACTTCCCCGTTTTTGTGCTGCTGTTGTATAGCTTTCGATTAATCTGTGTGAAAGATAAACATTTTGCCTTGGCTTATGACCGAAAATGGCTTAAAAATTTACCGTTCTCCAAGAAAAAATTAATGAAACCTAATAACCTCATTAATAATAATAGCAACAATAGCTAACACAATATAACTAAAAACAAAAATAACTAGCATTGTTTTCATTGAATATTGAATAACATGTCTTGTTGTTACTTGGCAAGTGAGCTAGTATTGGGCGGTTATTTATCCTATCCCAAGGAGAAGTGTTGTAAATTGAAACTTAACAATAATAACAATAACAAAATATAATAACAAAAATACATCAAATACACAGCAGACTCACTTAACAAAGCACAACTAAAATATTCAAACAAGTTTTCCTCGAACCCAAGGACATTTTCTCTATTCAACAAACATACCATTTGCAAATGGATGGAGAATAACCAAAATATAACTAATAACAATAATAAAAATATACCAGTATCCACTTAAAAATCAACAGTAACAACAACTACAAAATGTAGCAAAAACATCATTTTTAAGTAACAAATATTCCTCTACCCCAAAGATAATTTTTCTCTATAACAAACGTACTATTGTACAAACGGATGGAAGTCAACAACAAAAACCTTACTAATAAAAAAAATAAATGGAGCAGTATCCTCTGAAGATATAACAACAACAACATTACTTTTAAGTAACAAATTTTATTCTAATTGGAACTGTCCTCGTCTTCCTGTTCGACTGCCAATATTTCGCATAAATCTTGAGTATTAGCGTTGGTTATTTAAACAGAAACTGTCGACAAGACTACAGATAATCATGCCGACATAAAGAAGTCCGAACAGCGCAAGGAATTACTCATTGTTAATTCAATAAATGTATTCTGCTGATAATCAAATTTTCATTGTGTCACAAATAACTTATTTCAAACACTAATACACACACTGCATAACACAGCATCTCTCCCTCTCTCACAATTCCTGTCTCTCTCTCACAGAGTCTCTCACATTCTCTCTCTCTCTCTCTCTCTCTCTCTCTCTCTCTCTCTCTCTCTCTCTCTCTCTCTCTCTCCCTCTCTCTCTCTCTCTCTCACACAAATACACACACACATACAGCCTCAGAGAAAAGTACGTACATGCAGGCGTACAATCACAGCAATCAAATGCGTGCGTTTACAAACTAGAATATTCACCACTCACCAATAAATCTTGTGACCGATTAGTGCAGACATATATCAACTAAATTTATGGTAGTGATGTTTGTGCTAAAGAATGAAATAACAGAGATAGATGTCATTTATAGAACGTAAAATGAAATTAGTCGCTTTTTCTCCTTTTCTTTTGAAAATCAAATCGTCTACTTTTATTAAAATTTATGCTGTAGTTGGCTGCTATTCAATTGCAGTTCAGCATTGATCGGACAGACTTCTGACCAAGACTCGCGCCAGCTATGACCACTTGGTTTATTGTTTTTGTTGTTTATCCCAAGCTCATTGGAGTAACATTCTGATGAAAGGCTTTCCTATTAGAATATCTGTCTGCTTTTTTGAAATGGTAGACTACGATGGAAGACATGCTATATCCAGTTACTCGAGCATCAAAGTAGAGGCTACGTCAATAGTTCACTCATGGTATCCTGAATGTAGCTAACAGAAATCCATAGTAAAAAGATCATTTGAATAAATTCACTTTCTAATGTTCAGTTTCTACATATGATGCATGCCATAAGAGAGGCTCATTTTGCTTTGTCCCATAGACTGTTCCCAGTTACTGTTCCATGAATATTCTTGTTGACATAGATCTATGTCTATGGACCGTGAACTCGTGATTTGAGTGTGCTGAGAGCCGGAACTAATACTGTAGAGCAATCTATACGATCATCTAACTGGATGTTCCAGTTAACATGAAATAAAGTGTATATAAATACTTTGAAATAAATTTATATTTGCAGGTATCCAACTAGCTCTTTCAAAATTTAAAGAAAACATTAACAGTACGAAGAAGAAGAAGAAGAAGAAGAAGAAGAAGAAGAAGAAGAAGAAGAAGAAGAAGAAGAAGAAGAAGAAGAAGAAGAAGAAGAAGAAGAAGAAGAAGAAGATCTTTAGATTTACTGAGCTTTCGGAACACGTTCGTTACGATCTGATGGAATGCTCATGTCAATTTAGGAGAATGTTTTCTTTTTCTATTCCTTCACAATTAAATCAGGTATGTTGGCCCTGATCGTTCTGTCAGTGTCCACAGGGAATTCATATAGGATTGTCACTTTGTACCTCATGTTTCTGGATCTGAATGATAGTTGTACTATTTTCCTTCTGTTTTTACACCATAAAAACTATGTATTACACATATAAATAATGCCCTACTCTAACAAACCCCATGTTATATTCCTGTGGTTATGATACTTTGCAGCTTGAAACTGGGGGGCCAATGAACTCAACATGCTAATTGCAGAATCGAAACTTTCGGTGTGTTTCATTTCCAATCACATGGCCTTGACAGTTGTGCGTTGAAAGATACTGGTCTTTTACAGCCAAAATGTAGCGCTCACTCTCTGATTTTAGCCAGAACACAGCTGCTCCTGATGGGGGAAAGTTTAATCAACATCATATATTTTGCTACGGAAACATACTGGTAATGCAATGGTTTTTGCTCTCATTGGGGGCAGTATCTGTTGACATTCATGTTTTGTTAAACTTTTTATTTTCTTTCAGCTGTAATTGAAAAATCACCATCATTTTCAAAATGCATTTCCAGTTCTTCCATAAATTTCCTGCTTTCCTTTGTGATTGAATGAAATTTCTTCCTTTCGTGATCTGCAAGCATTTTCAGCATCCAGCACTAAGGTATTGTTAGAGTCCAATAGTTGATATTTCGCATGACAGCTCAAGCTGAATTATTCCCTTACTCCCGTTTTGTCTAGGAACCGAGAGGTGATCCACACTTGTTTCTAGGTGATACAGTTGATTACAGGTCAGAAGTTCTATGGTTTAGGTGTCCATTTTCTTTATTTCATTAGCGTTTCAATTTATTATATTGTGATTCGGGGACAACTGGGATTGTAGGTGCATTTATAGTATGTGTTTTTTTTAATTCTTTGAGTTGTGCTCAGTTTTCAAGGAGGCACGTACTCCCCACTAACATTCATACCTGATTCTCACTTTCACGCTGAAAGAATAAATACCTCGGCCTTAGTTGATCTCTAGATATCTGAAGATCTGTTGCTGTTCTAGTTCCTCATTTATTGCCATTGAGTTTGTGCTTGTCATTCTGCCTTTCTTTAATATAGTTATGGAGAATTTTCCCAATCCAAAGTCCGTCTCTACAAATCACTAATGACCTTAACTCTCTTCGACACTCCTTACTTCCGTTCATACTTACGACACTTTCATTGTGTCATACACTTACAACTATCCATATAAAACCGAATATGTATGGCGTTGTTATACTTTTTCTAGCCATAGTTTGTTTTCCTGGGCGCATGAGACATCGGTGGGAGTGCAATACACAACATCAGTGGAGAAAACGAACCACTTTGAAAAATACCACTGTTAATACGGATAAAGCTGGAATGTATAGTTCCTATCTGACAGTGATAGATTTGTTTTCAATACAGACATGTTGTATTTCGGGAAGTTTGATATTATTGTTGAAATATTGAGAACATTCAAAGATTTCAACTCCAACAGTGAGAACACTATCAAATATATTTCCATAGTTACACCAAGCACTACTCAAACTTCTATGCTTGTTAATAATTGTTTTCCACAATCATGAGATTAATGAAACTTTGGTTTTGCAACCGTAAGACCCAGGGCTACAGCCTTTCTACTCAGTAAGGAAATGCCGATTTCCATCCATAAATTTAACGGTTGTATCAGTCAAGATTGACGTGAGAATCTTGAATGATGGGAGAAGGCAAGTAATGGGCGATAATTTTTTGAAATATTTATTTCTGTCGATTTTGGCAAGAGATATGTCATACGTTATGCAAACAAATCAGCAGTTTTCTCAAGGTTGTGCATAATTTCGTTATAACATTTTACTGCATGGGTAGCAGTTGGTGAAGATAATCAGACGTTTGGCACTTTCTCAATGCATCACATTTCCATTTGTTGGCATTCTTTAGTGCTATCTTCAGTTCTTCCATTATGGCTTGCCAATTCTGCCTTTCTAAATTATTGAATGTTTCTTTCATGTTCTTTATCCATTCTGTATTCGCATTATAGGATTGTTTTGTACTCCATAGTGTTTTCAAAATTCTTCAATTTCATACATTTAAGAATGTTCTGTTACTTGAATTGTCTGTGTCTCAATTTCACTGTAAAATATTATTTTCATCTGACATAAACAATTCATTTTAACTGTAAAACCTATTTTTCTTTTCAGATTTACTGATTCTTTGAACTTTCAGCTGTACTTTCTGTTTCAGGTTTTCTTCGATTGATAGAATATAGGTTTTGAACTGACTTTTTATTTCTTAATCACTTTCCTCCATTTTCCTGATTTGACATATTACCCAGGACATATTTTATCCAGTATCGAGATTTTTCCCTTCATCATTTCAATTTCCTTCTCGATTTTTATCCTTCGTGGACTTTTTGCATGGTAGGGTGGTTTTGCCATGTTCTGTTTTTACCTTAACAAATATTTCCTTTCTATTACTGCTGTGCTGCATAAATAACTGTCTTCACTTCTGATACATCAGGCTTAAATATCTACACTTATTGTTTTAAGAGCCTGATCTCTAGTTCTTATCCAACTGCTTTCCGTTCTTCCCGAAGAGTTTTAGTTCTAGCATGAAGAGGAAGTTGTTGATTGTAAGTTCTCTTCTTCCCAGTTAGTATCCTACCTTCAATGCTCGCAATACTAGAGACAATGTTGTGAATGTAAGGAAAAACAATAACGGGGAGAGACTACCTCCCTGGATGATATTTCACTCTCTTGATATTCACTACTCCTAAGGATTCTCCTCCTGTCTCCAGTTGTTCAGACTATTATTTAATCCGATGTTGTCCGTCACCTTCAAGATTTCTAGGTACTTTGTTACCTAGAATGAGGAAGCATGTCGAGTAATTTTGTGTAGTCTATTATCCCATGATAAAACTAGTATATCTCGTCTTGTAGTTTCTTCTTATTATATTTGCAATAAGTAGCTGGTTTTTTGTATCACGGGACTTCTTTCAGCATCCTTTCTGTTCCTCCGGCAAAAGTTGTTTATGTCGCGGTGGTGATAGATTTCCTCAGACATAATGTTTGTTAGCAATTTCCACACCAAGGAGAGACATATGATTGGACTATAATTGCTAATTCATTTCCTTCAGTGCGGTACTCACCCGAACCTTATTATCAAGCTGTCATTGAACACGACTGTCAGTATCGGGTGAACAGACGTTATATACTTCATTAACCTCCTTTTTAACAGTCTCAATTCACACCGTTCGACTATTTTTTTCAACATCCTGGTCCCATATCTATGGGTCTGTTCAGCCTTAGGAAGACCATCGTCGCTTCCTTTTTTTCCTTTCTAGCTGTTCAAATAACATCTTGTCGAGCATGTGGATTTGTCAACACGGGCCAACTCAGCTCTCATGCGTTTTGATTTTTGCATATGTGGTTATGGCACGTTGATTTATTTCCTCTATTACAACCTTTAACCATTCCCTTAGTGTTGTATATTCTTGTCAATCTATTATTAATATCTACGTTTTGTAATGCCCCGTTTAATAAAGCTTCAAGTTTAATGTTGTCCTTAATTATTTTCTTCATTTGATCATTCATCCACTTCTTCCACCAGCCCAAGAAATTCTTTCATTTAAATTCCACATCTTGCCTCCAATCTCTCGTCTAAAGGTCCCGAGATACCTTACCGCCAACAACTGCTTTATTGTAAATCCACTCATATGCAGAGCGCACTGCGCACGCTTTCTGGATACGACCAATAGCTCGGTTTTTGAAGCTCTGATTTTCATTCCTGAATTCTCGGCAAAGTTGTTCTACTAGAGAAAGATTTGAAGATTGTTGATATCTATACAGTCAGCAAATATGATGGTTATTTGCAATATACATGGACTCCTGGAAGACGAATAAGCAACGCCTGGGTAAACAGAAGAGAGTTATTAGGAGAGATAGAGCAATGGATGACGTTCTTAGCCCTCAAACAATCTCTCACAACAACGATAAAGGCCGCTTCTAAAAATGTGGATCTGAGAAAATTACCAAATTGCTTACTGCTGCGAATAAGACCAGAAACAACTGCATTATGGTCATAATCAATCATATTGCATCGCCTATCTCACAAGGTGTAAGAGGACTCTTTCGGGCGTTATATTGCCGGCTCCATGTAATACCGAAAAGACTGGTGACATACCACGATTTCTTGTGTGATGCCTGGAATATACCCGCATCTCAACATCACAAAGAGTGTCGAGAAGGGAGCCCTTACAGCTCTTTCAGGAAAGATGCAGGAACTATTGGAGGGGGATATAAACTCCATTATTCAGGGTTTGCGACAGAAATGACTGCACAGGTGGGAGTGGAGATGCTCTCAAGTCCCTGGCTGTCGGAATGTGTTATGGCATGCATCCCATTAGAAGTGAGAACATTTTTCTTGAATCTTTTCCCGCAACAAATGCCTCTGTGGATAGCGCAAGTTTAGGAGCCAAACAGAGAGTCCGAATATCGATCCTTACTTGACGATGACACTGCAACGTTAGATGCAGTTCAGGATGAGTCATATATTCTACTGGGAGACACCAATTTACATGTAGGCACAGGGAAAGGATTGATTAGAAGGAACGACTATCCTGATTTTAATGAGAATGGAGATGCCGAATTAGATTTCGATCTGAGTGATGATCTCTCTATTGTGCAGATCTTTTACCGGCACAAAGATATCCATAAATATACATGCTATAAGGGAAATTGAAAACAGAGATCAGTAATTGATTTGCCTTATTGTTTCTGACACTTTTAATTCTCTGCTAGATATTCGTATTAACAAAGAGACTAAGCTATCGACTATTCATTATCTAGTTCCCTGCAACCTGGAATTGTCAAAAGTCAAGAAAACTCGAAATGACCGGCAAGTTCAGCTCCACATACAGCATGAAGTAGGTAGCAGCAGTTCGTGAGTTATTCACGTCAAGGTATTATTTGCATCCAAATTCAGAGAATTTCTTGTTCAATATAAAGCTTGGATCGATTTGCTTCAGCGCTAAAAGTGCGCGGGCGAAAGCAGCGAGGTATTGAGCCCATTGGCATGGGGACTACTTGGTTTAATCAAGATTTTAAAGAGGTTATTTGAGCAAGAATAGAGGCTTACAGAACTTTGGTTGGAAATACGTTTTCCTTCTTGAACTTTCGGTACACGAACGGACGAAAGTCACGACAGAATTATAAAGGCGCCCAAGTTTAAGACGTGGGAGGACATTGTGATTAAGGAAGAATTTTACATTAGATCAACAACTATTTCTTATTCTCTGAAAATGAAATGATATGAAAAATCAATTTATCTTGTCACATGTGTGCTTTTTAAACTTAATTTTATTTTATATATTATATTTCATCTACGTTATACATGAGTTATGATGCCATTGTCATATGAGTGATATTTCATCGAGTGGTAAGACTGTATCATAGTTCGATTACCGGCTGCAGTTTGTATCTTATATGTGTGTGTGTGTGTGTGTGTGTGTGTGACTAAAGAAATTGTAACCAGA
>OZ024741.1:82151668-82184168 GCA_964016885.1 Eledone cirrhosa | reverse complement strand
GGTTGGAAGTGGTATCTCGACTGACAGGTGTAAAATCAGTCGGCTGGAAATTACAGACGACGTCGTATTAATTAATTCAACAGCAGGTGATCTCCAACTTGCACTTGATAGGTTTGATACCAAGAGCTACATGGCGGGAAGCAAAATCATTGCTGCAAAAACTGAGACATTCTTCCTCTCACTCTACTTGTGAATGGAGAAGGTCAACTATCTCGGGCCCATGTTTACGAGTGATGGAAGGTAGGAGGCTGAATTAGACTGTTTTGTTGCTGCTATTTCTAGCGTCCTTATAAGCCTGTCATATTGTCCTAATATATATAGAAATATTTGTTCATTTAGTAATTCGGCAACGCGACGTGTTGGGCACCATACTATTTCGACAACGAAATTGTCTGTATACTTTAGGATCAATACCTTCTCTTGTTCTAAAACATTATTCCCTGGCGATAAAACAAGTTCTTCCAATATTGTGTATTCCAATGATTTGAAATGACTGATATTGTTTCTTTTGTTTTTGAAACCGTGGTTGGGAGATAATTGTATGACGTATTGTAGACTATCTGCCTTATACTCCAATGCTGTGCGAGAGTACGACGCCCCCTGGTATAAATGGGCTGGGCCACTACATATAAATAGTAGCGGCCTGAGTAAGTGGGCAGTTGGTACTAGTTCCACTGTTCGTGTGTTGATGGTCAAAGTTGGAGTTCAAGTTCAAAGTTCGAGTTAGCGCGTTGGATTGTTGGGTCGTAAAAGATTGCTGTTCCGTTACGTGTGGTTATTGCCGTTTGTTTCGACTATATCATTACACTCTTGCAGTGTATTCCTTTATACATAAGGACATAATATCCACTAAACTGAGATTTTGGCATAAATTTAGTACGTAAAATTATTCTCTGGGTGATATTTTATCTGTATATTTCAACCATTAATTGGGACGTCTAAGTATTAAGGTATTAAAGACAAATAGCAATCTCTCTCTCTTTCTTTCTCTCTCTCTCTCTCTATATATATATATATATATATACAAGTGTGCCAAAAACTTTGTTATGCTTTCATCAGATAAAATACAAAGTGTGTTTTATAAATGTTGACATAGCCAAGGAAACATACCTTATCAGTTGAATTTTCCTTGCATAGTGAAGTTAAAGAACTGATTTTTCAAAATTGTTAGTATGAGTATGCAAATGAATATGTAAATGAGGTTGAGTTATATGATTGAAAAACCGTTATTTTAAAGGCTATGTAAAGTTTAGATATATTAGTAGGAGAGAAAGAAAGAAAAAAGAAGAAAAGGAAAAAGAAGACCACTTATATACGTTAATTTTGGGGAAAAAGATTTAAATATTTACCTATATTATGTATATATTTATATGGAGGAATATGTTTGTAAGTATTTATCTTATTACAATATTGTAGTGGGTTAAATATATAAATATATATATATATATATATATATTTTAATAATAGCATATGTATTATTATTAAAGAGATAATTTGCAATTATTAGTTGTTTATAATATGAGTTACGAGGGTGTTGGTTTTGTGTTTTATGTAGATAAATAGGTAGTTCAAGTTTTAGGTGGCTTTATAATATGAGTTTCGAGGGTGTTGATTTTGCACTTTATGTTCGGCTTTGAGAATGTTTTAAATTAACGGAGTTGGGTATATAATAATGTAATAAGTTTATATGATAGAGAAAGGAAAGGTAACTCCAATTTTATTTGTTAATCGATAATTTTTTTTAAGAGTTAGTGTGAGATTAATTAATTATTTAGTCGAAAGAAATGTGAATGTTTAAAGATCGTCTTGAATAGGATACATTTTTCTAGTGTCAGTTAATGGTTATTAATCTACGTTTAAAAATAGCTTTAGAGGGTGCCATTGGAAAAATATAATGTAAGAATTAAAGAATTAAAAAAATTAAAATTAAAATTAAAATTATATAAATATACATAAATATATATAAATATATATAAATATATATATATATATATAAATATATATATATATATATATATATATATATATATATATATATATATATATATATATACACACACACATATATATATATATATCTATATATATCTATATATATATATATATATATATATATATATATATATATATATATATATATATATATATATATATATATATATATATATTAAAAGACATTTTTGCTGAAAGGTGAAAGTACTACAAATATTAGAGATATTACCATTTAGAGATATTAATATATTAAAATATAAAAAATTTAAATTGTTAAAGGAGATAGGATCATTTTTATGATTTATAGGAATATTATAAATTACACATAGTTCTGAATGTAGAATTTTGGCGATTTCTACAAGAAGAAAATAATTCTGTCCTGGGATTAATAGAGTTTTGACAGTTAATTATATAAAATATTTCTTCGATACACAATTTACAGAATTTTGATAAAGCCATATTTCGTACGCAGGTGCTTTCGAAGATATTGAATAGTCTATATTGTTGCTTTTTAAGTTCCATATAAGATGTGAAAGAGAAGTAGAAGATTTTTTCAGATCTTCTGAAAGAATGATTATGGTTATTCCAGCGATCTTTAAATTTTCTAGAAGAGGCACCGACATAGTTAAATATATTATCTTTAGTTTTAACTCTGCATTTATAAAGGCATTTTGTAAAGGGCAGTTTGATTTGATTCTACCTTTACATTTTACGGAGTTGTTGTTGCTCGGAACGGTACTATTATACTGGATATTGCTAGAAATATTATTATTGCTATTATGGTTATTTTGGTTAGGGTTTAAATTTAAGTTTCTATTATTAATTCTATTTATATTTTGTGCTATATTCATAGTAGTAGAGTAGGATAGTTTTATAGTATGTTTGTTAAACATTGAGTGGTATCTATGGGCTTTAGGAAAACATTTGTCTAGTGCTTTAAAGAATAGCTTTGCTAAAGGTGTGTTAACACTTAATGAGAATGGGGGTGAGTACCAAATAATATTTCTAGTTCTAGTTCTTTTGTTTGGTTTAGAGTTTAAGTTAAATTGTTTATTATTATTATCCTAGGGTGATTTGCCATGTTATTGTTGTCATTGTATTTAATTTTATTCGCTTCATTATAATATTCAGCCTTATCATCAAAAATATTTTTATTAGCAGAGATGCGTGAAATCCGTTGTTGGACACTATTGACAATAGTGCTCCCAACAGATCCAGGACGACTAGAGTCAAAACACACGCAATTTAGATTTTCATTAATTCTATGGAAAGGACAGCAAAGCCCTGCGCCAAGGTCCAATGCCACGCCCAAGAAGTCAACGATTTTATAGCTATTCTCCATTTCCAACCCAAGGCTATAATCATTGAAGGATTGTACTATGGATTTTCCTTTCCTATTAATTTTACAATTACTATGACCCTCAACCAAGAGCAGCATATCGTCACGATACAAACCACCGGCCATCTCTGGCATCCTCCCATGCAGTATACCACTAACAAATAAGCCACAAGATCCGCCGCCTGCGCTGAGTCGGATGATCCCATAGTGATATCAAAACTATCTTATCCATCGGCTCCTGTCCAGAGATGACCACTGAACTCCATTAATGTTTTCCGTGCGGCTAGAATTACATGTACCCCATCACCAGATAAGTCTGCATGTTTAGATGCGTAGATAGGTAGATAGGTAATATATTACTTTGAAGGACAGAGAACAGCGGCTAGATGTGAGTTGACTCGACTCGAAGGAAGGAAGAGAAGATAGGAAGGAGGAAAAAGTATGTATGAAAGTGAACAGGACACAAATATTAAATTATGCTCTTCAGATCTGAACCTCCTGCAGTTTCGACGAAGTAATGAGATTACTGCGGGGAATAGGCGGCTCGTTGCGAGAAACAAATATTTTCGTTCATATAATGTTTGTCCACCATGCATTCATTCTTTCTTTCTCTCCATTCTCTCACACTGCTCCCTATCTTTACCCCTCTCCCTCCCACTGTCACCTTCTTCCTCCCTCTTCTGCAGGCCAGCTATACTGACGCCAATATTCTTACTTTCTCGCGACGACTTGGGGTCGATCACACGCAGCTCATCTTTCTCTCTCTCTCGAATCTGTCCCAACACAAACATTATATGAACGAAGATATTTGTTTCTCTATTACGAGCCTCCACAAAGAAAGTGTGGTAAGAACCCAGGTTGACCATAACGCACCAGATTGCTCGATACTTAGGGTATTAGAAAGGGTAGGGAAAGTCTCAGGACCCGAGTTCGAGTCTAGCTGTCGAAACGGGCGGAACTCAGCCGTCGGGTCCTGACTCTTTTCCTATATATATATATATATATATATAACATATATCACTTGTGAACTTTTTAAAGTTTGCAAACAATCTGATGACAGACATCTGACTCTACAGACGGAATGTCATACCTTATCTACGAATGACTATCAAAAGTCACATTGAACAATATTCACGCAATACATTTGTGAAGGGCAATAAGGCGAAATTTTCTTTGCATAAAACAGCTCGTTATTGTTATAACATTGAATAATATGGATATTGTTTTTCATATTTGGGGAGCGGCTGTAATGTTAATATAACTACGAAACATTCACCAGAAAGAAGGGCCAGACTTTTCAGGTTTAAGCGGACACTTCAGATTTGAAGGATGCATCGAAGACCGAAATTCTTGATCATGTCATAATTACCGTAATAATAAAGTAAAGAGCGCGGGACTGCGTACGGTTTATAATATTTTATCCCATTAAGTTGCATTACTTTGAATAAATAATGAATGAATATTTCATAATTTATCTAATAAATTTCGTGGCTGTTGGTTAAATATATTTTGTTTATTTAAAGACTCACTTCTTAAAACTGTCTGAAATGTCTACACATCCGGTTGGCCATCGCTTAAATAATTATACTAATTTTCTGTTACTAATTTTCTGTAATACAGTTTATATATAATATTGTCTTTTTTTAATGTATCATGGATTTTGTTACTGATTAAATAAGACAGTGTAACGCAATCTTCGTTCAATTTCTATGTATATTGTAAATTACGCTTTTATTTGATGTATCTTATCTACATGTATATATATATACATGCGTATAATATCAATATACACACTTCACTTGCTAGCAGAAAACCACCCCAAGGGTGGTTTTTCTGCTAGTTGCCGTAATGGAATTCAACATGACTCTTATGAAAGACGTTGCAGCTTGTGCAGCCACCTGAACATGTTGGAAATAAAATAATTGTTTCTATTTTTGGCACAAGGCCAGCAATTACCCAGTACATTACTGGTACTTTATTTTATCGACCCCGTAAGGATGAAAGGCAAAGTTAACCACGGCGGGATTTGAACTCAGATCATAAAGAGATGTAACTCTATGCTTCAAAGCATGATGTCCGACTCTCTACCGTCTGGCGAGTAATGTTCTAACCCCCTTCTCACTCTATCCATTTTGATTTATATATATATATGTGTGTGTGTGTGTGTGTGTGTGTGTGTGTGTGTGTGTGTGTGTGTGTGTGTGTGTGTGTGTGTGTGTGTGTGTGTGTGTGTGTGTGTGTGTCTGTGTGTGTGTGTGTGTGTGTGTGTGTCTGTGTGTGTGTGTGTGTGTGTGTGTGCTGTGCGTGTGTGTGCTGTATACACGTGTACGATAGTAGTCTAATATTTTGATACGGTGTAGATGATAAGGCCAATGGTAAAGGTAAGTGAACTTCTGTGGAGATTAGAGATGTTATCGTCTCCGTTGTCTTAAATAGAGTTATGTATCCTATCGAGTTGACTTTGCTCGCCAACAATTCATTTTTCAATCAGAACATAAATGAAACGTGATTCTTTTTTTTTTTCGTAATCAAATTCTGATCTGATCTACGGAAATATCAAAAGGCATCATAGAAATATCAAACTCGGTATGAAAATAAACAAGAAGGCCTTTGAAAATATGTTGATGTATGGATTGGAAAATTAATTTTCAGCCATTCTGTGTATGTATAGATTCACAGCATAGATGGGAATACTGTCAAAGGTCTTATGTAATTGATCTCAAAACACCCTTTTGCAATTTCATTTCGGTGTTTGAAGAATATTTCTCTGATTAATTCGCACACTTGGGATTAAATCCTATCATATTTTCCCATTTATATTAAACACTTGTATAAAATCGTTTGACCTTGTTTTCTATCACGTTCGCAATCTACACATGTGATATTACATTTTCTTACTTTTACATATTTATAGCTTTAACACATCCCAAATTGTATATCATATATTCTGTATTTTTGTATGTTCTGTTGGGTTTAAATTTATTTTGATATGTGGGGAATTTAGTCTCATGTCCTGACTAAAATTGATAACCAATGTAAATATTAATCATTATTGTTTCCTACGAGGATTTAATAAACGATATAAATTATTATTTTAAATTGAAAATGGCAAAAATAGTCCACCTACATTATATATATCATACATGTAATGTTTTGTTGGAGACGTTAAGGAATTTATGAAATCAAGTGGGGCATTTTAACAAAACAAATTGAAAACTAATTGTGTAGCAGTAATTACACCGATGTATTAAGATATTGATTCTCATTCGTGTTTTTATAGCTCTACACACATCACAACCATATTTTCTCTTTAATGCTCTATCACATATGAATTATGAGTAGACGTATATAAAATCTAAAAATACTGATTCAAATTGTATGTTATTATTAGTCTGAAAATAGTTTTAACGTCAGCAACTTGAAATGTTCTCATTTTGCAGAATTTAAATTTCGTTGAAAACGTTTTATGTAAATTGTGTTGTTATTGCTTTTGTAGCAGGCGCAGTATGGCACATGGTTAAGAAATACACTTCACAATCATTAGATACCGTACTCAATCCTAATGTGGGTCATTGTGTTTAAGTATCATTTACAATAGCCTCGAATCACCTCAAGCATTGCAAGGGGAATTGAACAGACTTGAACTGTATGGCAACTATACTTGCGATTCAAACTTCCAGCCTTGTGACACACTGTGATACTGTGAGCTTCCCTGAAATATTACATTAAGAGTACATGTTTATGTGAAATGCTCAGCCACCTGCACGTCAATCCAATTTTCTACTCCATAATTTTGAAATTCTTAACCACGAATAAGCATAGGTGACTAAAGAAAGTGTCACAATTAAACCATGTTCTATAAAGGAAAGGAATATGTAAATGAACTGATTGTCAGATCGGGCGATAGAAGTTGATCCCATTGGTCTAGGTATTACTTTTATTATTAGCTGGTTGTTACCCCTGGCATAAGGAGCAACGGGAACTAGAATATTTTGCTCAAGAACACAACGCATCACCCGATGCAAAAATCGTAGCCCCGTCCTCATGATCTTCAGTCCAATGTTCTATACAGCAATCAGAAAAGCTCCTTGGATAGATGATATGCGGTAATTTTTTTTTTTTTTTTTTTACATCCTGAGTAAAACATTCATTTGCCGTTTGCGGTTGATAATATTATTTCGAAGAGATATAGGTTTTTTAGCCGTGAACATTTTGCCATTTTTGTATATCATGGTTTATATTGGTTAACGATTTGTATCAAACTTATGGCATTACATGCGCAAGCATCTAGTTCAGGATTTGACAAGGTGGTGTATCTCAACTGCACTCTGCGGACAAAAGGTGGCAAGCAATGCCACGAAAATCATCAGATACCTCACCTTACGGTGTCACCTTCCTCGGGCGAAGTGCACTACTCTCAATTTTGTGGAGCAAGACGGAGTTCGAGAACTGAAGACACCAGAGGTCTCGAAGGTGACAGGTAAATGTTTTCTTTATTTATGACGGTAACCTGTGATATGAGAGACATTTCTAGCATGGAAATCAAACACGTAGATCCTACCTTGTTGTTTCGATCCTTCCAGGATTGATTTAGTATCAGTCACATAATGAACGCAATTTAATCGACTATCCGCCGCATTTCCACTTTCATGTGCATGCATCAATTATAATTATTTAATAATATTTGTAAATTCAATCTTAGCTAAAGATATATTCTCAGTATATGAAACTTAGAACTAGAATGTCATTTTAAATATTGCCAAACCATGCGTTGTTTAACAGGCGACAGCTTAGATCATCGACCTATGTTAATCAACACGTGGAATATATTATCGTTTTGGAATCTGATATATTTCAGGCAGATTCATTCTACATCACTTAATGTGCTGTCATATACAAATATAATGAAAAGTCGTTTTTGCAGTCATTTTAGCACACCTTTCAAATCTTTCCCTCTCAAATTTCCCCATCTCTCTCTCTCTCTCTCTCTCTCTCTCTCGTTATATATATATCTACATATATATATGTATGTATATGTGCATGTTTGTGTGGTGGTGCATTGTAATAGAGAATTATAATTAGACAGATAAATAGATAGCTAGATAGGTAGGTAGATAGATTACTCTACAATTCTGCAACTTTAACAGGAAGCTGATGATCCAATCAGTCAGTTGACTTGCTATAAATAATATCAGTATATATTCTCAAATGCTAATGCTTGTTGAAATGCCTTTTTTGATTTGAATATGAGGTACGTGTAATATTGACACAAAGTGTATAATCATTAGTAAAATGGATTCAAATCTACGCCTGATCGAAAATGCCCAATCCTGGGGTGAGCTAAGCATTACAAATATATGTAAAGTGAAGATGCACCCTTTTGTTTATTCAAAGAGGTCTATATAGACGTCTGGGATTGAATAACATTGTTGAAAGAGTAAATAAACACGTATTGGTCTTGTATGTGTGAGCTTAGTAGTTTTCATTTATTAATCTCGTTATAACTGAATAAATATCGCTAAATCATGTACAGTTACTGCGAAATATCAGAAACCTAACAAAATGCGTCATAGTTTATTTTCTGTTATGCAGTCTAAGTTGTATTCAACACGGGTAAATTAGTTATATTTTGTAATATTGTATTCGATTACAAGCAGTGAATTTGCAGAGTCGCTACAGAAAATGCTTTGGAATATTTGGTCCTGGTCTCCGTCCTCTAAACACAAATCTCTCTGATGTTAACTTTGACTTTCATACTTATGAGGTGTATAAAAATGTTCCAGGCCAGTATATGGGTTTGATTGTGCGTCTATACCTCGTTCTTACTACCTGTTATGCTCTCTCTTTCTCCTGAAGATATATATTGTGTTCAGACTTGGAGATGAGCTACAGAAGGTTAAAACTTTCGTGTCATTGCAAGCTGTCTACGGCTCATGAAGTTCTTTAGGTGTGCCTAGATACACATAAATATGCACATTACTAATATAACACAGTGTTGCCAGTACGATTTGAGAAATCCACAGTGTTCTTTCAAGATTTGTTAAACTTTCAGCAGTAATACAGGAAATTTGAGGAAAAAAAATGTTTCGCTAAGAAAACATATTTGTTTGATACAAAGGCTACATTTGTTAAAAGGTGAACGTAATGAGGATGGTTCGTAAGAACATGTCTACCTTGACCATATGCTTATAGGGTGGCTAGTTTGGAGAGGAGAGGTGCACTCCCTGGGGTACTCTTGGAAAATAGGGTTGTTTATGATTTGTGACTTTCTGAGTCACCTCTGGGGAGTGTCATTGTTTTTTTTCAATATATTGATATACTTTTTCACTCAATTTTGATGTAAACACCCACTGTCTTTCTCTTTTACCCCATATATCTGCCCTTATGGCCAATACAAATATTATTGTTGTTGTCGTTGCTGCTGTCTGAGTTCAAATCCTGTTGAGGTTATCTTTGCCTTTCATCCTTACAGAGTCGATAAAATAAAGTACTAGTAATGTACTGGGTAATTGCTTGCCTTGTGCCAAAAGTAGAAACAATTATTATTAATGTCATTATCAACTACAACAGCACCATCTTCTCGAATGACATCATCACCGACAAAATCTTCGTCGCCATTATCACCTGTATGTCACCAGAAACCTCATTACTGATTTAATATTTGAGAATATATTTATAAGATTTGCCAGCAGCTAAGACATCCGTATTGCTATCGCTGTAATTAAATGATAATTGAAATCATCTTCAATTGAAAATGATTGCGGAATTTGCAGTATTTACAGATGAAACCAGAAAATCCACAATCAAACACTTTCCCGCTTTCGACATTTCAGAAAAGTTGTGTTACTGCCGTATATCGGTAAGGGGAGTGACTTAGTTGATAGAGTGTTCGGCATCAGTTCGCATGCTTGTGAATTCGTTAGCTCGTTTACTCTTTTACTATTTTACCTGTACCAGCCATCCGGCTGAGGCTACTCGTTTTTCGAAAGAATTCCCCCCAAAATAAGTCGATTTCAATAATTAGACAGGCAACATTTTGGTGCAGGATCTTGATTTAGTCAGTCATATCGACTCGTTATTTACATCATGGTTACCTTATCAGACACAAAAGAACAAATACGTGAACACACACTCATATGCGTGCACATATATATGTATGTATATATGTATATATGTATATATATACGTATATATATATTTATGTATGTATATATATATTGTTATACTTGGGGAGGGTCATATTGTTGTAATAATATTGCCAGAAATAATAACAGAACACACTCAATGTTTGGTTGGTTTTCGCTTCTGTATTTTTTTTTTACTCCACAGATAATTCATTTGCTCCTCAATGTTTTTCATTGACTGACCAACGGTCAAAAGTACAGATATAAATACATATATATAGTGTAACAAATTATTTCGTTGCACATCCGAAACATCATCAGTGGTACTATTATGTTCCTCCTGTTGTATTGTATGTCTAGGCCATTTTTATTTGACCAAATTAATTAATTATGGAGATAGATAAGATGCAGAAGCGAAAAACCAACCAAACAATATTTGATATTCACGGTTCCATACGTTGAGCTAATTTTAGTCCTATAAAACCGACTGCTATTTTTAGCAGCACGAGTATGACACGAGCTAGGCTCTGGAACACATGTGCGTTCAACAGCACGTATTTCTCAGTCTTCTTAAGCATTTTGAAGTGAATGATACGAATTTTCCTGGATACCCGCAGAAGAGCACAGGAATAGTAACTTTCACTTAATTGCGAAACAAATTTAGAATTTGTCCGGGTATCACGGCCATTGCCAATATAGGTTTGTTATTTTTATTGAGTTATTATTTTAAATCGAGACAGGCAAACCATATTATGTAAAATTAGTATTTTTCAACCTAGCTAACTTGGTCAATTGCAATTCGAACACATGTATAATTGTATAGGTGTTTATCCCTCATATATTCATTTGTATTACACGGCTCGGAAATATTTCCTTCTTTGAGCTATTTAATTGTAAAAGACTATTTCGAGTTTATAACTCAATATTTGATATATATATATATATATATATATGTATATAGGAAAAAGTATGACCCCCGACGGCAGAGCTCAAGCCGTTTCGGGATCATACTTTTTCCTATTTCCCATTCTACTACCCTAAGCATTGAGTACTCTGGTGCGTTATGGTCCATCTGGTTCCTTACCACAATTCCTTTGTTATATAATTATATATATACTGGTTTCTGAAGTTGCCGTCTACAGAATTTCCCTCAGAAGACATTGTTGAACGTCAGGCAATAATACAAGATATTTACCTGACATTTACCCAATGTATCGCGCAATGGTTCTTCAGTGATTTGGTCATAGGGTTATTTACTCCAGTAAATACCACTGTATGCCAACCACTAATTTAATTTGAAAGAATTATCTCTCTACATTCGAAGTAATAATTGAAGCATGACAAATATCTCAAAACGAGTATCAATAACAACGTGTATTTTATTGTAGTGTGATTATTACAATGTGGTAACAAAACGTACCTTGTGACGTGATAGAAGTGTAATCCTGAAAAACAAGATAGGATTGGAAAAACGTAACATATCTGTGCTTGGTGTGGTCAGTTCTAGAGCCTGTTGCCAAAAGAGAGAGATTGCCCTTTGTTCTTTCTTTTATAATCTCTGGAACGGAAGTTCAAGGAATATTCTAGAAATTCTACGGCAAGTAACTTTAGCTACTTCCCTTTGTCTAGAGAGCACTACAGTTCTAAATCCAGAATGATGTGGCTTCATACTGACTATCATTTTCAAATAATTTTGCTAATAATATGTGTTTAGTAATATAACTATCTTCCGCGTTGTTCGTATATCGCAATAATGAAGAGAATGCCTCTTATATAAATTTATAGTGGAGGATTTAAATTTTAATATGCGGACTTCAAAAGAAATTCATTTTTTAAATACTAAAATCCGGGTCGGTTTAAGTTGTGTTTTCATCAAACGGGTCCCGAAGGTTTACCTTTAATTTCTCTCTCTATCCAGCAGCACACTGATCCACAACGTGTTATGAGAAAAGAAACAACGAAAGTGTGTCCAGTTATTTCTGGAAACCTTTGTTTCCTTCTTCAGAGACTCAATACACCAGCTGATTTCTTAGTATTGACATTGCACTGTTTACACATGTACAAGTCTTCATATGTAAGTGTATATAGCTAGATATAAGGTCAACGACATAAATATATTTCCTATGTAAAGAAATATGTTAAAGGTAGGATCACTGTGAATATATGGAAAATTTAAATTATGGCATGTGAATATATATATATATACGCGTATATATATAAATATATATATATATATATATGCAAAGTTTTATTTAAATTGTTGGGTTAACAACGAGTAAATATTTATAACTGATATAAAAGCACTCAACAAGTATTTGGAGTATATTTACGATATTAAATAAATGGAAACTATATTTATAAAACCATATTTATTTCATTATATATATTTCAGGGATATCATATTAAAAATATGTTATGCCTTCTTCAGACAAAATACAATATAAACAGTCTTATAAATAGATAGATTCGACATACCTTTCAACTTCGACTTCTATTTGAAAAGTTGATTTGGTAGTGAAAAAATATTAGGGACAGTTATAAAAAGAAAGAAAGAAAAACGAAGAAAAAGAAGAAATGCATGCAACTAAATAGAGAGAGATAGATATAGAGAAATAGATAGAGAGAAGAGATTCATGTAAAGAAACAGAGAGAGGAAAAAAAACACAGAGGGAGATAGATAGAGAGAGAGAGAGAGAAGAGAGGAGAGAGAGAGAGAGAAAATATAGAGAGATAGATATAGATAGAGATAGAGAGAAAGAAACTAGGTAGTTGGGCACCAGTGGAATGACGTATCAATGATATATTTATTTATTTATTTATTTATTTATTTAGCTCTAGTATTAATGTAGAGAGAGATATATGTGGTTAAGAGAGAAAACAGCCGTTACATAGAGAGAAAAGAAAAATATCCAGACAAAAACGAGGCAGATTTAAAACACTATGTTTCATCAATGTAAAAAATATCAATTCGTATAAAACAGGCATTATAATGTAAATATCAGTATTCATGAATGAGACACGTATCAATAATGTGTGAAAAATAATGATCATATGTCTAGTTTAAAATTCCTAGGTTTATATTATATATATATATATATATATATATATATATATATATATATATATATATATATATATATAAATGAAGTAAATATCTCACTGAGTACTAAGTACACATTGAGATATATAGGGTGTCTATAATATATTTGTTGTTCTATGGTACTAATTAGAGGTACCAGAACTATAAACATTGATGAGCAGAACAAACAAACATTAAACAATCCTTTAAATAAATTAAAAAATAATTTAAATATCTACCTGTTCATAATGCTATTACCGGCGGTTTCCATCCACAAAAGATTGGAAATTCAGAGAATTAACAACGGAAAGTAGATTTCATCAGATAGCTATGTCCTTTCCATAGGACATCTGTCCGCAAATATAATGCCAACTACCAGCTCGTACGAGTTATAGCCGTTAAAGTGACCCATACGTGACCTGGCCACTAGAGCAAGCGGGAATATTACAGACTTGTTGATGGCTGGGCTGCTAAAAAAATATATCTCAATGTGTACTTAGTGCTCAGTGAGATATTTACTTCATTTTTATATATTCTCCGATCTATGTAGAGAAAAAATTCGTTGTTGCTTACCGCTATTTTTTTAGCAGCCAAGCCATCAACAAGTCTGTAATATTCCCGCTTGCTCTAGTGGTCAGGTCACGTATGGGTCACTTTAACGGCTATAACTCATACGAGCTGGTAGTTGGCATTATATTTGCGGACCATGGGATAGATGTCCTATGGAAAGGAAATAGCTATCTGATGAAATCTACTTTCCGTTGGAAATTCAGGGAATTTCCAATCTTTTGTGGATGGAAACCGCCGGTAATAGCATTATAAACAGGTAGATATTTAAATTATTGTTTAATTTATTTAAAGGATTGTTTAATGTTTGTTTGTTCTGCTCATCAATTTATATATATATATATATATGTATATATATATAAATATGTATATAAAGTTCGTGTGTGTCTCTATGTGTATGTGTGGGGGATATTTGCGTGTGTGTGTACTTGTATTTATGTCAAAATATTTTCCACACAATTTCAGCCTTTTCAAATATATTCTAATATGTAATGTATTGATTAACACGGGAATTATGTTACAATATACATTTCCAGTTGCCATGGACTGGGATCGAACTCGGATGTACGTGGTTGCCAAACAAATGTCTTGACCACATATACCCTTGCTACTATTTATTTGAATTACATTCCTGTTTTGTGATGCTTCCACTCTCGAGATTGATTTTGTCTCTACGAAAAGATCAGTGAGTGTTAATAAATGCTTTCAATTTGACCTTTCACAGAGCGGTCATTGGTAAACCTATCTTAAACTTGTTGAGGAAGTAATTGTTTGACTTGACTCCTCTCGGTTATGTGTTTGGTGGAAACTGTTGAGCCAAAGGATATGCTTAAACTACAGTTTATTCAATGAAGAGAGGTGCTGGTGGAGATTGTTGAATGAAATTTCCTATATTACTGTGACCCGATATGTTTAAGTGTATTTTAACATGATATACTGATCTCCATGACATGAGCAATCATGTTGAAATTATATATGATGTCGTAAATGCGAGGGAAAGTAATGTGAATAGAAGGAGAAGGTTCTACAGTTTTTCTGCCACTTCCTTCTACAACCCATCACACAGCAACACAGTTAAGCAGTTTTGATATTATTATAACATATCTATTGATTACATTCCTTAGAATACGATGAATAACTGCAAGTCAGTTATATATAAATTGGAATTCTTTTATTAGGTGTATGTTTGAAAAGATTGACAATATTTTATCGTACCATATATCTGATAGGAAAATCTACGCATAAAAATGAAATCGCCTTCTAAATTAATGGTCAAATTCTAAGCTACGAAAATTATGGCCGTATTTCTGAACTTGTTATATTTATCTCATCCACACTTAAACTTTAAATTGATACTCTTTCCTCTTGTTTTCCGCCCATATTACAATATTACACCTTCTGTATTATATGCTTAATAGAATGCCTAATCTTTTTTTTACCTCGTATGAGATATATTCTTCCCGGAGATACTGACTGTTCTTTTTTGAATTAAACTTCAATAACAATTTAAATACAGAAGGAAGAATATTAACACCCAACAATCTACAGAAAACTCTATCTTCAAGATACCCTCTAGAATATTTATACAGGATTTTGAAGTCTATTTTTACATTTAGAGTAGTGATGATTATAATCACATAGTGTAACTAGGATCGCTCAATAGTAGTTTCAGATAAAAAGTATTTCGGCATTACCTCTGCTTCAAATATTAACATCGAAGGTATTATCTACTCACTCTTATTAAACATTCTACTGCAATAGTCTCCTGCGTTTCGAAATGGTACATCATTACAAATTGGCCCCAGCTTGGAGCTAATCCCTGCTTCAGGAAGATGGTCGGAAAAGGGCATCTCACAAGTCTATATTATTTTCCATTCCAACCCAGCAGTAGAGATTTGGAAGAAAACAAATTATGAAATCCGTTTCCTTATTTCGGAGAGCGATTTCTGCGCAGGTGGGTCTGTTTATTCCGGAGTAATTAAAAAACAAGAAATGTAAGTCAACAGGTTAAAATTAACTTATATATATTTCGGTGATAACCATTATTCAACAGCTATGGCCTCATAAGATAGCTAGAACTTGAACAAAAAAAAAAAAGAAAAACATAATGATGGAACAAAGTTTATTTCTGCTATTTCGATCTTTTGATATGCCCTATTCCGAATTATGGTATCGATTTCTCAAAGAACTGGTGGCTTATGATTTAGAATGAACGAATTCAAACATCAATAGAATTTACCTTCCTCCTATCTTATCATTCCAATAGCAAGTCTATTGAATTTCTTAGGTCAGTTGTCCTGGAATTATGTCAGTTGGTTAGGGATGTTTTTAACAACCAGTTCTAATAACTGTATGTACCTATAAAATAGAGGTTTTTTGGTCTAGCTGACATTAGAGGCAGTAGTGTTAATATGTTACTATCACTCCTCATGTTGTGGGGTGTGGTAGTATTGGAGATGTTAGTGAAAAATTCACATATAAAAACATATATGGGTTTATTTGGGATTGTGTATGCTTATCAATATTAAGGGTCCTAATAGTAAGGGGTGTTAAAATTATAACTGTAGCTGTTAAAAATTGTAATCCATATTGTAAATATATAATACACACCCGCACACGGTTATCTACACACACACACACACACATATATACCTATATATACATATATATCTATATATAATCATACCTGTATACACATATATATGTACACACACATAAGCACATGTACACAGATACGTGTATACACACAGATAGACACATATGTACCCTTTAGAAGGGTGAGAATAGAACAAACAGGTACGTCTTATTTATTTATCGCAGTTAGTAGTTAGTATTGACTTTTATGTGCGAAATGAATTAGGTTGGGGGTAGACCGAGATGGTCGTGAAGAGAGAGAGAGGGGATGAGTTAGTTTTCTGTAGAGATATACATGAAATTGATTAAATGAATAAAATTCTATATTAGTTTTTGATAATTGATAGTATAACCGAATGCGGTAAAATATTTAAGCAAATCCATACGTAAGATAAGAAAGTTTACTATTTACAATATAACTTTAAAAAATGTTTAAACATTCGAAGAGTCTCGGTGGTTGAGTGGTACAGTCGTTGGCTACATAATTGTATAACTGCTAATTTTAATTGGGAAAGACTGTTCTGAGTTATGTCTCCTTCCGCCCGGAAGAAGAATAAGAAGGCTGGGCCGTGCCCCGCTTGCGTCACATGTTCTAGATTCCTGTGTTTGGCTCTGGCTTGCTTCGACTTCGCTGGACCGCGCCCTGCTCGCCTCGCAGGCTCTGGGCAGTGCCCCACTCGCCTCACAGCCTCTAGTATCATGTGTTAGGCTATCGCTTGCTTCGGCTTTGCTGGACCGTGCCCCATCATCATCATCATGTATATATATATATATATAAATATATACTGTTCTACTTTCGGAGGGCCATGCTGCCAATAAAAACACATGCACCAGTTGGTTTAAACTTCAATGTATTATAAATTTCCGGTTTGGTGACTGTTGGTTCGATAAAAGGATGGATGTTAATATATTGTCGAAGCTCGTTCCTCACACATTCTGTGACGTTCTCAGTGACTGGGCTTTTATTTTGTGTCCCTCCTTTCTTCTATCCTACATCATCATGTCCTACAAGATGGTTATCGAATCAACCAGCCAACCTGAAATTTATAATAAAGTGAGAATCAACTGCTGCGTGTGATTTTATTAGCAACACGACTCTCCCAAATTGTGACAATATCTGTTTCAACACATATTTTCAGATAAGATATCCTGTAAAACAAATTCAAAAACGAAGTGTATGTATATATATATATATATATATAAATACATACATACGTACGTACGTATATACATGTATGCATATGTAGATGTGTAGGAAAAGTGTAGGTTTTTACGCTTACTCTGTGTTTATGTCCCCTTATCTAGAAGTTCGACGTCAAGAGATGAATTACATAACTACTAGTCTTGAAAAATTACTTATTGCGATAGATTTCACCTAAACCACATTTCCAGACTTTGCTCTAAAATGAAGGCGGTCTAATAACAACAGACTTTATGATGTTCACCAAAACAAAATGCACAGGAAATATATAATCTGAAACATATTTTCTGCGGAATTGGCGTGAAAAGTAACAATAAAATGTACGCATGCACTCTTGTTTTTTTTATTTTATTTTATTTTATTTTGTTATTTTATTTTTTCATTTGCATTTTTCTATAACAGTTTTTTCCTAAAGAATATTTTATTTAAAACCCGCCTGAAAAAAAAACAGAAAAAAAATGTATATAATAGAAAGTAGAGATAATTGCAAGTTCACAAGATATTTATTCTGCAAATTCTAAATATTAAGAATTATGGTATTTACTGTTTTTCCTTTAGCTTAGACTTTTAAATATGTGTTCTTCTTCTTCTTCTTCTTCTTCTTCTTCTTCTTCTTCTTCTTCTTCTTCTTCTTCTTCTTCTTCTTCTTCTTCTTCCCCCTCCTCCTCCTCCTCTTCCTCGTTGTTCTTGTTCACACTAATCTTACTCATATATTATTGTTTTCTCAAACTTCTCCCCCTTTGAAATGTTTGCTTACTTTCAAGGAGAAATAAAAATAAACGTTGCAAAACCAAAAACAAAACAACCAAATAAAAGAACAAATTCTTTTATTTTCTTTCGAGATTTCAATAATATTTTGGTTTCTTATAATCCTTGTATTAAGCTGAATATTTGTGGACTTAATGTAATTGTATATTTGTTTATAAAAAAAGAAATGAAAAGCAGTGCACATATAAAAGTATATATATAAATAAATAATATGTTCAATTATATTTTTACCCGAAGGTAAAAACATAAACTCAAAATGATGTGATTTTTAAACTATTTAGCATATATATATAGAGAAAGAAAGAGATACATATAAATAGAGAGGGGGGAGCAATAATAGATGGATATTGATATATGTACACATTTATATGTATCTATCTCTCTCTATGTAATACAGATACGCGCACACACATATATATATACACACACACATACACACACGTATATATATATATATATATATATATATATATATATATGTTATCTCTTTCTCTTAAACGTTTTTGACCGGCCACGTTCCTGGTGGCAAGGTTGTAAAAGAAAAGAGATTGTCATCCCTGAATCGCAAGAATGTTTTGCAAATGTTGAAGGTGCCAGCTATCGCAGCCATTTGTAGACTATGAATTAGGGAGCTGCGCTCTTTGTCCGCAAATCCAAGTTCAGTCATACTTTAGTCCAAACGGGTTGGTATATAACCTGTAGCTCCAATAATGATGGGTATGAAGCTAAAGGTGTATCTTAGATACTGGATTTGCAAACTCCTCATCAATGGTCCGTAGATATCCTCCTTCTCCTGTATTTTTCTGACAACGTTTACATCAAGTGGGCAGCTGATCTCCACAACAGAACACGTTTTCAATGTGTGGTCCCAAACAACAATATCACGCCGGTTGTGCTTTAATTTGGTGGCAGTTTTTATTTTTAGATTCCACCAGTATTCCTTAGTGCCATCTGTCTCAATATATTCCTCCTCATTTGTTAATTTTGTTTTCCGAAGTGCATTCCAGATGGTTCTAGCTATCCCATCGTGTCTCATGGGGAGGTAGTAGCGAGATGACATTCTTTCGCAGCTGGCAACAATGTGGCTTACATCTTCTATCTTTGTTTTACATAGCCTACATTTATTGTCAGCTGATGGCCCTCCCCTTTTGTGCAGCAGATATTTGGTAGGAAGTTCTTGTTCCTGTATTGCATAGAGATATCCCTCAAGGCGTGATGTCATAAACTTGTCGGAACTCCATGCCATGCTTTTTGAGTGGTTTATCCCCTCTATGGTCGCTGTTATACGTCTCAAGTATCCATGCACAACTTTTTCTGTAAATTGGTCAATTTTTTCTTCTTGTTTGAACATTAAATAGGATCTTCCGATTTATCTGGGTGAAAGATTTATATCAGGCTTTCTGTATGTATGTATGTATGTATGTATGTATGTATGTATGTATGTATGTATGTATGTATGTATGTATGTATGTATGTATGTATGTATGTATGTTTGTATGTGTGTATGTATGTATGTCAGGTCACCAGTTGGTGTTACTGGTAACATGTATCCTAGTACAACCTGTCTCATGGTCGGGTCGTTGGCAACTAAACTGGCAACCCCACCAAGGTTTCTTGGTGAGGAGGGTGACTTTGGACATCCTGCAGGACTAAAAACAAAACCTGTCAAAGGGCAAAGGAGCTCTTAAGAGTCAATGGCCATCCAAAATCACCGGGAGAGATGACCCCTTAGCCTTTGTCAAGGCAGAATTCTAGGAGAAGGAAAACTCTGATATAACACCTGCAACCCTGATGGTATCCAATGATGTTGACTTGTTCTTCTTTTTGGTAAATATCATATTGGTTAAGAGAGTGGGACTGGCTGTGTGCAGTGCCTTTGCTCACTATAAAAGCTTCACGGCACAGGCATTGCTTTATATCTGGAGATCTCTCTGCACTTGTCGTCACATGGTACCATGGGCCCAGCACTATGTGTCAATAATTGTCACAAGTGTAGTGTTTGTACCAGAGTTTTCAAGTCGCTGGCTGGACTAAAAAGTCACACTCGTTCAGCGCATCGGTAGGAGTTTACCTACATGGATATAAAGTAGTGGCCATACTCGAAAACGAGTTGGCAGCCACCATGTATGTATGTATGTATGTATATGTGTGTGTGTGTGTGTGTGTATGCAAAAGGCAAACAGAAATAAAATGATTGAGGAGACGGGCAGGTCGCAAAAGGAAACGTTTTTAGAGAAAATAACAGGTTCACTCATGTTGTCATCTCTTGGAAAACTGTTGAATCTGGGGTTTTGAGTATGATATACATTTTTGAAAAGATCATGATGGAGCACGTCCATCTGAAAAAGGAAAAAACCGTTTTGTATATAGAGCAGTACGTGTGCGTGTGTGTGTGCTTTATTATAAGCTCGTACGAAGCTCTGAGGATATGTATATATGTAAGTAAAAGAGTGTGTGTGAATGTGTGTGTATATAATGGTGTGCGTGTGTGTGTACAGAGCTGTGAAGGTAAATGTAGAGGTGCGTGTGCGTTTCTTGTTGGACTGTATAAACTGTAGAAGTTTGTTTATGACTATAAGAGAGCCATAGGAAAGTAGGAGGGAGGGGTGAAAGTACGCGCACGTCTGTGACAATGGGCGGGGTTTTCGTGACGGTGCCTAGGGGTAGAGAATTAAGCAGGAGCGTATGTGTGTAAGATTAAAGAAATTGTGCAGGGGAGTTGAATCGACTGGGGAAAATGGGGAAAAGGTGGAAATTGACACTCTGCGCGAGTGAACCATGATGTAAAAAGACACCAATAACTGAAACGTGTAGGGAAGAGTGACATGGGAATGGAAATGACGAGTGGCGTAGTAGTATGCCCCTCAAATGTTCAGCATAACGTTCCGCCAAACGGCGTCCTGTGTGTCCGATGTATAAGGACATGCAAACGGAATACCGGAGAGCATAGACTACGTGGGTGGAGGTGCAGGTGAAGGAGTGGTGGATACAGAATGAACCATTGGTGCCTGTGTGAGTGGTGAGGTTATAAATGAAGGGACAGGCGTTACAACGGGGGCGAGAACAAAGATGAGTGCCGGGTGGAGTCCTAGGAGAAGGAACGATGTACCAGGACGTCGTGGATATTAGAGGCGGACTTAAACGCGATGATAGGTGGGTTTTGAAAACAGCGATAAATAAATATATATAAATATATATAATAATAATAATTGTTTCTACTTTAGGCACAAGGCCAGCAATTACCCAGTGCATTGCTGGTACTTTATTTTATCGACCCCGTAAGGATGAAAGGCAAAGTTAACCTCGGCGGGATTTGAACTCAGAATGGCAAGGGCCGTAACTCTATGCGTCAAAGCATGGCGTCCGACCCTCTACTGATACTGCCAATCCACCGCCATTATATAATAATAATAATAATAATGATACTATTTATAGTTATGTATATACTATAAACAACTATAAACAGGAAAGGTCAGTAATTTATTACTACCTTATTACCAGTAAGAGAAATAGCTCAATGTAAGAACATCAGGTGTTTTACAGAGCAGGAATATAAATTACACAATTATCAAAGTTATGTTCAAATCATTTTATTGCTGACAATCGTTTCTTCCAAACTTTCGTTTCGAATCATCGGAGCATTAGCAATGTTTGTACATATAATTAACCTCCTATTCAACTGAACAATCATATAGATACATATATATTGATGTTGTGAACAACAGTTTCGTATTTACAGGATGTAATGGATGCGACATATATTATACGAGTATTGTACAATAATTCAAATTAAAGTTAAAAGCACAAAGTGGATTACATCCGACAGATAATACAAGAGAATAGTATAATAATTAAATAGGCATTGAGAAAGAATGAGGACACTAGCAGTACATATGCAAGCGTGTAGAAAGTGCACATGCGTTAGTCATATATATGAGAAGGAAACAAGCAAAGGTATTAGGCATATATAAATACTGTATGGCAAAGGTATCACATAAAATATAAGCATATTAAGCAAATGTGTTAGTGTATTAAAATTTACGGTGGATGTAATGTGATGATAGTTTCTGTAGTGTTCAAATTTGTATGTGTTGCGAGTATCAAACTTATTGTTTTCTTTTCCATTACATATGTTAAATTATATTTTAGTTAATGTTTATATTGAATGTTTTTAGTTAGTTACAGCAATGGATTGTAAATTGGTCTTATTGTATTCTTATTCATTGATTAGAGTTGTTCTACAGCGAGTTATTCTAACCGTTTAATTTCCGGAAGTGAGTATGAGATCCAAATGTAAGGGGAGCTAATTAAATTAAATTAAATTATATAGGAAAGTATCAATTATTCCAATTATTTGCTCTAATATACATTATATTGTGTTACAATTCTACATAATATTATATATTTGTATTTAATTTTAAATACAGTCTATTTTCCTATAATAAATTAAAGGTCTCATTAGATTGTTATCTATCCATTACTGGACAAGATATAAGTTATGGAAAAATGTATAGCTGTTTACATGTCCAATTAGTTAAATCCCTTGTGTTAATAATATACATAATATTGTGTTAAAAGTTAATCCCTTATATACAATGCTATTAATTTATATATTTAATTATAAATGTATATATAATTTATTATCACATATAACATTAAATGTCTCTACATATTATATATATATTACTGTATAAATATAAGTTGGCTATAGTAGTAACTTTAATTTGAATTATTGTAAAATTCTCGTATAATATATGTCGCATCAATTACACCCTGTAAATACGAAACTGTTGTTCCCAACATTAATATATATGTAACTATATGATTGTTCAGTTGAATAGGAGGTTAATTATATGTACAAACATTGCTAATGCTCCGATGATTCGAAACGAAAGTTTGGAAGAAACGATTGTCAGCAATAAAATGATTTGAACATAACTTTGATAATTGTGTAATTTATAAATATATATATATATATATATATATCATGAAATAAGAAATTAGACGTTAGGATTATCCATCATCAGTTTTCTACTAGGTGTCATAGGCATTTCTTCGCATTAAAGACAAGATAGCTCGGCCTAGGGCAAAACAATAACTAAAGTAAGTTTTTGGGATAAAAAGAAGTGGATGGAAAAAGAGAAGGACATGTAAACAGACACGAATGGTGAGGCAACGTAAGGAGAGGAAAAATGCGAAGAAATGCCTATGACGCCTAGTAGACAACTGATGATGGATAATCCTAACTTCTAATTTCTTATTTTTCATTATACTTAATGGCAACACACAGCTCACCATTTTGATTCATATATTCTTCCCCCTCTGCTGTGATCTGTCTTTTTTTCTCTTCCCTTGCTGCTATCCTCTCTCTCTCTCTCTCCCTTCTCTCGCTCCTTCTCCCTCTTACTTTTACTCACCCCCTCTTTTACACCCCCCTCTCTCGGCTTGCCTCTTCCGCGCACTTTCCCTCACTCACTCTCTGCCAATCACCCTCTCTCTCACTTCCTCCATCGTCCAACTCTGTACGCGGTCTTTCTTGCTCACACCCGGACGGTCAAGACGTAGTCTTTTTCTCCTCGTCAAAATTCGCGTATTCTTATGTTTGAAATGATGTATTATTGACTTGATTCTTTCCTTTTTCCTCTCTTTGCGTTGCCTCAACCATCGTGTCTGTTTATATGTCCTTCTCTTTCTCCACCCAACTCTTTTTATCCCAATAACTTACTTTAGTTATTGTTTCGCCCTAGGCCGAGGTATCTTGTATTTAATGCGAAGAAATGCCTATGACGCCTAGTAGACAACTGATGATGGATAATCCTAACTTCTAATTTCTTATTTTTCATTATACTTAATTGGAACAACACAGCTCGCCATTTAGATTTATATATATATATAATTTATTCCGGGTTGAATCGGGGGTTACCACAGAAAGTAAGGTACTTAATACATAGTAGAGTATAAATGTTTTAATATACTAGAGCTGTTTCATTCGTGAGGATTATTTCTCACAAATGAAACAGTTCTAGTACTGTAGAAGCTTTTCTATATTTAAAAAAAAAAATATATATATACACGGGTAACCGATAAGAGATGTACGGATCGCATTATCGTAGTCGGCTGTGAAGCAGATAAAAAGAAGCGTTCAACACTGGTGCAAGCCGGGGCAATGTATATTATTAAAAGATCGGAGGCCATAATCTGTTGATTCAGGTTTATTTAAAACTCGATTATACATATTTCACTGAAGACTCAGTTACAATAGCTTAAGCTCTTCGGACAGCACAACTTATAACAACTTGAAAACATTGAAAGTTCCTCAAGGAAATCTTTTTAAAAAATCCAAGAACTTCCTTGCAAGAAATGTTCTTTTCTTGATACAAGGTGACGGCCGAACGTGTAGTGTTGTTTCTTCGTGGGCTGGTCCCTGCATGACCCTAAGAATTATAGCAGAAGTGCTGGTCAGTCACACTCTCACGTCACTATCGCGGAATGTTTAGTGTTGTAAGACATCGTTGTTGTAACGAAATCATCTAGTAGACCATTGCCATCCTCTCTGGCAGTCAGTAGTTGTTATAGTAGTGATAGCCATCTCCCCCCCTCCCCCAACCCCACTTTGTCAGCAGATCTGCAACAATTGTGAATATTACAACCTATACCAAGAAGCAATATATAAGTAATAAATTAAAAGTAATAGTTATATTAAAAGTATAGATATGTGGGGAAAATATAATTATAATGGAAAGATAGATGCCTGTAAGCCTAAACTATAAACCAGACTATATAACGTAGTTGTTATATCGTTATGGTGTAACAGGTTCGAAATCGGTGGAAGCATGATAGACCCACTCCTCGCTAGTTCCCCGTTTAATCAAGCTCTACGGATTACATCCATATGTTCGTTTCCTCGCCTCCAAGAGACTCGTGTAATTGATGAGCTGGACATCAAAGTGAAATCCTACAATATATAGGGAATGTAAGATAAGGGGATGGGTAGTAGAATTGTTCCCCTAAGTTTGAATCAAATATACATGAGAAACCTATCAAGTTATTCGGGCCAAGTGCCTAATCGGCAAGGAGCTAGTATGTGGTTCCGTTAACTATTAGATAGTGTAGGCTAACTTAATTTAAGTTAAAGTGATTGTCTAAATGAGACACGAGAAGATGAATTAGAGATAAATTAAAATACAGTAAATTAGGTAGAGTCTTATTAAGGTAACCTCAAGGACATATCAGAATGAGAAGGAATTAGAGATAAATTAAAGTAAAAGATTGAGTTAATTAGGGTAGGGTCATAGTCGTACAGTATAAGAAAAAAAGCATGGTTTGGAACAATATACGAGATATAAAGATAATGATTGAGAAAAGAAAACGATAAGTACCTATAATATAAAAAAGGAAAATAAATATATGCAAGGGAATATTAAACAATAATCTGGTATCTGCACAAGGGTATCCAAACAGGTACAGATGTGTCTAAATATAAATTATGCATTAGGAAAATAGAGATGGAAAAATACGAAGAATAATGTTCAGATAGGGGTTGAAATAGAGTCCATGGTGTTTGTAAAGAGATTTCATTGGTATGCCAGTTTGTGTGCAGCAGGTAAGAGGGGGTGGGTATTGCCCATAAGACTTCTTACTCCCATCGATAGCTAATCGTTAAATTCCTAAAAAGTATTATCTGAAAACGTCTGTTGAAATAGATATTGTTATACTTTGGGAAGGTCATGCTGCCAATAAAAACACACGTACCTGAAGTTTTTCACTTCAATTTATCACAAATTTCCAGTTGATTAGTGTAAGACAGACAAAAGAAAGACACAAAATATCAATTTAGTCACTGAAGAGGTCACAGAATGTGACAATAAACAAATAACCATCTGATTATTAAACCAACCAACTGGAAATTCGTAATAAATTAAAGTGAAAGCCAAGAGGTGCGTCCCTCCCAAAGTATGACAATATATATATATATGTGTGTCTGTGCGTAGTGGGTGGGGTGCGTGTGTATGTATGTGTGAGGTGTGTGTATTGTTTTTCTGTTGTGTGTTACTAGAACAAAATGAAAATGAACAGGAGTGAAACAGGGCGAAAGTAGTTATCGCTAAAGACAGCATATGTGATAAAAGACTTTTAGCAATTTAAATAAACATCCGTTTATGAAACAATCTGAAGAATGTATTAGTTGCCTTACAAAATTATTATAGAGGACCATAAACTAAGTTTCGGTGAACGTTCATGGCTTATTGGCTAGAGCATTGGGCTTACAATCAGATGGGTGTGAGTTCGATTCTCGGACCGGGTGTATCGTTAAGCAAAGTTGCTCTAGTTTTTTCAATTGTAGAAGAGAGTTAGGGCGTCACTGGTGCCAAGCTGCATCGAGCATTACCTTTCCCGTGGACAAAATCGGTGGCTTAGAGAGGGAGGACTGGTATGCATGGGCGGCAGCTGGTCTTACACAAACATACCTTGCCCGAAAGTGGGCCTCGGAGGGAAACTTTCTAGGTGCACATCCCACGGGCATTAGTGACCGAATGGGGGTCTTTTTCCCTCCTGAGTTTCGGAGGAGGAAAATTTGTCGTTTTCCCATTTTAACAATGTAGAAATTCGACAGCGAACAACGACGTATTATAAGGAAGTATAATTTATAAGTAAATACAACCTAAAAGTGAACTCAGCAAACATATGTCATCTAATTCAATAGAGAGCGAAGCCAGAGTTGCGTTCCTTGACTTAGAAAGGGTATAAGCTACACGCAGCCAACACGTTAAATATATTGAATATCATTACGGGTTAATATGGAACTTTGAAATACTACTCATACAGAAAGTTGTTAGCACGAAAATGAATTGGATAATAATGACCATTTTTGCAAACGAATTCATTATTTAAAAAAATAGATGTTAATTCATATTCTATGAGCTAATTTGTTTTTCTTCTTGGGTACTATACATTCGCATGTATACATAAGAATCATAAGGCTCATCTTCAAATCTTTATTATTTCCCTGTATATATATATATATATATATATATATATATATATATATATATATATATATATATAACGAAGGAAATGTGGTAAGGAACCAGGTGGACCATAACGCACCAAAGTACTCAATACTTGAGGTAGTAGAGTGGGTAATAGGAACCAGTAAGACCCCGACAGCTGAGCTCAAGCCGTTTCGACGGCTAATTCTGGACTAAATGAACATTTATCCTGGTATTTAAATAGCCGATCTTCTCAAGGGGTAATTCCATATATGGTCAAAGTGATTGTCAAAAATCAGTAGTAATTCTGTGGTTGCAAATTAGTAGGGGAGATGGTGGCTAAACCTGCCAGTAGGAGAAAGAGGGGAGGGGGTGGAGTAGACCCAATCAAGCGTTGGTAGTGCCAGCTACAGCTGGGCATGAGGTCAAAGAAGATACAGGGGAGGGGGAGGGGGAGGAAGTCGGAACGGTAGGTAGAACAATGGGGGGTAAAAATAGGAAAGAAAAAATACTGAGAGTGAAGAAAAGCAAATAAGTGTAAAGAAAAAATTAAATTCTACGACCTAGGTGTCAGGCTATTGTTAGGCGAGAATAAAATAAAGAAAGAAAGAAAGAAGTAAATAAATAAATAAATAAATAAATAAGGAAATAAGTAAAAGAACTAGGTGGGACGAATTAGGCAAGGACCCTTTTAAGAGGTATAAGTACGTAAATGATACGGTGACTGGTCAACAAAAGGGGCCAAAATACTAAAGAGACTACCACGAAATAAACAATAAAGGTTTCCATCCCGGGCCAGCAACGACCCAGTGCAGCAAAGTGAACTTGTACGACATAATAATTCTGAGTCCCGGGAAAAATATATACTAATGCTAACTCTAAAAGATCTAAAACAAGCTACATGAAAGTTCGTACGAAATAAAGGTAGAATACGGAGAAATAAGTTCAGAATCCACCCCGCCCAGAAGAAAAGCGAAGCAAGAAATACTGAAACGAAAAAATAAGGCATAAGTGCCACTAAGAAATATAGAGGGCACAGAGAATAGTGGGAGCGGTCGGAAAAGGGGGGCAAGTATCCGGGGTCTAAGCCAACTGCTATAAAGGGCGGAGTCCGCCAAATCTATCAAGGACTAGGGGAGGGGGGAGTGGGGGTACTAAGGCTACATGGGGCCAAAGGGCAGCCTCGGGTGGGCGAGAAAAGACGCCGACAAAGGAGAAGAGCTGGGGTAGAAGGACAAAGGAGAGAGGGGGGAAGGAAATAAAGGATGCGATAAAAGAATACAAAGAAGATCTTACGTCTTCCTTGGCAAGCAGGGGTTACCCATTGCAAAATCGGCAACTGGGGTGTTATAGCCCTAGTCTACCCCCCCGGGTCATTATGGGGTTTGAGGGCGAGGTAAGTCCTACGCAATCTATGTTTACATGCAGTAACCAGTTCATCTTTCTTGTTTAGGAGTTGGTCCGTCGAAAACAGCATTTGTAAAGTTTCCTCCGAGCATAAATTGCACGGACGGCGTCCTCCCGTGTAAGAATTGGCTCTGGACAGTAATCTCCAAGTGAGATCATAGGTGATGTTGTTGTCCTTGAGGTCCCATATGTGGCCCGAAAGTGTAGTGGCGTGACGCCGGGCCGGGTTTCGGAAGGTATGTCTATGTTGGTATAGCCGGGTCTTGAAGTCACATGCGGTAAGTCCTATATAGGCTTTGTTGGAGGTATCCGTCCTCACGTTGCACTGGTAGATCACATTACGGTCTCTGCATCTATTGTCGAGTGGGCAAATAGATCTATCCGGGCAGTTACACCTCCTGGTCGGTTCTCCACTGCTATTTAGGTTATTTCTGCCATCGGGGTTGAGTTTTTTGTTGTTAGAGGAGACGATGTTTTGTGCGAAGTTTGGTGTAGTGCTGTAAGAGAGTTTGATGGTATTTTTGTTAATTATGTTGTGGTAGCGGTGTTGTAATGGGAAGTGTTTTTCAATGAGCCTAAAGAATAGTTTCCCGATGGGAGTAGTCACCTCTGCGTTGTGGGGAGGATTGAACCATGTTACATTGCGTGAGCGGCGGTGTCTCCTGCTGGTTCCGCTAATGGGATCTGGACAGTATTTTTTCTTTCCTATTTTTACCCCCCATTGTTCTACCTACCGTTCCGACTTCCTCCCCCTCCCCCGCCCCTGTATCTTCTTTGACCTCATGCCCAGCTGTAGCTGGCACTACCAACGCTTGATTGGGTCTACTCCACCCCCTCCCCTCTTTCTCCTACTGGCAGGTTTAGCCACCATCTCCCCTACTAATTTGCAACCACAGAATTACTACTGATTTTTGACAATCACTTTGACCATATATGGAATTACCCCTTGAGAAGATCGGCTATTTAAATACCAGGATAAATGTTCATTTAGTCCAGAATTAGCCGTCGAAACGGCTTGAGCTCAGCTGTCGGGGTCTTACTGGTTCCTATATATATATATATATATATATATATATATATGTTTGTGTGTGTGTTTGTGTGTGTATGTGTTTGTGTGTGTATGTATGTATAGAGATAGATAAATACAATAGTTACATACATACATCATACACACACACATTCACAACACCTCATATATATATATATATATATATATATATATATATATAGCTCACATACATTTTCACTCGTCGCCTTTCACAAGCGCAAATAAGCATACACAAATTCCGTTCGACTATTTCAATTCATCTTTTTCATTACTTCTCCACTATTACTTTCCCACTATTCTCTCCAACTAATCCCCTGCTTTTCTTCTTTTTATGTCCTCTTGATATTAATAAGATTTTTCTGCGATGAAAACAAAAAAGTCAATTTGCAAGAAAGTGATTGTTCATTTCATGTTGCATTCCAATACATCGAGGTTATGTTACACGTTTTTCATCATCCTTTTCACATTTTGCTTATTTATGTTGTTGTTTTTTCTTTGCCTCTGTATTCATCCACTTACTTCTCTTCCCCCCCCCCTCTCTCTCTCTATATATATATATATTTTCTCTCTCTCTCTCTATCTTGCTTCTGTTTCTTTATTTCAATCTGTATTATGTAACTTACCCAGGGTTGTCTACGGGCGTTTAGATTGGTTCAAATAGATAAATAAAAAAATAAATCATAGAGCAGTTTTGACCAATGATCAAAGGGATTCTAACCATGACTATATTATCAACAATTGGTCCCTTGACAAGATCCTACATCAGAATAAAATGAAGGACGCGTTATAAAAAGTGATTATAGCTCTTGTAAATGGTTTGATAATAAAGCACATGTAACGATATATTTTAATTTACAAATGAAAGGAATAAGTAATGCCCTCACTCGCACACATATGCACTCCCACTGTATATATATATATATGTATATATATGTATATATATATATATATATATATATATATATATACATATATATATTTATGTACATATATATATGATACGTGCGTGTGTGTGTTCTGTTGAAAATAGAACTGTGTGCTGGTTTTATCTTACACTAGAGACACTGCCATTTCCCATACTGTAGTGCATGTATATATGTATACATATAATTGTTTCTAGTTTTGGTACAAGACCACCAATTATTCCAGTACATTACTGGTACTTTATTTTATCGACCCCGTAAGGATAAATGGCGAAGTGAACGTCTGCGAGATTTGCACTCAAACTATAAAGAGGCGTAACACTATGTTGCCAAGCATGGCATCTGACCTTCTACCGAAACTGCCAGTAAAGAGTAACTTTATTCCTAGCACAATTTTTACATTTCCTTCTTACATTTAAACGTCTATGAAACCAACAGAACTAGATTCCACCTAATTCGAGAATAGCTAATAATAATTCAAATATCTTTCAGAAAGTTGCACAGCACAATGACAACAATATTAAAGCTTCAAATACACGAACAATGATATCAATGCTACAACAGTTTCACGTTGCAGCCACAGTGTCTCTTGCATTACATGGTTGCATGGTTGCTGCTATCATGCAATACGTACAATCATAAATAAAAACTAGCTGCTAGAAGCACTAATGCAAGTTTCTACATTCTCTAAATCACCCATTTCCATGGTATGATGAAAAGAAGAGAAGGCAAGAAAAGAAAATAACGGTGATCAGAAAAAAGAAGAAAACATCACCTTATATAAATCTAAGTAGCAAATATGCTTTTCCCCATTGGATTAGTACACAACTATTTCTATATACTTTATATACTTTATATACTCTATATACTATTAACTATTGATTTTCCTCAGGTGTGAAGTCTTTCTTTATCATCAGAATATATTGAAGCTTACAAACCGTCTAAAAGAAAAATAATTGGAAGAAAGGATATATATATGCATATCATAAATATATATATATATATATATATATATATATATATATGCGTGTGTGTGTGTGTGTGTGTGTGTGTGTGTGTGTGTGTGTGTGTGTGTGTGTGTGTGCGTGTGTGTGTGTGTGTGTGTGTGTGTGTGTGTGTGTGTATATAAAGGGAAAGATAATTCAATACCATAGTGTTAACAACTCAATACAAAAGTAAATAAGCACATCAAAAGTACATAAGCACATCAAGAGTCTGTTTGAAGTTCCGCTCCTTGTTTGCTCGAAGATACCAACCAATAACTGACAATAATTTATTTTTTTAAATATATTCAGTTCAGTCCAGGAAACTTATTACTTATCTCACTTATTTTCATGATGATTGTGATGATGCTGACGTTGATCGTGAAGCTTGTTATTGTTATGGTTGTGGTGGCGATGATGATAACGAATAAGGAAATGGTGATGA
>OZ024741.1:82136668-82144168 GCA_964016885.1 Eledone cirrhosa | reverse complement strand
GGTTGTATACCAACACCTCAGTATGCAGGCTGGAGCACTCGACGAAGTGCGCAGGTTGGTTTGGTTACTCCGGAGTAGTGTAAAATAATGTTAAATAAAAGTCAAATGATTAAAATTTAGCTTCGTTTATTACTGCGATATATATTTCAGTGACAGCCATCTTTGGCTGTGACCTCTTCAGGCAGTTTGAATTAGTATGGTATAGACAAGTCATATATGTCTCCAATTCCCCAGTGAATTAACAACCCAACAAGGAACTGGGCATATCAGAGTATTGACAATATCATACACCTAAACAACATATGTACTTTTCTATACCATACTAATTCAAACTGCCTGAAGAGGTCACAGCCAAAGATGGCTGTCACTGAAATATATATCGCAGTAATAAACGAAGCTAAATTTTAATCATTTGACTTTTATTTAACTTTATATATATATGTATATATATATATATACATATATTATATATATATATATATATATATATTATATATATGTAGGAGGTGAGTTTTATTGTAGTACAATAAAGCAATGCAGATATCGGATAAGAAGCACTCTACAGTTTGTGGGACTGGAGTATGCATAATATAAAAGTATGCAAACTTAAAAGAACTAACACTGCTCTCTCAGAACTCATATGGTCCTTAAAAGACAAAAACATTAAATATAACATCTTTTGGAAAAATATTTCTTCTGCATCCTCGTACTTGAACAGCTCTCTATCTAAAATCTGTAATCTCTGCCTAAATGAAAAATTTACCATTATCTCTAACCTAGAATCCATAATAAATAGACGCTCGGATTTGTTTTCCATCTGCCTGCATAAATTCCATAGAACTTTTCACAAAGTATACAGTTAATATTCAATTCTTTATCAATTTAGAATCTTTTCTCAAAGGCACATATACATACACCTCTTTAAAATATACCCATCTACCTTACTTTAAAGGGCATTATACACTCTATAATACTCGTTTACTCATTACCCTCATCCTATCTTCTCGTAAAACAATAACATTTGTTTTTGACATTTTGAATATTCATCCGCAATCATTATTATTTTTTTTCCCTCTATCATAAATCTTTTTAATCTCAATTTCATCCTTAATTTATTATTATATATTTTTTTTTTTTTAATATATACTCATATATTCTTTAAAATATACCCATCTACCTTACTTTAAAGGGCATTATACACTCTATAATACTCGTTTACTCATCACCCTCATTCTATCTCCTCGTAAAACAATAACATTTGTTTTTGACATTTTGAGTATTCATCCGCAATCATTATTATTTTTTCTCTCTATCATAAATCTTTTTAATCTCAATTTCATCCTTAATTTATTATTATTTTTTTCTCCCCATCAACGAACTCATTATTAATACATATGAATTCAATATACAAACTTTAACTTCACATTATTTTTCTCAAATCCTTCTACACATAAACTTTTTCTCTTTGCTAATTTTAAAATTCCTACATTTCTTCTTTTGACGTTAGAATATTCACCCACAATTATTATTTTTTTCTCTCTATCTTCATACATAATTTCCCTTCGTTAATTTTCAAATTCCTTTAATTTATACATTATCTTCCAACGGTTCCCAACCTCTCTATATTAAAACATTATATCTTTTTCTCAGTTATAAAAACTATCTCTTTCTCTCTATCACCCATCTCTCCCTTTCCACCTTCACTCTCATCTCCTCCCCTTTTTTTTCATCCTTTCCAACCCCCCCCCCCCCTCCCTAAATATAATATATTTTTTCCTCGCACATATCCTCCCTTCGTTAATTTTCAAAATTTTTAATTTATACAGTATCTTCCAACGGTTTTCAACCCCTCTATATAAAATATATCTCCTCTCAGTTATAAAAACTATCTCTTTCTCTCTATCACCCATCTCTCCCTCTCATCTCCTTCCCTTTTCATCCTTTTCTCTCCCCCCCCCTCTCTAAATAAAATATTTTTCCCAATATCACACATCAATCTAAAACCACTTTTCATATGTTGATTTAAAACTGCACTATCAACAAGTGTTTTTTTAGCCTTCATATCATGTTCTCCTGTTTTATCTGATGAAAACACAAATATTATTGTTTGATGATGTTTGTTTTTGAAATGCGCATAATAAAATATATTGAACTCCTTTAACCATCTTTTGATCTTATATTATATATTATATATATATATATATAAATTATATATATATATATATATATATATACATATATATATATATATATATATATATATATATATATAGTAATAATAATAAATTTGAAGACTAAAATCCAAAGAGGGCTAGATAAGGATAAATATATATCAAATATATAACAACTGTAGAGCAAATATTTATTAAAATAACAGATTAAAGTTTAAGCAAAGAATCGCTGCTTTCACCCTTAACGAGATCTCCTGAAACTAACAGAGTCAATATGTGAATGACGTGAGTTTTGCGTCTGTGTGAATATGCGTGTTCGTACGTATGTAGGGTGTATGTATATGTGTACTTCGTGTTTTGGTTGACGTACGTCCCCGAACATATGTGTATTTACATATGTGTATTTACATTTAGGTATGTGTGTGCGCTTGTTTACATACGTATTTATTTATTTATATACGTTTATTTAATTATTTGTATACACGCACACACACACATATTTATATGTGCGTGTATTTTCGCGTATGCTTGTGTATGTACGTATATGGATGCGTGTATGTGTTTATTTAAGTTCAATTACCTCTGTATTTTATTTACTTTATTCTTAACTCCGAAGCCGAGAATCATTCGTTTTCCTAGTTAGAATTTTAGTCTACGACTTCAGTTATACCATTTACGTGGTTTTGTCTTTGCGTGTCTTTGTTCTCCACGTTCCACATGTGACGTATTATCTTCGTTTTTTTCCGTTCATTGCCAGAGAAAGTCTCGATGATCCACCTAAGAGATTATTTGAACTCAGATCACACAGGGAGGTAACTCTATGCTTCAAAGCATTGCATCCGATCCTCTAATAATTACGTATTATATTCGTTTTTTCCCGTTCTTTTCCAGCGAACGTTTCCACGAACCAAAGTATCGTCTTCCTGTCTTCCTCCGGTTGCAACGTTTTTTGAAATATTCACTACTGCGTTCACAGATTGACTTTGTTAGTTTCAGAAGATCCCGTTAAGGGTGAAAGCAGCGATTCTTTGCTTAAACTTTAATCTGTTATTTTAATAAATATATATATATATATATATATAAAGGAAAAAAGATTAAATCGAAAATGCACCAGGAGTCTTATTTTAAAAAAAATATATATATTTATTTGGTTCCTTTACCGGTTTCGCAGTTCTTCTGCTTTTCAAAAGTAGAGTTGAGACGGCGGGTCTGTGGCTTTTCTCACATCTGGTTGGTCTCTGAATGTTACTTGTTTTATATGGAAAAAGTGGCTCGAAATGACAGGTTTTTCGAGAAGTAATTTAATTGGTTGGTCAATAATTATAATAAATTTCGCGCCAGTTCGCGTTACAAAGTTCTTCAAACAAGGGGGGGGGGGGGTCACAGGTTGTTTTTTCATATATGATTGTTTGAATTTCTTTTCACTTAAAAAAAAATGGCTCACCAAGGCTTTTTTTTAATAAACGTAATTTGATTGGTTATAAATGAAATTATGGCTGTCACGTGAAAAAATGTTCATTAAATTTTTGCGCCTTTATTTGGAAATCTATTCTGTAGCCTTTTTAGAGAATTTTATGACAAGTAAAAGATAATGGTCAAGAGAAATTGGTACGTCGGAGGCCACACTCCGAGAGTAGGAGGGTGGAACCATATGATTTTACGGTGGCGTTTCCGCTTTACAGTTGGTTTGCTACAGGTTGTGCTTCCTAGTTGACAGTACTTACGATTGTTCCTGTGCTGTAGCCGGTTATTCGTCCCTATTATTTATGTTCAGCTGGGGGCGCCTTACCTCTGTACTTTCTATGTGTGGCTGGACGCAGATTTGGAGGGTGTTGGTAATAGTCCGCCGCAGTTGCTGATCTTATAGTTAGGGAATAACTCTAATAGGCTGCTGCGGGTCGCGCTACCAATCGGGTAACACTTACCATACTGTCGGTTGTCTTGGTCGCCACTCATGTAATTAACGGTGTGGCCAAGTTTCTTAGTGTGGTTCTCTATACTATAGTTCTTGACGCTGTCATGGCTGTAGCGTGCTCTGTTATGGGTATGGCTCACTATAACATTATTCCTACGTTGGGGGTTGGTTTCTAGAGCTAGCATTAAGGATGTAGGATATTTTCCGGTTAAAACCGGCATTTAGTAAAGCCCTATTGTAATATTCGGCCGCCTGGTTGAATATGTCTTCATTGGCGGAGAGCCTCGAGATCCTATGGGATATGTTATATACTATGGAGTTGAGGGTAGACTTAGGGTGGTTAGATGCATAGTTTATATAGGACAGGATCTCACCGGGCTTATGGTATGGCTTGTATAGGCCAGTACTCAAGTCCAGGGTTACATCTAGGAAATTGACTATTTGGTGGTTGAGGTCCATGGTCACTGATAGGCCATATGTCTTAAAGAACCTGTGTATGTGCATGTTAAGGTTCTCTATCCTGCGGGGTCTGTGGCTTCGCACGGTAACAGGGCATCGTCCCTATAATCTCCGCCCTTTAGGGCCGGTATCTCGTCCCTAATTCTATGGAGGAGGTATATCCCGACCAGTTCGGTTACTTACGCCGAGTCACTGGACCCCATCGTGATATCAAAGTTATCAGGACAGTTGGTTCTGGTCCAGTAGGACCCATCAAACTTGATAATAGTTCTACGCGCTGCGAGCACAATATATATCTCTTTCCTAGTGAGGCTAGTATTAGACTTAGCTAGGATAAGCGCTTTATTTAGGAGTATGGGGGAGATCGATGTTTAGTAGCCATCTATGTCACACTGTATGAACTTGAGAGTTGTTTTATCAGGTAACTCCGTGAACCAATTAATGACCTGGTCGGTGCTGCTCCAGAGACAGACATTGGCTTTATTATTAAGTTCTAGTAGTACTTTATCTAGGTTCACTTTACTAATTTTGCCTATATCCGAAGTAGATGGGCATATAAGTCTAATAGAGGTGTTTTCATTAAAGTTACATTTGTGATCCTTAAGAGAGAATCTAGGTGTCATAGTGACATATGGGTTGGTGTACTTATCTATGTCAAGGCTAGTAACTATGTCCTTCCCTACCCTATTTATGTCATTTAAAGTGCTAGTTGGTGTTTTCTTATAGTTTTTATGTAGTTCCTTATAAAGGAAATGTTTGTACTTGCTCACGAACCGATCTGTACTGGCACTAGTGAAATAACACACATAACATAAAGATGCTAAACACCAGCATATGAACAGGCATTAAAATCCACATGGGACTGATTGCTTGAACACCGGCCAGAGTTACTCCCCCTGTTATGTGATAATACAAACACATGCACGTAGAGGAAAATGAATGATGATGTTAATTTAACCGTAACTTCCCTCCTGGATTCTATATTGAACATTATTTTGCTTTCCATGCCCTTGATAAGCCCGCTAAGGGCGAAACGTACGTAGGTGCACAATTATATAAACATGTTTTAACGGTTTTAAACTCTTTGAATTAATTTCCTTTATATATATATATATATATATATATATATTATATATATATATATATATATATATTATATATATATATATATATATATATATATATATATATAGAGAGAGAGAGAGAGAGAGAGAGAGAGGGGGGGGGAAGAGAGAGAGAGAGAGGTAGAACACTGGAAGGTAATATCCGTAGTGGTAGAGCACTCAGTCTATGGGACGTAGAAGTGGTAACACAACAGTTATTTAACCATACCCAGAAGAATTGTTTCACCTTAGTGGATATTCAGCTCGTACTGGTCATGGTTATACGGAACAGGAAGAACAACCGTATGAGACGGAAACGGTCACTTGACCCAAGCGATACGAAGCCACGAAACTCCGGAAAAGATGTTCGAGTTGATAACAAAATTAGAATGTTGTTGTTATTCAATCCGGAGCTTTGTAGTTATGCAAGAGGTGTTCCCAGATATGTGGACAACGGGAGAAGATTTCATTCCTTCAATTTGAGCAATCGCTATTGCGTAATCTCCTTAGCATATTTAACCTTTTTTCAATACACAGTCCAGAAGACGGATTGCCGTTACACATGGCTTGGACTGAGTGATGGCTTTCCATTGAATGGAGTAGTCTATACTTGAGTCCTTGAGGGACCATACGTGGCTCGCGAGTTTCGTGGATGATCGTTTGTCCGGGTACATAAAGGTCGACTGATGGTTCAGGAAGCGTTCCTTAAATCGGCCCTCCACCATACCCACATAGGATTTGACCTCCTGTATTTGATTTGGTCGGTTGGAATTGACCACAGCTTCATAAATAACAGCAGGCGTGTTGAATTGTTGTTTCTGCGCATGCCCGTTCAACCGGTTGTTCTTCCTGTTCCGTATAACCATGACCAGTACGAGCTGAAGATCCGCTAGGATGAAACAATTGTTGTAGGTATGGTGAACTAACTGTTATGTTACCACTTATACATATATATATATATATATATATATATATATATATATATATATATATATATAAAGAGAGAAAGACAAAGAGGGATAAAGATAGATAGATGAATAGATAGGTAGGTAGAATGAAGGGCAAGATTGGAACTCAGAAGTTAAAGAACCAGAACGTATAGTATAATTTGTTTGGCAAAACGAAATGTTAAGAAGTCACGAATAACATTTTTTTTTTCTGTAATCATGTATATAACATTTCAATATATTAATCGTGTCTTGAAACATTTTCCATGTTTATAGTAAGTAGTAAATTAATGGTATCTTCATTTCGTTTCATTACAACTATTGTCTCAACAAAAATCAAACGATGAGCGCAAAATATATTATTTTCACCTGCATTATCTGTTAAAAAAGGTTCAACTTTCACAAAAAGGACGCGATAGCAGCAACCAAACAAGTAATCAGAATTAGGCTATCTTGGTAGATTAAATAAGGATACATTGACATTATCAAATTATTGAGATCTAAAAATACACACTATATATGGATGTGTGTATATATAAAAAACATGTCTAATCCTGCAATTTATATAACAACAGGTATATGTTTATTATATAAAATATCATTTATATAATAAAATGTATATGCCTATACACTATTAACGTGTGTATATATATATATATATATATATATATATATATATATATATATATATAATAGTAGCTAAGTTGCTTCCATAGGAGGTATGACGGTTGAACACTCTATGTTCCTACGGAGCAGAGTATGATAGAATGGAAAACGAAAATTCAGTGATGCATCGGAACTCAATTTATTCTGTGTCACAATTGTTTCCTCGGCGAACAGCTCGAGGTGCGATTTGTGTGTGGATCGACCTGACTCTGGATTCACAGGTTTCCTCGGACACGTCT
>OZ024741.1:82086668-82131668 GCA_964016885.1 Eledone cirrhosa | reverse complement strand
TCAGTGTGAGTTATAAAGGCCCTGAAGTAATATTTAACTCCGTACTAGCACCACCAACTACAAAAACGAAGACGGTTGAACTGCTTTACGTTGAGTACTCTCCATATTATTACATTAAGATTGACCATACGGAATTGACCAGCTCTATATAGTGGTGAACCTTCAAACCTGAAAAAATAATGCTCCTGAAATGTTGAGCACTTCCAAATGTAATAATGAACAGCGGCATGTGACTGAATAGATCTAACCACCATTCGGATTTAGGCTACTCTGAGCTCTGATACCGCCCACCTGGCCCAATGCTACTTCTCTCTCGGAATATTCAGACTTCGACAAAATTCTACGGATTATACCATAACCTGTATTGTACTGTACTGTATTGACTAAATCCTCTACCCTATACTTCAGGGCGTTTGTAACTCACACTGAACTCTCAGACTCGAACACACACTGATTCCATTTCCATATCTATATGCATTATCTGACTGCAACTAAACTATATTGTACTTCTCCTGTGTTTTGATTTCTCCAATTCATTCCACCACCACTCTTGTTTATTTATATTATTCTACCTTTACTTTATTAATGTGTTTTTTCTACGTATTCTACTTTTATATATCAATGTATTTTTTACTCCTCTTATTCGGCCTTTTACTCGCTTGTACCCATTAGCACACGAAACTAGATTGTCTCCCCATGAGAACAACAATACCTATTACCCGGACTACCCGGGGACCTAGATATAGTCTATTTGCACTTCATCGAGTTTTACAATTGATTACACGCGATGATCCGACTGTTGTGTTGGTTTTCCTGGCTGCGAGACCGGCCTCCTGGTGCATGGGCCAAACTTGAGTGCTTGGAAAAATAAATTTCCCCTTCCTTCGGTAAATGAAATTACCCGGAGAGGATGGATTCGCCCAGGGCCCGCTGCGCAGCCACGTTTTTGACGGCCATATTGTAGCTCTAAATTCTAGGCCTAATCATAAATATTAGCTGTATCAGGCCTCCCTCTACTTAAACAAATACTTCTTCTGTATAAATTAATAGTACTCGTTTGGTATAACGATGGCATAACGACGATGGATGACTCCCCACTAGCACACCCGAAGTCTGGAATACATTCCTTGAGTGCTTGGAATAATTGATTTCCATATCTTTCGCTAGGCGATCTCACTCAGAATGGCTGACACGCGGTTAGGATGGGCTGGCCGGGGTCTGCAGTCGCCGCATGCTGTCTGACTGCTAAACAATGACATATTCTTTACTCTACATCCCACTAGGATAACTTATAGAGGATCTCTATAATACAATTAAAGTTACTTCATAAAAGACTATCTCTTTAACTAAACCTCGCAACCCAAATCCTTACAAATTGTTTAAACTATTTAATTTTCATTTTTCTAATTGTTTAATTTTCACTTTCGAACTCTTTAACTTTATAATGCTAATCTTTAATTTTTTTATAACTTCATCCTATAAATCTAAACAAACATTTAACGTTCCAATGTTCTGTCGGACTGTTGGGTTGGTTTTCTTGGCTGCGGGACCGACCTCCTGGCGCATAGGCCTACATTGAGTGATTGGAAAAATAAATTTTCTCTTCTTTCGGTAAATGAAATTACTCGGAGCGGGTTGATTCGCCCCAGGGGCCCGACGCATAGCCGTTTTTTGACCGCCATATAGTACCTTTCAATTCTAGACCTAAACATAACTATTAGATGTATCATGCCTCCCTCTACTTAAACAAATCCCCCTCCTGGGTAAGTTAATAGTACTAGTTTGGTACAAGTATGGCCTAACGGCGAGGGCTGTCTGCCCGCTGCAAACCTGAAGCCTGATATTAATTCCTAGAGTGCTTAGAAAAATTGATTTCCATATCTTTCGCTAGGCGATCTCATTCGGAATGGCTAACACGCGGTTAGGATGGGCTGGCCGGAGTCTGCAGTCGCCGCTTGATGTTTGGCTGCTAAACAAGGACATAATCTTTACTCCGTAATACAATTACAGTTTCTTCATAAAAGACTCTTTCTTTAACAAAACCTCGCAACCCAAAACCTTACAAATTTTAAACAGTTTAATTTTCAATTTTCTAATTTTTTTAATTTCTAGCACTACCAACTACAAACACGAAGACGGTTGAACTGCTTTACGCTGGGTACTCTCCATATTATTACATTAAGATTGACTATACGGAATTGACCAGCTCTATCCAGTGGTGAACCTTCAGACCTGAATAAATAAATATATATATATATATTTATATAAATGTAAGTATGTATGTATACGTACATACATATATGTATACAGACGTACAGTAGCATGCATATATATATATATATATATATATATATATATACATATATACATACAGGTACACATAAATATATGTACGCATCAGTTTAGCGGACGCTTATTATAGCGCCCGCTTTGTTCGTTTGTAAACAAACAGTATGTGTACCTATATGTATATATATATATATATATATATATATATATATATATATATGCATGCTACTGTACGTCTGTATACATATATGTATGTACGTATACATACTTACATTTAAGTAAGTGCCGTACTAAGAGTGAGAAATGAAATTTCGTTTTCATTTTGTTACAACTCATCGTTTTCGGTGCGCCTGACCGATTTAACTCACTCGATATGCAAATTAGGCTGCTCAGCCGTTAATTTTGATAAGGAAATTATTTACTTTCGAACGTTCAACTATCTGGCAGATGGGTATACGCTGCTGATGATAGCTAACAAGCTTGAAACTAGTACATCGTTCCTGTGTCAGTGTTGAACAAAAAGGTGACGTGGTTGCCTTAACACCGTGCGGCATAAATTCAGGCTGTTCAGTTTGTTTACAAACGAACAAAGCGGGCGCTATTATAAGCGTCCGCTAAATTGATGCGTACATATATGTATGTGTACCTGTATATATATATATATATATATATATATATATTATATATATATATATATATATATATATATATATATATATATATATATATATATATATATATATATATATATATATGCATGCTACTGTAGGTCTGTATATATATATGTATGTACGTATACATACTTACATTTAAGTAAGTGCCGTACTAAGAGTGAGAAATGAAATTTCGTTTTCATTTTGTTACAACTTATATATTTATATATATATATATATATACATTTATTTTGAGACTTGAAACTGTACGGTAAGGGTAATTACAGCAGGTACAGTGAACTTTTTAAAATATTTTAAAACTTTTTCTTATTTGCTAAACCTTGATCATATATATAAATAAATATATATATATATATATATATATATATATATATGTATATGTATATATAAATAAATATGGTTTATAAATATAGTTTCCATTTATTAATATCGTATATCTACTCCAAAAACTTGTCGATTGCTTTATATCAGTTATAAAATATTTACTTGTTGTATCCCAACAATTTTAAATAAAACTTTTGCATATATATATATATATATATATACTTATTAAAGCTCTACGGTTCTTATATATTTGATATATATTTATCCTTCTCGAGCCCTTTTTGGAATTTTGTCTTCATATTTATTATTATTATTATTTTTATTATTATTGGCGACCTACGTAGTAAATCGTATCATCGCGAGCTCCGCAAAGGTTTGTTATTTCCGTGTGTTAAAAATTGCTATTTATGGAAAATTTTTATTGTTAGCTATATATAAGCGCACATACATTGTTTTCCGAAAAGGACACCCAAAAAGATTGGGGCCTTGTGCCCAAAATTTAAACTTTTATGATTATCAAAAAATTTCTTTGAAAAAAAAAATGGCTAGTTCACCTCTGCACCAAGCAACTGAAAGCCTTCCTCACAAATTAACACCTCACACCAACACCACCATTGTAAATGATACTACGTTTGCCAACACAAACAAATTTAGCACTAGCAATATTTTAAATTTGTCTCAGGCAGACATTCAGTTCCCGCCATTACCAATGACTGCAGGTGTTAAAGCCGCCACGACCACCACTGCGACAACCACCACCCCACCACCACCGCGACAACAGAAACAAAAGGAAAAAATAAAGCAAATCGTGATTTCGAAATATTTTCAACCAAAATGGACTCTTCCAAACCGAACTCCACTGACGTCACCACCACCACAACTGAAACTAAAATTAATAATAACAAAAATAACGATAGCAACAACAACAACAATGACATTAAAAAAACCACCCTGAGTTTTGCCAGAGTAGCAAAACAGTGCGAAGCATTTACGGTAACTCAGGAGGAATTAGAAAATGCCAAAAAAATTGTAAAGAAAGATGGGTACAGGGTCAGCCTCACACCACACCCCCACCTAATAAAATGAAGCATCGGCGCCTATGCACCGTGTCGTATCGAACAATAAATGTAAAATCGCGCCGAGTGGAACGGGCATCCGAGTCCCAAATCCAAAAAGCTTTGGGACATGTGTGGGTAAGAAAAACCCACATCAGACGTGGGCAGAAGCTATTGTGGCCAGAGACTCGTAAAGATCAGGGTGACCCACGTTCCACCGGCCATCGGAATTCCCTGGCTAATAGCGGCCGTCCTCGCCGGCATCGAAGCCAACACAAAGATAATAGCAATAGCAAAAGAAAAGCAGGAGAACTGGACCGGATCTGGGATGGAGCTCCTGATCCAAGCGGACCAAAAAAGCATTGAGGAGATCCCAGAGGTAATAGACCTCACTGACGGCAGCCACCTCACCGTAATTGTCGAGGGTAGAAGGCCTAGGTGAGTCGTTTGTGGTTAAGGAACCCACCTAAGGGATTTCTGCCCTCAGGCTAAAAGGTTGAGGCCACCTCTCCTACCCACCCCAGTGACTCAACCATCAACACCACCAGTAGCAGAGATGACAGCAACAGCTGTAGCAGCAACAACAGAAGCAACTATAACAGCAACAACCCCAGCAACAGTAGCAAAACCAACACCACCACCACCAGCAAAACCAACACCACCACCACCCAACGCTTCAGAACTAGCACCAGCGCCTACACCATCCACCACGCCACAACCAAGACTAACGCCTGTGGAGGATTTTCCACTCCTCGGCCTATCACAACTGGAGACAGATTGTGACGACGAGGAGTGGGAAACGGTATCTGGAAAAAAAAAGAAACCAAAAAAGAAAAAATTCTCTTCCTTCCCCCTCCAAATACGAAAATACAGAGGGAAACAAATAAATTAACAAACAAAAAAGTTAGGACAGATATGCCACCATCCACACCGGCATCACCAATCCCATCACGCCAAACACCAACACCATCACCATCATTAACCCCAACACCACCATCACTTACACCACAAAAGTCACCAAAATGCGAAACAGAAACAAACCCACAACAAACGCAAACAAAACAAAACAACCAAAACGATACACACTACACAGCATTAAATTTGAACAACAAGCAATTATTACACTACATCCAACACAGCACCAGCATCACAGAAAAAGACTACACAACAACCCCAAAATTCACACCACCTCCACACATACACATGACTCGCATCAACCATCAAACGTACATGACACTAAAACATAAATTCCCCAAAGACATCGGAGACTTCCGACAAGCACTCTCCAGGAGGATTTATAAGGACATCCTTCCTGAGGAGGCCACAAGCAGTGAAAAGGATGGAAAAACCGTCCTTCCTCTACGAGAAGTAAGGTAAGTGGTCTTTCCCATCTTTTCCACTCCTTTTCAACATGACCTCACTCAGAATAGGCAGCATAAATGCGCGTGGTTTGGGGTCGTCATGGAAGCAGGGCCACATGCTCAACGACCTCAGGTCACTAAACATAGATGTAGTGGCCATCAGCGAGACCAGAATCTCCGAAGCACGGGCCTTCGCACCGATCTTCGGCGGCTACGATGTGTACGCATCTCCCAGCCGTCCTGGATCGGGGGGACGTGTTGCTGTGCTTTTTCGGAGAGGTTTAGATCTTGCCATACGGGCCATCTTCCTGGACCCAGAAGGTAAGTTGGTGGTGCTGGACGTGACCAGCGGAGACGGGCAAGCTTTCAGGTTAGTGGCCGTCTATGCCCCGACAGGAGCAGGGTGGCCTGATTTCTTCGGGCGTCTGGAGACCTTTCTTGGAACGTCTCGCTCTTTAGTGTTAGTGGGCGACTGGAACGGGATCTTAGATGTACGCTGGGATTGTGTGGGATTAGTGGATAGGGAAGGAGGGTACAAGAGTCTCACCAACCTGCTCAGGCATTTTGAACTGTCTGACAGGTACCGATTGGATTTCCCGAATGTACCAATGTGGACTTGGACAAACCCCATCGGATCATCCATATCATATCTAGATAGGGTATTTTGTAGGGAAATAGATACGTCTAGCAGAGGCTGTCCACAATTCAAGATAGTCGGCTACACGGACCACAAATCTGTGATCTGTGTGATTGATTTAGATAGACTTCATCGACAGGGACCCGGCTAATGGAAGCTAAACGCGTCGTTAAGAGCGCAAAACTTACAGAGACCGGATTAGCGAATTAGTTAAGCGGGCATTGACAGGGGCCATTGTCAACAATAAAATGTGCCAATGTGGACTTGAACAAATCGCATAGGGTCATCCAGATCATATCTAGATAGAGTATTTTGTAGAGAAATAGATAGGTCTAGCATAGGCTGTCCACAATTCAAGATAGTCAGCTACACGGACCACAAATTCGTGATCTGTGTGCTTGACTTAGATAGGCTTCATAGACGAGGACCCGGCTACTGGAAGCTAAACGCGTCCATACCAGCGCGCAAGGCCTACAGAGACCGGATTAGCGAACTAGTTAAGCGGGCGTTGACGGGGGCCATCGTCAACAACAAGTGGTGGTTTGCTCTGAAAAGAGCAATTAGAATAGAGTCCATTAGGTTTAGTAAGGCTTTAGCAATAGAGAAAAATAGAGCAGAGGGAGAATTAGTTAGAAAATTAGACGAGGCGCTTTGCATAGGCATCGCGACCGACATACTTGACCAATTCTTCAATGCAAAGCACGAAGGCTGCGTTGTCAGAGCTAGGGTGCGTGCTCTCAGACACGAGGGGACGAAAGCCGTTCAATGGGCCCGAGTGGCGGAGGCACGTCGTGGCAACAAAGCCACGATCCGGTCTTTGGTGGACCACGACAGGCACATGCTACTCGATCCCGGGCAAATGTGTGAAGCTTTTCAGCGACACTTCGCTCAACTGTTCGAGGCAGTGGCGGGCCGGATCGAGGGATGGACTTTCGTGTCTACCTCGACGGACTACCGCGGCTCTCGGCCACTGAGGCGGAGTGTTGCGAAAAGCCTATAACAGCCGCTGAGTACGGGAGGCAATGACTGGCTGCCCAAGGGGTAAATCGCCTGGTTTGGATGGTCTGCCCTATGAACTTTACGTACAAATGCCAGACTTGTTCGGAGGCCTTTTGGCGGACGTCTACTGCAACTGGCAACAGAACGGGGGAATTCCCAGCTCTGTGAGCCGAGGAGTGGTGGCGCTGCTGAGAAAGGATCCGAACAAGGGGGATAACATAGATGATTTTAGGCCCATAACTCTGCTAAACACAGAGTTCAAGATTTTGGCCAAGGTGCTAGCAAAGAGGATGGCGCTTGTCGTTGGTGGTCTGGTGGGAGAGGCGCAGACATGCGCCATTCCCGACAGATCCATCCACGACAACCTCCACCTCATGCGATACATCGTAGAGAGGGTAGCTAGGGAACCTGGCACGGGTGGGTCTTTGATCAATTTAGGTCAGTCGAAAGCCTTCGATAGGGTCGACCATCGTTACCTAGCGGCAGTCCTGAGGGCGGCTGGCTTTGGGCCCGTCTTGAGAGGCTGGATCGCTGCCATGCACAGCGACATCTGCTCTGTAGTGAGAGTGAACGGTCACCTTTCGGAACCGTTCAACATCATGCGCTTGGTCCACCAAGGATGTCCCCTCTCGTCCCTCTTGTACGTATTGACTCTCGAGCCATTAGTGCACAAACTGGAGACTTTGAGGGGGGTCCCGCGCGAACTAGGATGCGGAAGATCCGTGTCAGCATATGCGGACGATGTCACCGTAGTGGTGTCGAACGCCAAACACATTGAGGCGACGGCACTACACTAAGAGAATACGAAGCGGTGACAGGAGCAATGATCAACCAGGAAAAGTCAGTGGGCCTGCAGCTCGGCACCTGGAGAGGCAGGTCCATGCCGTCCAACAGCGTCGTCGGGCGCTGGACGGACGGACCGGTTAAATTGCTAGGGGTCTGGTTCGGTCCAGACCTCCAGACGGACAAGATCTGGGACAAGGTGACGAGCAGGGTGGATTCTCTCACCCAGAAATGGGCCGAGAGGAAGCTATCTCTGAAAGGTCGAGCGTAGGTGGTTAACGCGTACATCGCGTCCGTCATCTACTGCCGCGTGACCGTCGTACCTTGTCCTAAGCCCCGCCTAACTGCGCTGGAGCGTTTGCTCTCTCGCTTTTTGTGGAAGGGACGCGCTCCGATGGTCAGGTGGTCCGTCTGCTGTCAACACCCGTACCTGGAGGGCTGGGCATGCCGTGGCTGATGATGCGCAGACACGCGCTCAGGCTACGACATCTCCACCTCTTCCTCGACGGTGATCAGGTGTGGTCGCCGTTTGATACACATGTCTTTCCCCAGTTCGTCTCCTTGACTGAGCTGCAGTCCTGGGTCAAGCGAAGACCGAGAGGGAACGCTTGGAGACTGGAATGTCTTCAGGCGCTCACAGCCCTCCACCAATCGGGCAGGTGATCGGTGGAAACTCCACCTTGGCGTTCTATAGAGGATTATTGGAGGGGAAGAGCGACGACGTACTTGGAGAAACTCTAGGCGTCGACGAAAATCAGCTAGCCAATCTCTTCGGAAGCAGTTTCGGGGCGGGGCCTATGTACAACTTCGAGAAATCCCTGGCCTGGCAGTTCTACCGGGGAGTTTGCCAGTTCGGGATAAACTCTACAGGCATGGAGGTGCCGTGAGCCGCGAATGTCCGAGATGCGCACAGGGCGACGAAACCGTCCTGCACGCACTCGTCCAGTGTCCGAGCATTGCTGACTTGTTGGTTTATGTCGAACACCTGCTGTCACGTGTAGGACGGATCCAGCTATCAGCTGAGTCCATCGTGAGGATTGCCCCGCCCTCTTCCTTTAGCTGGGAAGGGCAGGCAGTTTTTATTCTGTCTGGTGGCCATGGCGAAAGAGATAGTATGGTGGACACGTTTGAAAGGGCTGAAGACGAGCACTTACCTCTTCGGTGATGCCCTGATCAACTTTTTCAAATTTCATTTGAAAAGGAAAATCAGGGTAGAGAGGGAAGTGTTCTCTTCCCAGTATTTTGTTGAAAGATGGGTGAGAGAAGCAAGTATGGCCCGCATGAATGGGCCTTCTCTGAGTATGTGTCTGTAAATTAAAGGTGGAAAACTGGGAGAGGGCACTTGCCCTGGTGGTCAGGGTCACTGTGGTCTTTTAATGGGCTTTCTCCACAAATGTCCCTCGGAAGTCTCCCCCCTATTGGGGAATTTTTCTTTGTTATTTTATTACATCCTCTGTTTTTTTTACACGCAGAAATGCCCATTTGTACCGTCCTGTATTGTCCTGTACTGTCCTTAATGTCTACTTTATGTAAACCCTTGTGGTTAATAAAGAAAACAGTATTATTATTATTATTATTATTATTATTATTATTAATATATATATATATATGATGTATATATATATATGTATATATATATATACATATATATATAAAAACAAATATATATATCTATATGTGTGTGTATGTATGTATATATATATATATATATATATAGTTAAATGAATAGAGATCTAACACACAAGTTATTATATATTGGTAAACGGAATAGAAAATGCTGACAAATTGTTCACAGTTGAAAAATGGTTTAATTAGGAATAAAAGACTATTAGTGATTGTATGGGTTAGTATTCAGTTGTGGTTTTAAGTTTTTAAGTTCTTACCGGTTGCGCATTTTTAAATGCTCTTCAAAAATAATTTTGAGATAGAGTGTCCCTGCTTTTTGCTCAGACCAGAGCAAACAGCACGGACACTCTATCTCAATATATATATATATATATATATATATATATATATATATATATATATATATATATATATATATATATATATATATATATATATATATATATATATATATATATATATATATATATATATATATATATATATATATATATATATATATATATATATATATATATATATATATATGCACAAAAGTTCTATTTAAATTGTTGGGATACAACAAGTAAATATTATTATAACTGATATAGGCAGTGGATTGGCAGTATCGGTGTCGGACGCCATGCTTTCCAGCATAGTTACGTCCCTTTATGATCTGAGTTCAAATCCCGCCGAGGTTGACTTTGCCTTTAATCCTTACGGGGTCGATAAAATAAAGTACCAGTAATTGCTGGCCTTGTGCCTAAAGTAGAAACAATTATTATAACTGATATAAAGCACTCGACAAATATTTGGAGTAGATATACAATATAAATAAATGGAAACTATATTTATAAAACCATATTTATTTAATTATATATATTTCAAGGATACCAAGTTAAATCATGGTATGCCTTCATCAGACAAAATACAATATATACTGGTGACCTTTTTGAAAGGGTACGTCAATATCTATTTGTAAAACTGTTATATATTGTATTTTGTCTGATGAAGGCATACCATGATTTAACTTGGTATCCTTGAAATATATATAATGAAATAAATATGGTTTTATAAATATAGTTTCCATTTATTAATATTGTATATATATATATATAGGGCGGGTAACATACCCGAGATCCATGGACCAGTTCTCTCCAGCAGTCTCTGCCCCTCGTTATCGGTGCCATGTACTGCGTCTACAACAGACCAGTGTCTGTCTTATAGCATCAACATACGTTACCCTTGGTCTTCCCCTTCCAGTGTGTCCATGCAGGGCCTCCCACAGAAAACTGACGTTAGCTGGACATGCTCACCGACATACAGAGTTGACACTGCACTTAGCGCTCCTGTGGGAGCCCCTGCATATATATATATATATATATATATATATATATATATATATATATATATATATATATATATATGTGTGTGTGTCTGTGTGTGTGTGTGTGTGTGTGTGTGTGTTTATAATAAATGACTGATAAGTTTCAAAAAGCCGCTTCAATGCGGTAGAAATATATGTAGGGCAAAGGATAACAAATAAAACAAAACGAAATAATGTCTTCCCAGTACATTTCTGGGTTAAAACTCTCTTTTCAAATGTGAAACGAGAACAGTTCAAAACACAAACGTTCGATGTTTTCTTCTTAAACTGGTCGGCGTGTGTGATATACGCATGCATGAAGTCGTCATAGTAACCAATCTGCTTCATACTTTTCCAATTTATTATTTATGTGTTTTCTTTTTCTGGTAAATGATAATGAGGTTTTTGATTCTTAAACTGCCCACATTCCTTTCCCTCACCTCTATTATGGTAACCTCAACGTCTGTCGATCTATCAAGATGTTTCTTAGCAGAAGAGGCTCTCGTCATCATGTACTCCGTCGTCATGTGCAGCATCCAGACGGTATTTCCAATGTGACCTTTTATACCATGTACGCTCCCATGCACCTTTCTGCATTGTTGACGGAATAATTAGGAAATGTGCACATAGCGTTGTATGTAGGTCATCTTATTGAAATACGGCAGTGTTAAGCAACATATGTTACGTCTTAGAGCACGTAATATCCTTGTTATTTTATGTGTTGCTGACAAGGCATTTCTGTGTTTAATGAGAGATGTGGGAAATTTAAGAATCTGAGTGGCTATTATCTTCAACAATCGCTTATTCAGATCACAAGTTTGTGATCTGCATGGTTGACATAGATATAATATGCAGGTTAGCATCTAGTTACTTGACGCTGAACATCTTCTCGGCACGTAAAGATTACAGGGCCCTGTTCATCACTTTACCTAAGCAAAAGTTGACAGTGGGGGTCATCAACAGCAGGGATCGGGTCATCAATATCGCTAATCAAAGTTTGACAGGGGGATTGTAAGCAACATGTGGTAGGGGCTCTCAAAAGAGAGATTAGAGTAATGTCGATAGGGTTTAGTAAAGAAGTAGCTTTAGAGAAAAATAGAAAAGTGGCTGGTAGCAAAATTAGACGAGGCTATTAGTAGTGGCATTGCAACTGACGTACTAGCGGGGAGAATTCCATTAGACAATTTCTTCAATACGAAACTTGAAGGGTGCATCGGCAGAGCTAAGGCGCGTGCTCTAAAAATGATTGAACAAAAGCTGTTTGATGGGCCCACGTAGAAGAGGCTTACCATGGTAACAAAACCACAATTAGGTCTATGACGGACTGCGACGAACGGGAGCTGAACAATTCCAAGCACTTTGCTCCGATGTTCGGGGTGAGAGGGGGTCCGAGATTTCAGTCCCTACATCGACGGCCTACCGTGTCTCTAGTCAGCCTATCCTGAGCGCTGCGGAAGGCCGATAACTCCAGCCGAGATTCGGGATGCCCTAGTCGGCTGTACTTGGCCCAAATCACCTGGTTTGAATGATCTGCCATGCGAGCTTTACGTAGAGATCCTAGGCTTGGTCTCCGATCTTCTCGAAGCGCTCTATTGTAACTGACAGTAGAACGGGAGTATTCCAAGTTCTGTAAGCTGGGGCGTAGTGAGGCTGATAAGGAAAGACGAGAACAAGAGATATATTAGATACCTTCAGGGCCATAAATCTGCTCAACACAGACTTTCAAATTTTGGCCAAGGTGTTAGCGAAGATGTTGGCGCTTTGCGTCGGGGACTTGGGAGGGGAGGCGCAAACGTGATGGTGTCAAAGACCTCGGAAATCGAAGTGGTCAGCTCCTGCTTGAATAAATATGAAAGTTTGACGTGAGCAAAACTAAACCCGGAAAAATCAGTTAGCTTGCAGCTCAGCACCTGAAGAGGCAAGTACATGTCATTCAATAGTGTCGTAGGGTACTGGACGGACGGACCGGTGAAGTTTCATGGGTTCTAGTTCAGACTATATCTCCAGGTTGATAACAAGTGGGACGAGGTGACGATCAGGGTAGCCATTTTCACCCAGAAATGGACCGAGAGGAAGCTCTCCCTGAACGGTTGGGCAGATGTTGTGAACACGTACATCGAGCTCGTCAGCTATTTTCGCCCTACCATCATGCCTTTCCCCTGTTCGCGCCTCACCTAAGAGGAACGGTTCCTCTTCAACTTCTTGTGGAGGGGACAAGTTCCGTTGGTTAGGTTGTCTATCTGCTGTCAGCTCCCTCTACATGCAGAGCTGGGCATACCATGGCTAATGATGCGCAAACATACGCTTAGGCTGCGGCATCTCCAGATCTCCAGATATTTTGTCTTAACGGTGAACAGGTGTGGACGGCGTTTGCGAAACAGGCCATTGTGCAGCTCGTTTTCTTGACTGAATTTCAGGGCTGGGTCAAAAAGAGAGCGTGACTGGGTACCTGACATCTAGAATATTGCCAGGCTCTCACTGATCTCTACCAGGCGGGAAATGCCTTCAGTGGATCTTCCACCTTCGAGTTCTATAGAGGAATAGTGGTGGGAAGTGCGACGACGCAGTCGGAGAGACTCTGAACGTAGAGGAATTTGAACTGATCATTCTGTTCCGGAAGACTTTCAAATCTATGGATAACTTCCAGAAATCACTCGTTTGCCAGTGTTACCGGGTGAGGAGCACTGCCAGTTCGAGATAAGCTCCACAGGCATGGAAGTGCTGACAGACGGACCTGCCTGCGATGCGCGCAGAGTGACGAAAACGTTCTGAACGTACTAGTCCAGTTTTTGTGCATTACTAATTTGTGGAGTTATGTCGAACAGCTGGTGCCATGTGTTGGATTGATCCAGGTATTGACCGAGTCTATAAGGGAGATTGTGCCGCCGCCTTATTTTGACCGAGGAGAACAGGCAATTTTTCTCAGTCTGGTGGTGGTAGCTAATGAAATTGGGTGGTGGAACAGGTTGCAAGTCCTCAAGATAGACACTTTTATTTTCGTTCAACCACTATTATTTTCGGCCAACTCATCAAGTTTCACTTGGAAAGGAAGGTGAGGGTGGAGAAATTGTCCTGCCCCTGAGTACATTTGCTAAAAGGCGGGTGAATGTGGCGAGAATTGCCTGTGTGAATGGACCTACTCTGATTATGCGACTGTAGGCTGGTTAATTTGAGTAGGAGATGGGTGCCCTTCCCGGATGACCTCGATGTAACTGAGCTGCCCTTGGGTGGTCATCCTGCCTTTCGGGGAACTTATTTGTAACTTTATTGCTAAATGTTTTGTTAATTTGTGTTACTCTATTTTATTGTCAACCTCTGCTGTCCCTGTACTGTTTATTGTCCCTTATATGTAAGCCTTAGTGACCAATAAAGAAATTATTGTTATTATTTCTATTATTCTGGCGTAGTAGGAAACAAAATCACTAACTATACGCACACATATAAACACAATTCCTGTACTTTTGAATTTTGAGGATTGCCACAAAAACAATACCAACCTCCCTTGGCTACTGAACACATAAAAAACAAGCATGAATTGACACTCTACATGTTCGCTATACACTGACACTCCCGATCTTTGGTATAAAATTACCACAGAATTCGATGCGTTATCGCGTTATTCCTGAATCTATGAAATTGTACTTTCAAACATATAACAGCCTAAATCACATTTTTTTTTTCATAAAATTCAAAGAAATTTCCAACATCAGTGAGATGCGAGTTACAAGTTAGCATAAAGTTATAGATTATTGTAAATACACCTTCTTTATTTGTACCTGTGTGGAATTTATTAAAAACACTTACTTTCGAATATATATAAATATATTTAAAATATATTCTTTACTATGGCTAAGGAATGAGTCATGTGCTTTCACAATGTCATCATACAAGACTCCTGTATTGTTTGATGATCCTGTATATGCTCAGATGAAGCCTCAAGACTACTTGAAGAAATGTTTTAACATAACTTAGGTGCAACCGCCAGTTTTGTGAGTAAAATTCATTAGATAAAAATGGTATGGAAGCTCGTCATATGGAGTATTATGAAAGCCTTTAATTATTGATCTGCTGCATAAGGGTTGAACACTAGAGAACTAACTACAACACCATTTTATCAATGGGCGAAATACTTCTATATTTTAAAAATAGCAGACAAATGCCCATACAATCATTAGAAATAAAGAAATGCAATATGTCTTCGATTGAAATGTGTCTGAGCCGAAATTAGCTCGGTTATATTTCAGCAGATGTTAAACAATACATATAACCATATCTTTATCAGTGGAACGTTTTCATTGCGCATTTGTTGCCTTATTCCCACTTGATCTTAACTATTTCGATACCAACACGCTTAAAACCACTTCTAGATTCTTGATACAAAACTGTTCATTTCAAAATATTCTATTTACTATTAAATCTGTTCATAAAATTTTATGCAAGAAACCTCTGTTCTCTTATATTTCAAATCAGTTTTGTAATATAGAAATAAACTATTTTACAAAATCCTTTCCAATTTGGTATGATTAAAAAGATTAATTGAAATTTTTGGACAGTGTATTTTGTTTGAAATGTGGTCACAAATGAGTTAAATAGTAATATGTCAAATTAATAAATTTTTGCAATATCATATCGACTTTCTAATCATCATTTAACAACGCATGAATCTTCTCTAAATCTGTATATACGTATGTATACACGCCACTGTTGATTACAGATGTGGTCTTCACATGTGGAATATGAGACAAACAAATTAAGAATAAAAAAATAAAACAACCTCGTGTTTATTGATGTATAGGTTATTGCCAATGAACCAATTCCTGGCTGCCTTAAGAGATCCACAGAGAAATAATAATTTCAGTTTCCATTTTCATCCAATAGCTTATAGCAAAAATTTATTATGAGTAGAACTATTTACCGAATCTCACAAGGTTGAACAATTCCTCGCATCTCTGAAGTTAATGATGTTAAACTCATAAAGAAATAATATTCTAATATGATATCTGACGAGGACACACATACATATATTTTTATACTCTGTTTACTTTTGTTTTAATAACTCAAACAAACAAATTTAATTAATTCACACCCTCCCTCTGATTTTTTCTCATTTTCTCTCTCTTTCTTTATTACCTTTTTTCTTCTCTCTCTCTCTCATCTGTATCTAAATCTTAATTTATATCCCTGATATTTATAAAAGTTGTTAAAATGAAAGAAGCAAATTATTTTCAGCAAACAAACCAAATTTTACAGATTGATAAAATGAAAATATTTCATCAGCCTCTCTTTCTCCCTGTCTCTCTTTCTCATATCACTCTCTCATGCTGTCGCCCTCATTCTCTTTTTCTCTCTGTCTCTCTTTCTCATATTACTCTCTCATGCTGTCGCCTCATTCTCTCTTTCTCATATCACTTTCTCTTGCTGTCCCCCTCTTTCTTTTTCTCATATCACTCTCTCTTGCTGTCCCCTCATTCTCTCTTTCTCATATCACTCTCTCGTGCTGGCTTTCAGGGCTCTGTCACTTTTCTCTCCATATCATTATTTCTTTCTGTCTATCGCTGTTGCATTATCCTCTCGCTCTATCTCTCTTTTCTCTCTCTCTTTTGCATCACATCCTATCTCTGTTTCTTTCACCCCACCCACCCCTAATTCTCATCATCTCTTTTAACATTTACGATAGTTTAGTGTTGTTAATATTTTTATATTTTATTACCGCTTAAGGTCCTCAACACAAAGGCAATATTTATATTTTTCTCGTTCTGCTCACAAAATTAAACACAAACAATTCTAACCTTCATATATAACATTCAAAGCGCGGATTTTTATGAGTAAATATATTTCATTGCTTTTTTTAATGTAATCTTTTATAATCAATTGTTTCAATCCAGCTTGACAGAAAACTCTCTCTATCATCTCCGTTTGTGGCACAGGCAACTATATATTGTTTTTAAACTAATCTTAAAGATTGCTTTTATATACTTGTGAAATACATTTCTTGTTTTATGTAATTTTTTTTTTTCATATATTTCATCTTTTATTTTTACTTCATTATTATTATTATTATTATTATTATTATTATATAGAAAAGAATCCCTAGATTGGAATAATGAAAAAGCCATTATTCATCCTTTATATTTTTGTTGTTGTTATTATATACATATATATATATATATGTGTGTGTGTGTGTGTGTGTGTGTGCAAATTTGTAAATTTGTTTGTCGGTGTGTATATGTGCGCGTGTAAGTGTGTGTGTAAGTGTGTTTTTGTGCCCAAATTAATACTAGGCAGCCGAATTCTTTACCGAACTTCTATATACAAATTGTTGAAAAACTATACATTTTTACTTCACTAACATCAAAATAGTCAGAACTATTTTGTTTTCGTTACTGAAAATACCAACAAACGCATAAAACCAACAACTGCAATAATATTAAGTATAAAGCTAAAATTGGATTTTCGTCTATTTATATTCCTTCCTGCTTAAATGTTCCTTAGATTTTCTTGAACCAGTTCCAACTGAAACTAGATTATACAGTGAAGGGACTTGGTCAAATATTTAAGGTTTTATAAGGTCATACTCTCAACGTCTGTACTTTATGGAAACAAGACTCACCATTTTAAATGCTCTTTATAGAGTTATTTTACTATACATGGAATTTTAGGGATATATATTATCTATTGAGGACGTAATAACATCTTAAATGGTGGCATAAGAATAATCTATTTTCTTTCTCTGTACAAAGAAACAGTTGATAGCGAAGACACTTATCAATTCATTCTTTTCACACTTAATGGTTTTAATTAAAACATGATATTTATATATATCTTATATTAGCCATAAACCTTCAAATATCATTTATGTTTAAGTAACGCAGAACAAAATTAGGGCGATAGATAATGTAGCACTCAAATTGAAATATTATTTCTCTACAGGTGGATTGGCAGTATCGGTAGAGGGTCGGACGTCATGCATTCTTTCCATTCTGAGTTCAAATCCCGCCGCGGTCAACTTTGCCTTTCATCCTTACGGGGTCGATAAAATAAAGTACCAGTAATGTACTAGGTTATTGCTGGCCTTGTGCCAAAAGTAGAAACAATTATTTCTCTACAGGTGGTGAATTGTGTCTTCAGACCATCTGATAAAATGCTTTGGTATTTCTTCAGGCATATTTCGCCATAAGTTCACACCCCGCAAAGATTAACGGTAACCTTCATCCTTTTGCTAGTTACACATACATTACTAGTCTAAGGGTAGTGAATTAACGGAACATTTAAAATTTCCTGTGAAATGATTTGTCTTTTCTGACCAAAATCTGTGTTGTGAGTTAAAATCCCGCCACATTTTGTTAGGTGTTGCGAGCGGTCTATATTATCAACAAATTAAATAGAATGGAAGCATTGTTTTTTTTGGCTTGGTCTCAGAATTGGCATTTTCCAACAACTCTTTTTTTATATTGAAATTTTTTGCTCTTCATTTTCTCACACAGACTTTTTTCATGATTCACACCTCACCCGAGGAAAAATAAATACATATCAAGAATCAATTATACATAGTGAAAGTCTGAAAAAGGGAAAATAATTTTGGTTTATTTATATATTGGTTCAAGGTTTCAGCTTTCATATCAGAAGGAAAATGAAGTGGTTTAATGTTTGTCTGTTTCTCAAAGGAATTAACAACACGCAGGGGGTGAAATGGCTAAAATAATAGGATGCATTGTAGTAAGTTGTTTCTCTCACCAAACGATAAATTCTCCTCACAATTTGTTCATCAAAGGAAATTGTAACAAATATTGATACACGTTAAATCAAAGGAAAACCTATAAGTGTTTTATATGCAGTAATACACACACAGATACACACACAATCGCATACACACACATATGTTTGTATTTATATATATATATATATATATGACTCTCTCTCTCTCTCTCTCTCTCTATATATATATATATATATATATATATATATATATATATATATATATATATAGATAGATAGATAGATAGATAGATAGATAGATAGATAGATAGATAGATAGATAGATATATAGAGTGAGAGAGAGAAAGAAAGAGAGAGAGAGGGGGGATGACTTGTAATGACTAGAACTGTTTCATTCCATGGAATCATCAGGAATTTCAAATAAAGTTGGTCAGTTCTGGTTATTTCTAGGTGTCGGTCGGGTGGATGTTGAGGGTGGTGGTGTGGGCCTTTCTAATGATATAAATACCTAGTGGTGGAGGTGGGAAGAAAAAAAGGGGAGTGAAGTAAAGAGGTTCCTTGATTAAAGTGGTGTAGGAGGGGAGGGAAGAAGGTGAAGAAGGGGATGGAGGGATAAGAAGAAAAAGAAGATGAAGGAGAAGGAAGAAGGCAAGGAAGCAAGGAAATAAGAACTTTAGTGATATATGAGAGAGGAGGCAGGGCGGGAGGTTTTCTTTTGAAGGATGAGGATAAATTCCAAATAGAATATTTTTTATATATGTATTAGTAGTTTTGGTCAAATAAAGAAGTAAATAGGTAAATGAATAAATAAAATTAACACATACCGAAATTCCCGTGCCAAATTATAATTTATCGTATTAGTGGTAGTGAATGCAACGATACATTGAAGATGCTAATTTTGTTGAAAATCAACAAAATCCTAAGCCACCCTACTCTCCCAGAACACCTTAGAATGGAGCTCTTTCCTCCCCAAATTAACAAGCCGACAGGCGCTTCGTCAGAATAGCCACTTTCAATCGGGCCATCCTCGCTACTTTCTCCAATCCTTTAACAAATGTACTGAGAGCAGCACTTCCCTCGCCACCCTCACTTTCTTTTCTGAGGAAAACATGAAAGAGTTGATATGGGTTTGATCGAATAGAAATTAATCTGCGTTCAATCTTGTCAGCCATATCCACCATACAATCTATTTTGCTACATTCACGAGGCAGAGGAAAATGCCTGCCCTTCCCAGTCAAAGGAAGGTGGCAGGATGATCTTCACGATGGAGACGGTCGATAGCCGGATCCCTCCTACAGGTGATGATTGATGTTGGACAAATTTCCACAAGTCAGAAATGCACAAACACTGGTCGAGTGCAAACCTTTTCGTCGAACGGCGCGCATCTTGGACAGGTCCGTCTGACCACACTTCCATACTTGCAGAGTTTATCACGAACCGGCAGTTCACCCTGGTAGCACTGCCAAGCCAAAATTTTCCATAGCCCGCGACTCGAAATTCCTCCGGAACAAACTGGTCAATTCGATTTCGTCGCCACCCAGAACCTTCTCCGAGAACATTGTTACACATTCCCAAAACTAATCCTTAATAGAACTCAAACCTGCCTTTTCCACACAATCCTAGCGTGCATCTAAGATGCCGTTCCATACTCTCGCTGACAGTAACGGGTGAGTTGTTCAAGAAAGACGTCTTGAAGCCTCAAATATTCCGGCCATCCAGCCACCGTCGGATCGTAGATGGCCACCACTCAAAAGACACCATCTTCGCTAATGCACACGTCAATGATCACTAGCCTACAGTCTCGATCCATGAAAATCGTCCTTACTTCAAGGTCTAGACCATTCCTAAACAGCACCTCCATCGCCCCTCGCGTTCCAGGTCGACAAACAGATGCAAAGATTTCATAGTCATCGAAAATGGTGCTAGTGCTTGCATGTCGGAAGTCCTGTTCCCGCTGAATGCAGTAACGTTCCTAGCTACTCTTACAACAGCTATGTTTTCTGGTTAGTTAAATGTGATAAAAGGGAGAAGGGCTACTAACACTCCATGTGCTGTTGGAGATCGGGTGATTTGACTTGCATATTTGGTGGAGTTTCCATTGAAAACCCTTTTAAATGACTACTGCCGGTTCTTAAATTAGGGGTCCAAAAATCAGGTGGCTATATTTCCTAAATTTCGTGTGTTTCTGGTGCCACGTGCCCTATAGTGAACATCTGTGACACTTTGGGCGTACTGAGGGCAAAAATCTCCCTCTCTCTCTCAATCTCTTTAATTCGTGCTCTGGTGGCCATCTGTTCTTGGTTAGCCTCTCTAACTAACACGAAGTTGATGATTTTGTGTTCCTGTAGCCTCAAATATTCAAGACGTATCGGAGGATCATTGCTGTTTCCAGAAGGCATGCCTCTTGAAATGTTCCTAAAAATTGGGCTGGACTAATGGTCTTTAACCAGCATTGAACACTCTTCAAGATAGAACATAATGCTTCTATGACGATGGGGACGTTCTTCATCTCATGACTGTCCCAAATCCTTTCAGTTCCCACTTTAGTTCCGGGTAAATTTCTTCTCCTTTTCTTGTACTATTATGTCCAAGAGGCAAGCTACATCTATAATAAAGCAAGATCTTTTTTCCTTGTCAAAAACCATCGGGTCAGGCCTATTGTGATCTAATTCTTTATCTGTTCGTATCCTCAAATCACACAGTACCTACATTCGATTGTTTTCTATCACCGACTGTAGCTTATGCTCATACCATTTCTCAGAATGAGGTAGATTATTCAGTTTCCATAAATGCCTGTGGATGACTTTTGTTATGATATCATGTCTCCATCCATTATAATAAATGTGGAGTGGGTATTTAGACTCGGAAACAATGTGAGCTACAGTTCCCCCCCCCTCTCTCTCTCTCTCGCTCCCTAGATCCTGCACAGCGTGCTAGTCTCCTCGTTAATATAATGTATCATCCACTTCTTTCAAAGAGCTCGCTCAAATGCAGCAAGTAGCATTCCCTCTCTAGCTTTCTTAAGGTCCCCTTTCATTGTCTGAGGGTCTCTGAAATGTTTTCAAAAAGATTCTATGAAGGGATTTTTCATTCAAATTGTCCTTCTACTTTGTTAATACTTCTTTCTTGGACATGCCCTGGTTTATTGTCTCCTCCTTCCATACAGCTTTCAGTATCGGTTCGTTACTCTCAGACTCATATTTCTATAAACAAATTTTCTCCATCTGAACATAGTCCTCCACGCTGATAAGACCACTTGCATTTTCAGATCTCTTTAAGCGCACTCTATCAACAACACCCTTCTTATGAAGCATAATATAGGTTGTCATTAATTTCCTTGTCTTTCCAGCCTCTTCCGTTTTGCTTGTTTACACTAATTATAATTATCCCCGCAATGTACCTAATAATAGACACAGCTCGCGAATTCATAGTAGTTATGGCATTTCTATTATTCAAATGGGATATTATTATGTTCTTTTCTCTCCAATTATATTCAGATATTATCAGCTCCTTTATTTTCGTGTCCTTGGTGTTATTTACCTCCAGAAAGTTCGGTTTCGATCCAGTTTATCATCTCACCCGTTGGTATCTCCATTCCTTTGATTGTCTTCAATTTACCTCTCCTCATCACTAGGACTGCACATTTATTATCACCAAATTCCGTACATATATCATTACTGAAAATACAAAGTCTTAAGAAGTACATGCCACTCCTATTTGCTGTTCCCGAAGAGTTTTAGGTCGTTCATGAAGCGGAGGTGGTTGATGATGAGCATCAATCATCCCAGTTTGTATCCTTCCTTCCCTCTTTGCAATGCAAAGGACGATGGTATGAGGATAAACACAAACAACGAAGGACACAGACTATCTCCTTGGGAAATACCTCACTTGATTTTCACTCTTCCCAAGGATTGTCCCTGTGACTTAATAATAGTCTGATGCTGGCCACCACCTTGAAGATTTGCAGACACATGTCGAATGACCTCTTGTAATCTATCCATTGCATTCCACGGCCAGTATGTTTCCTCTTGCAGTTCCTTATTATCATCTTATCAATACGTAACTGATCTTTTGTACCACCGGGCTTCTTTCAACATCTTTTCTGTTCCTCAGGCAATACGTTGTTTATATCGACCCTTACGGAATCGATTAAATAAAGTACCAGCAATGCACTGAGGTCGATTTAATCAACTTTTCTCTCGCCCCAAAAGATTGTTGGCCTTGTGCCTAAAGTAGAAACAGCGGAGACGGCATGGACACGGGAGTCCAGAAGGGGTTTAGACAAGTAGATCATAGTGCTACTTTTTTTGTTATATGGTGAAGGCGAAAGTGATGTAGCTCACTTTCTATCAGCGTGTAAGATATTGGCACCAAAAAACATTTCAAATGATGGAGACATAACAAAATGCATCAGTTGAACGCTAGCAATTGTATATATCATATAAAATAGAAACTTCAGAAATGTGATACGAAAATCGAAAAGGCAAAGTTGTCGAAAATGAGAAAGTAAATATTTAATGTGACACGAACATACCGACAAACAATAAACTAGAATATGTAAGATCAATTCTACAAGAGAAACATACTAAAATTTCTAAGATAATATATGTAGAATGTCCATTCGATACCAGGTTGAAAGAATTAAAAGCAAAGCAGAGATAGAAAACTATAAATATCTAAATCTCAAACTAAGAAGGCTGTGGAACTGCTGAGTTATTATAGTAATTCCTTTTATAAATAGGCAAGGGAGTAAAAGGAATGCCGCGTCAATGGAAATGCGTTTTGCTATTTTGATCTGGCACGACTTGCCCCCTTACGCAATTCCTTGAATTTTGCGCATCACTGCTTTATAAAATAAGGGATTGATAAATTCAACTGAATCTTATAGTAATGCTAAGGACGGTGTACCAGTATGGCCACATCCCTATGAATGAACACATTGAAATAGTAATAACTACATAGAGAACTTGCCAGAGAATATTTGTTTGCCAGTTATCTTCAAAAACCACACTTCATAATAACAACAAAGTTTTATCCGAACCTGTTGACAGGTTTAAGCGTTAAATGAATATTGAATGTATTTTTGGCTTCTGTAAATGCCAAATATTCTCTGAGAATAGAATATTGCTTTCACTTCTAAAGATTATTAAATAGAGAAAGAAAGAAACTTACAAAGTGCAAAGGGGAAATAAATTTCCGATTTGTATATGTAATATTGAAACGAAATGCAGCAAAATTAAATAGAAAGAAGTGAATTCAAGCAAAATACTACTACTACTACTACTACTACTACTACTACTACTACTACTACTACTACTATGAAAAACGACAACCACAACCACAACAGCAAAAATAACATGAACAATAACAACAATAGTTCTTACATTCCTAATGCCATTACGAACATCATTGTGATTTGTTGGGGATAAGAAGCTTTCTGGAGAGCTGGACAGAAGGTTTTCAGAGCAAGCATTTTGACTCCTAACTTCTAAAATAATATTCTAAACATACCTAGAAAAGGAGAAAGAGAAAATTAACCGATACCAGGATTTAAAGTGGGAGTTTAAAAGGATTTGGGATTGTCATGATATCAAGGTCATCCCGATTGTCATAGGGGCACAGGGTACTATCTCAAAGCGTTTTCAAGGATGGTTAAAGAACATTTAGTCCTGCCCCGTTTATTGAAACAATTCAATAATAATAATAATAATAATAATAATGCTTTCTTTATTAACCACAAGGGTTTACATAAAGTAGACATTAAGGACAGTTCAGGACAATACAGGACGGTACAAATGGGCATTTCTGCATGTAAAAAACAAAAAAAGAGGATGTAACAAAAAAATAACAATGAAAAATTCCCCAATATGGGGGATACTTCCGAGGGACATTCGTGGAGAAAGCCCATTAAAAAGCCACAGTGACCCTGACCACCAGGGCAAATGCCCTCTCCCAGTTTTCCATCTTTAATTTACAGACACATACTCAGAATAGGCCCATTAACTCGGGCCATTCTTGCCTCCCTCACCCATCTTTCAACAAAATGCTTGGAAGAGAGCACTCCCCTCTTTACCCTGATTTTCCTTTTCAAATAAAATTTGAAAAAGTTAATCAGAGCATCACCGAAGAGGTAAGTGCTCGTTTTCAGCCCTTTCAAACGTGTCCACCATACTATCTCTTTCGCCGTGGCCACCAGACAGATAAAAGCTTCCTGCCCTTCCCGGCTAAAGGAAGAAGGCAGGGAAATCCTCACGATGGACTCAGCTGATAGCTGGATCCGTCCTACACGCGACAGCAGGTGTTCGACATAAACCCACAAGTCAGCAATGCTCGGACACTGGACGAGTGCGTGCAGGGTGGTTTTGTCGCCCTGCGGGCATCTCGGACATGCCCGGCTGACGGCACCTCCATGCCTGTAGAGTTTATCCCGAATTGGCAAAGCTCCTCGGTAGCACTGCCAGGCCAGGGATTTCTGGAAGTTGTCCATAGGCCCCGGTCCGAAAGTTCTTCCCAAGAGATTGGCTAGTTGATTTTCGGCGACGCCTAGAGTTTCCCCAAGTACGTCGTCGCTCTTCCCCTCCACTAATCCTCTATAGAACGCCAAGGTGGAGATTCCACCGATCACATTGCCCGATTGGTCGAGAGCTGTGAGCGCCTGAAGACATGTCAGTCTCCAAGCGCTCCCTCTTGGTCTTGGCTTGACCCAGGACTGCAGCTTCGTCAAGGAGACGAGCTGGGGAAAGACGCGTCTGGCAAACGGCGACCACACCTGATCACCGTCGAGGAAGAGGTGGAGATGTCGTAGCCTGAGCGCGTGTTTGCGCATCATCAGCCACGGCATGCCCAGCCCTTCACGTAGCGGGTGTTGACAGCAGATGGGCCGCCTGGCCATCGGAGCGCGTTCCTTCTACAAAAAGCGAAAGAGCAAACGTTCCAGCGCAGTCAGGCGGGGCTTAGGACAAGGTACAACGGTCAGGCGGTAGTAGATAACGGACGCGATGTACGCGTTAGCCACCTCCGCTCGACCTTTCAGAGATAGCTTCCTTCTGCCCATTTCTGGGTCAGAGAAGCTACCCTGCTCGTCACCTCGTCCCAGTTTTTGACCGTCTGGAGGTCCGGACCGAACCAGACCCATAGCAATTTAACCGGTCCGTCCGTCCAGAGCCCGACGAGGCTATTGGACGGCATGGACTTGCCTCTCAAGGTGCCAAGCTGCAGGCCCACTGACTTTTCCTGGTTGATCATTTCTCCTGTCACCGCTTCGTATTCTCTTAGTGTAGTGCCGATCTCCTCGTTGTGTTTGGCGTTCGACACCACTACGTTGACATCGTCCGCATATGCTGACACGGATCTTCCGCATCCTAGTTCGCGTGGGACCCCCTCAACGTCTCCAGTTTGTGCAGTAATGGCTCGAGAGTTAATACTCACCACAGAGCATGTGTCGCTGTGCATGGCTGAGATCCAGCCTCTGAAGACGTGCCCAAAGCCAGCCGCCCTCAGGACTGCTACTAGGTAACGGTGGTCGACCCTATCGAAAGCTTTCGACTGATCTAAATTTATCAAGGACCCATCTGTGCCAGGTTCCCTAGTCACCCTCTCCTCGATGTATCGCATTAGGTGGAGGTTGTAGTGGATGGATCTGTCGCGAATGGCGCATGTCTGAGCCTCTCCCATCAGACCACCAACGACAAGCGCTAACCTCTTTGCTAGTGGGTTTGTTGTGGGTTTGTTTCTGTTTCGCTTTTTGGTGACTTTTATGGTGTTGGTGATGGTGGTGTTGGGGTTAATGATGGTGATGGTGTTGGTGTTTGTGGTGATGGGGTTGGTGATGCTGGTGTGGATAGTGGCATAGCCATCCTAACCTTTTTGTTTGATAGTTTATTAGTTTCCCTCTGTATTTTGTTTTTGGATTGGGAAGGAAGAGTATTTTTTTCTTTTTTTTCTTTTTTCCTGATAGTTTCCACTCCTCGTCGTCACAATTTGTCTCCAGTTGCGATAGGTCGGGGAGTGGAAAATCCTCCACAGACGTTGATTTTGGTTTTGGCGTGGTGGATGGTGTAGGCGCTGGTGCTAGTTCTGGAGCGGTGGATGGTGGTGGTGTTGGTTTTGCTACTGTTGCTGTGGTTGTTGCTGCTACAGTTGCTTCTGTTGTTGCTGCTGCAGTTGTTGCTGCTATTTCTGCTGCTGGTGGTGTTGATGGTTTAGTCACTGGGGTGGGTAAGAGAGGTGGCCTCAACCTTTTAGCTTGAGCGCAGAAAGCCTTTAGGTGGGTTCCTTCACCACAAACGACACACCTAGGCCTTCTACCTTCAACGATGACGGTGAGGTGGCTGTCGTCAGTGAGGTCTAACACCTCTGGAATTTCCTCAATGTTTGTTGGTCCGCTTGGAGCAGGAGCTCCATCCCAGATCCGGTCCAGTTCTCCTGCTTTTCTTTTGTTACTTCGATTATTTTCGTGTTGGCTTCGAAGCCGCCGAGGACGGCAGCCATTTACCAGGGAATTTCGATGGCTGGTGGAACGTGGGTCTCCCTGATCTTCACGAGTCTCTGACCACAATAGCTTGGGACTAGTGTGAAGTCGTCAATGATTAATGGGACCATGGAGTGCTCTCTGTCTTCCTGTGTTGTTCCAAAGAAGACGTCCACAGTTCCATATTTCTGCCCACGTCTGATGTGGGTTTTTTCGCCCACACACGTTCCAAAGCTTTTTGTATTTGGGACTCGGATGCCCGTTCCACTCGGCATGATTTTATGTTTATCGTCCGATATGATACGGTGCATAGGCGCCGATGCTCCATTTTATTAAGTGTGTGTGTGGGGGGGGGGTGATAACCCTGTACCCATCTTTTTATACCATTCGCTTGGCTTCATTTAATTCATCCTAGCTTACCTCGATTGTTTTGCTATTCTTGGCTGCTTTGGCAAATGACACATTTTGTTTTGCGGTGGTGTTGATGTTATTGTTGTTATTATCATTGTGGCTGTTGTTATTTTTAGTTTCAATTGTGGTGGAGGTGGTGGTGGTGTCAGTGGTGTTCGGCGTGGAAGAGTCGATTCTGGGTGAATCCATTTCGATGTCACGAGATAATCATTTTTTGGGAGGGAGTTTCTGTTTTCGCTCTGGTGTTGGTGTTGGTGGTGGTATCAGTGGTGTTCGTTGTTCTTTTTGACATTGTGGTGGTGGGGGTGGCGGCTTTAATACCCGCAGTTATTTGTAATGACGGGAAATCCATGTCTTTATGCGGCAAATCTAAATAATTCAGACAGCTATTAATTATATTTTCAATGTTGGCAACCGTAGCAAGGCTTACAATGGTGTTGGTGGTGGTGGTGGAGGGGGGAGGGGTATGTTAAAAACAGTAAATATGTCGTCCGTGGTTGTTTTTTTCAAATAAATATTTTGTTTGATAAATAAAAAGTTTAAGTTTTGGGCTCAAGGCCCCAATATTTTTTTGTGTTCTTTTCAGAAACAATATATGTGAACCCCAGGACCACCACCGACATAGCCAACAACAATAACAGGCAACTTCAGCAAAAAGTATATTATATTATTAATAATAATTTCATTCTTAAGCCACGCAATGCTCACATTAAGGAACCACTCATGATAAAAACAATTTAAAAAACAACAAAAAAGAAAACCCCGTGACCAAGAAATAGCGGGATGGCGGCCGGCGGGGAATAGCCGTGTCTCTAGGGGAGGACGACCACTCTAATCTTGGTTCACACTCGTCCTAGAAGTGGTAACACGAAATGATTACACCTTGGCGGTTAAGGATAAAACGCGACAAAATAAAGTATATGTCAAATGATAAAATCTCATACTGGATCGGCTGTCACCCGGGTCAAAAAGGGCCGCGTCCCTCAGAGAGGAACCAGACTGGGGTCGAAATATCAGCTAATGGTTCAAACCTTCCCATCACTTCGGAGCTGGAGACCTCCCATAACCGGAATACTCCTACTGTTGGCCCTCTATTTTCACCACCAAGACATCTAAAGAAAAAGAGAGAAAAATGGTCAAGGGAAGATAATAAAGAAATCCTTGAGGCTTTCTACACTGCCATGTACTACCCATCAAATACATCGAATACAGAACAGACATATATCAACTGCAAAAAGAAACATCCCGACAACAGAGGCTATATTGACAGTAACAAACTAGCCAATATACGAAGAAATATTGTTAAAAAAATGTTATTAACTGATATAGAATTTGATCAGATCAAGCTATTAGCACAAAGTCAGCGAAGAGAAAATGAAACATATGTCAGTGAAAACGAGGTAAATTGTAACACTTAGAATCCCAGGGTTGGGGCGGAATCGCTGACAACAGAACAAATTAAAGAAAGGATCGAAAAAGTGAAGGAAGTGCATGCTCAAGATGAAACTCAAAATGAAAACAATGATATCGTAAATGATAAAGAAATGAATGAGAATGAACTTGCCAACTTGAAGGATGAAATTATGATCGAATGGATGAAAATGAAAGAATCTGACATGGGGGAACGCGACACCCTCCCTAAGATCCAGAACTCCCAACAGAACCAAAAGATAATACACAAGACTAACATAATTCTCAAAAACATTATTATCAGAAACAAACTAAACATTACTGATTTAAATCATCTCTATTATGCATCGGCTAAAGTCACCACTCACTTATGTGGAGTGAAAATGAAAAAACAAAGGTATTCCCAGAAGAAATCTACTTGGCAAGAAAACATCAATCGCCAAATAAACCTTCTCCGATTTGACATAGAAATTTCAACAAACTACAAAGTAGGTGAACATGTTAAACAAACTAAACTTAGAAAATTGAAAAGAAAATACAGTATAAAATCAACAAGTGACATAGACATGCTGATAGAAATAATCAAGCAAAAAGTGTCGGCCAAAGCATCTCATATAAGGCGCTTTGAAAAACGATCTAGATTTTATAAGGACAATATGTTAAAAAACAACCAAAGAAACTTCTACAGAAAAATTGGCAAGTCAACAATAACTGCTAAATCAATACCACCCAAGGAGGAAGTGCAAGAATTCTGGAAAAGATCTGGGCCGAAGAAAAAGTCCCCATGGACATGCCCCATGGATAGACAGACAAAGGAAAGATACAGCTCACCTTGAGGAACAAATATGGGAAAATATAACAGTTGAACAGTTGCGTTTTGGCTCTTAGAAAAACCAGCAAATTGAGATCCCCAAGAAAAGACAAAATACCATATTTTTGGATAAATGCCTTCACAGAGTCTCATGAGCTGTTAGCCCAACTTTACAATGAAATAGTTAAGGAGCCAGGAAAGAAACCACCATGGCTAGTTAACGGCATTACATTTCTGCTTCCAAAGAATGAGACAAACAATCCCCAAAATTACAGACCGATAACTTGCTTGACCACAGTGTATAAAATTTTAACATCAGCCCTAACTGAATATACATATGACCACCTGATAACAAATGATCTATTTCCCAATGAGCAGAAAGGGTGTAAACGAGGCTCATATGACTGTAAGGATCAGCTTTTGGTTAACAAAATGATACTGGAAGATTGTTAGAATAGACACAAAAATCTATCAATTTCTTGGATAGATTATAAAAAAGCATTCGATAGTTTGCTACACAGTTGGATTGAGAAATGTTTAGAGATTGTCAGGAGGTTCCTGTCATTCAGTATGAGGACCTGGAAAACGACACTCCTTTTGAATAGTGAAAAAAAATGTGGAATTTTTCAGGATGACTCTTTATCACCGCTTTTATTCTGCATCGCACTTATATCATTAAGTAAAATGCTCAATGAAACAAAACATGGATAAACTCTATGACAAAACCATTAATCATTTGTTCTACATGGATGACCTGAAACCATTTGCAAAAAATGATGAACAATTGCAAGTGCTATTATCCACTGTGGATCAGTTCAGTGATGACATTAAAATGGAGTTTGGACTAGATAAATGCGCCAAAGCAACGTTCACCAGAGGAAAGCTGCTGAAAAGTTCAGACATTAATCTTGATCGGGGGAATGTGATAAGAGAACTTGATCAAGAGCAAACTTACAAATATCTAGGTATTTGTGAAGGAGACGGAATCAAGCACTCGACAATGAAGGAAAGGATAAGGAAGGAATGTTACCGCAGAGTCAGAGCAATCTTAAGAACGGAATTGAATGCAAGGAATAGGATCGATGCCATAAACACGCTTGCCATACCAGTAGTTACCTACAGTTACAATGTCATCAACTGGTCAAGCACAGAGATCCGTAGACTCGATACATATATTAGAAAATTCTTAACCATGCACAGAATGCATCACCCTAAGGCAGATACAGATAGAATATATCTCCCTAGGAAAGAAGGAGGATGTGGATTAATCCAGTTAGATATTGCGTTGAAAACTGCAACTATTGGATTATCTACATATCTAAGGGAATCACATGATTGGATGATCAAACTCGGTTTGAAACACGAAAGCATCAAAAGATCATACTCCATTACAAAAGATGCACAAAGATACAGTAATGGACTACAAATTTCAGAAGTCCCATTTACTGCTAAAATGGAAGACACAGAAAAGGCAAAGCAAGTAAAAGTAACTGCAAAGAAAGAGCTGCTACAGAAACTGGCTAAGAAATGGCAAGAAAAGCTTCTGTATGGAAAATACCCAGAAAGAACTAACAATCCTGATATTGACAAAACTTTAACCGATCAGTGGTTGGCATCCTCTGGACTGAAATCGGAGACTGAAGGACTGATTATATCAGCACAAGATCAATGTCTGCCAACAAAAAATTACCAAGCCAAGATAATAACATTGGATGCAACCCATTATGCCGTGTATGTAAAAAACAATCAGAGACCATTGATCATATAATTTCAATGTGCAGTCCTATATCTCCAACCGAATACCTAAACATGCATGACAGAGCTGCACAATACATACATTGGATAATGTGTAAGCATTTTGACCTGCCCCATCAAAAGAATTGGTGGGAGCATCAACCACCTCCAATACTTGAAAAAGATTACATCTCAATCTTGTGGAACTTTAGCATCCAAACAGACCGAAAAATAGATGCAAATAGACCTGATATAATACTGAAGGACTTTAAAAAGAGGGTATGCCTGCTAATTGATATGTCCGTTCCAATAGACAAGAATGTATCTATAAAAACATTTGAAAAATTGAGCAAGTATAAGGACCTGGAGATAGAAATTGGAAAGATGTAGAAATTGAGAACTAAAACAATACCAGTGGTTGTAGGCGCTCTAGGAATGATACCTAAGGGGTCTAATGATTACTTATCACAAATCCAAGGAAATCCGCGTATAGGAGAGATACAAAAGATAGTACTAATGGGAACTGCCCATATACTAAGGAAGATTCTGTCAATATAAGTACATCACAAGTCTAAACACCTAAAGATGAATGTGTGTGTATGTATGTTCTTTCTTGAACATGGCAGACCTTGTTGTCTCTTGAGGTCACTGGTTGTGACTTGGTGATAACTCGTATGAACATAAAGCAAGAAAAATGCAACTATAATAATAATAATAATAATAATAATAATAATAATAATAATGATTTCATTTATTGGCCACGAGGGCCGACATATAGGGGACAATACAAAAGACTAGTACAGTGGGGTTTTACAGAAAATTCGAGTAAACAATATGAATAAACAAAGTAACAATAACAAAGTAACAATAAAGTAACAAGAAAATTACAAGAAAACATTCCCCAATAGGGGGGATGACCACCCAGGGTTCGCTCAGGTACTCCACCTATCCTGAACGACCCGACGCTTCGAGAGAAGCCTGGAAGGGCGCCCCTCTCCTCTTCAAATTTACCTACCTACAGCCGCATGACCAGAGTAGGCCCACTCACACGGGCCATTCTCGCCACATTCACCCACCTTTCAGAAAATGTACTGGGGGACAGCACTTCTCTCTCCACCCTCACCTTCCTTTCCAAGTGAAACTTGAAAGAGTTGATGAGGGATTGGCCGAAGAGAAAAGTGTCTGTCTTCAGTCCTTTCAACCTCGTTCGCCATACAACCTCTTTCGCTACTGCCACCAGACAGAGGAAAATTGCCTGCCCTTCCTGGCCAAAAGAAGGCGGCGGGTCGATCTTCACTATGGACTCATCCGATAGCCGGATCCGTTCTACACGCGACAACAGCAGTTCAACATAACTCCACAAGTCCGTAATGCACGGACACTGGACGAGTGCGTGCAGAACGGTTTCGTCGCTCTGCGCGCATCTCGGGCAGGTCCGTCTGACAGCACTTTCGCGCCTGTAGAGTTTATCTCCAACCGGTAGTGCCCCCCGGTAGCACTGCCAAGCGAGGGATTTTTGAATATTATCCATCGTCCCCGGCTCGAAAGTCCTCCGGTACAGACTGATTAGTTCAACTTCGTTGACTCCCAGAGCCTCTCCGAGTGTGTCGTCGTACTTGCCCACCACTAATGCTCTATAGAACTCGAGATTTGAAGTTCCACTGACCGAATTACCCGCCTGGTAGAGGGAATTGAGTGCCTGGCAACATTCCAGATGCCAGTCACCCAGTCTCGGTCTCTTCTTGACCCAGGACTGCAACTCAGTCAAAGAAACGAGCTGCGGAAAGGCCCGTCTAACAAACGGTGACCACACCTGTTCACCGTTTAGGCAGAATATCTGGAGATGCCGCAGCCTCAGCGCGTGCCTGCGCATCAATAGCTACGGCATGCCCAGCCATCCACGTAGAGGGTGCTGGCAGCAGATGGACCGCCTCACCAGCAGAACCTGACCCCTCCACAAGAATTTGAAGAGGAGCCGCTCCAAGATGGCGAGGCGCGAACGGGGGCAAGGGACGACAGTCAGATGGTAGTAGATGACGGACGCGATATACATGTTCGCCACCTCCGCCCGACCTTTCAGTGATGGCTTCATCCCAGCCCATTTCTGGGTGAGACTGACTACCCTGCCCGTCACCTCGTCCCAATTCTTAACCACCTGGAGGTCTGGCCCGAAACAAAGCCCTAGCAACTTTACCGGTCCGTCCAGCGCCTAACGACGCTGTTGGACGGCATGGACTTGCCTCTCCAGGTGCCGAGTTGCAAGCCCACTGACTTTTCTGGGTTAATTTTTGCTCCCGTCAACCTTTCATATTCCTCCAATAAGTTGCCGACCCCACGATTTCTGAGGTGTCCGACACCATCACGGTGATGTCATCCGCATAAGCCGACACAGCTTTTCCGCGTCCCGGTTCGAGCGGGATGCCCTGCAACAGCTCCAGCTTCCGCAGTAAAGGCTCGAGAGTCAATACGTACAGAAGGGAGGAGAGAGGACACCCTTGACGGACGTATCGGGAGACCTGAAACGGTTTCGAGAGGTGGCCATTAATTTTGACCATCGAGCAGGTGCCACTGTGCATTGCAGCGATCCAGCTTCTGAAGACGGGGCCGAAGCCAGCCACCTTGAGGGCAGCCTTCAGGCACCGATGGTCGACCCTATCGAATGCTTTCGATTGATCTAAGTTGATCAGAGCCCCACCGAAGCCAGGTTTACACCCTACCCTCTCTATGATGTATCGCTAGCTGGAGGTTGTCGTGTATGGACCTGGTTGCGATTGCGCAAGTTTACGCCTCCCCAACCAAATCCCCGACGACAAGCGCCAACCTCTTCGCTAACACCCTGGCCAAAATATTAAACTCTGTGTTGAGTAGAGTTATGGGCCTGAAATTGTCTAATGTGTCCCTCTTGTTCTCGTCTTTCCTTATCAGCGTCACTACGCCCCGGCTCACAGAACTGGGAATACTCCCGTTTTGCTGCCAGTTGCAGTACAGCGCTTCGAGGAGATTGGAAAACAAGTCTGGCATATTTACGTAAAGCTCGTAGGGCAGACCATCCAAACCGGGTGACTTGCGCCTCATGCAGCCTACAAGGGCATCCTGAATGTCGGCTTAAGTAATTGGCCTTAGCAGCGCCCAGCGTCAGCCGTCGAGAGTTGCGGCAAGCGATCGAGGTAGGGACTGAAGTCCGCCACCATCTCTGACCCGCCACTTCCCCCGAACAACCGAGCAAAATGTTGGCGAAAGGCCTCACACATCCTCTTGGAATCGCTCAGCTCGAGCCCGTCTCGGTCCGTCAAAGACCGAATCGTGGTTTTATTACCACGCTGCGCCTCTGTCACGCGGGCCCATCGAACAGCTTTGGTTCCCTCGTTTCTCAGAGCACGCGCCTTAGCTCTGACAATGCAACCTTCGTGTTTCGCATTGAAGAAATGCTCTAATGCCATTCTCGCCGCTAGCACATCAGTTGCAATGCCACTACCAATAGCCTCGTCTAACTTATCTACCAACTCTCCCTCCTTTATATTTTTCTCTAATGCTACTTCTTTGCTAAACTCTATCGACATTACTCTAATCTCTCCTTTGAGAGCCCTCCTCCATCTATTGTTGACGACTCCCCCTGTCAACTTTTTCTTAACTAAATTATTGACCTGGTCCCTGTAAGCCTTACGTGCCGGAAATGACATGTTTAGCTTCCAGTAACCAGGTACTAACCTACGCGTCTTATCTAGGTCAACCATACAGATCACAAACTTGTGATCTGAATAGGCGACCGTTTCAAAACGTGGACAGCTTACACTATTTCCGTCTATTTTCCTAATGAATATCCTGTCTATATAAGATCTAGATGACCCTATGCGGTTAGCCCAGGTTCACACTGGTGCATTAGGGAAATCTAGTCGGTACCTGTCAGACAGTTGGAACTGGCTGATCAGGTTCTTGAGGCTTTTGCACCCCCTGCTCCTATCGGGTACTCCCACACAGTCCCAGCGTGCGTCTAAGATTCCGTTCCAGTCGCCCGCTAACTGTAAAGGGCGAGACGTACCCAGAAAGGCTTCCAGGCGTCTAAAGAAGTCCGGCCGTCCTGCCCCAGTAGGAACATAGACGGCCACCAGTCTAAAGGCACCACCTTCATTATTGTTCACGTCCAGGACCAACAACTTGCCGTCCGGGTCCCGGAAGAACGACCTTACCACGAGGTCCAGGCCTTTCCTAAACAGCTCTGCCACCCCGCCTCCCATTCCCGGCTGGCTAACAGATGCAAAGAACTGATAGTCGTCGAAAATGGGGTCTAGTGCGCGCGTGTCGGAAATCCTGGTCTCGCTGACTGCAATTACATCCATTTCTATAGACCTGAGGTCGTTGAGCAGGTGACCCCGCTTCCAGGACGATCCCAAGCCTCGAACATTTAAACATCCTACTCTTAATACGGCCATGTTGGCAGGTTAAACAGAGAGAGAGGAAGGTTTACTTACCTTCCGGGCTCTTGTGAAGGTCGGGTTGTTCGACCTCCATAGTTAGTGGGGTTTCTTTTGGGAACCCCTTTAAAAGTCTTGAAGTGGGTTTTACGTTCGGGGTTCCCACGTCCCGAGGAAAGCTGTGTCGTATTTCTTTGCATATGTCGAGCGACATTCGCACCAGAACCAAATCTTCCGGCACGCGAAATGTGCTCGATTTAAACATTTCCCCCTCTTTTTGTATATTTTCACTTCGTGCTACGAGGGCCATCAGTTCCTTGTTGGCCCTCCTGACGAGCACGAAGTTTTGTATGTTTTGTTGGTGTGATTTTATTTGTTTGCGTGACTGTAGTGGTGATGGTTTTGGTGGTGTTGTTTCGGTTGTATCTGTGTTTGTTGCGAGTGCGATGTCTGTGGTTTCAGATGTTTGTGTGTATATTTGTTCTTGCGTCTGTTTCGGTTGTTTGCGTTTGGGGGATTCTGGTGATGGTGATGGTGGTGTTGATGTTGGTGTTATTGGAGAGATGTTTGCGTGGGTGGTGTCTGCGTTTTTTATTGTGGGTGCTTTTGTGCTTTGTTGAGTGTTTTTTTCTTTTTGTGTTTCCTTTTTTGTATTTCGGGGGATTTTGGATTTCCCTCATTTTCACTACTGGTAGATGAGGGGTATGTTTCTGTAAGTGTGTCTGTATGTATGTTTAAGGTTTTATTGGGGTGTGTATTTTTGGGGTGGAGGGGGAATTTGACACCTTTCCTCCTTTCCTCCCTGGGTGGTCAATGTTGGTGGTGGTCTTTCTATTGGTGTTGTTGTTGGTGGTTTTGCCGGTGCAGTTGTTGGTTGTGGTCCTCGCCCCGGCGTAGGCAGCAGTGGAGCATTTCGACCCCTTGCCTCTTTCAGCAGTTGAGGGCAGAAGGCTCGCAAATGGGTTTTTTCCCCACAAACAAAACACTGCGGCCTTTTGCCTTCGGTCATAATGTGAATGACAGTCCCATTCTGAAGGCGGATGTGGTCTGGGATTGTCTTCACATTCTCGGGCCTGATCTGGAGAAGGATCTCTAGGTCAACTCCGGACCAGTCCTCTCTGGCCGTTCTGGTCACTTCTATAGGGTCTGTATCCGTCCCGTCCACAATCACACATCCCAGAAGCCACCACATGTCAAGTCCTGGTGGGATTCTGGGAATGCGGAGACGGGCCGTTCTTTTTCCCATGTGGGAGGGGTACATTATGACCTTGCTGGTTTTGCAAGGAGTCATGGCGTGTTTCATCGCGAGGGCTTCTGACTTGAACAACACCGAAATGGTGCCGTACTGTCTGCCCCTCTCTATGTACTGGGTGTCTTCTCTGATGCACGTCAGCGGGACTTCGATATCTTCTTGTGGGATTAACGCTGCCCTTTTGGTTTGTGCTGAGATGCATCTATAAAGCACCGTTTTGCGCTCCACTGCCTCAATAGCTTCTACCGGGACAGTTAAGTTGGCCCAAGTTTGCTCTTGCTTGATAGGCTTCCATGCCAGGGCCAACTTTTCATCTTTGTTTGAGAGGTCCATGTTGAAGCATGGCCTCTTTTTTGCTGCTGCCGCAGCGAAAGTGGTCCTGTTTTCGTTGGGGGTGTTGTTGACGTTGTTCTTGTTGGTGTTGTTGTTAGCACTGTCGCTGTTATCATTGCTGTCTTTGCTGCCACCGTTGTTCTCGGTGCAGTTGGTATTGTTGCTGTTGGTGTTGTCGCTAGTTGTTTTCATGTTAGTGGTGTTGATATTGTTGTTGTATTTGTTATTTTTTTTTTTTGTTATCTGTATTTTCGTTGTCGCTGTTACTGTCATTTTTTTTTCAAATTAGAGTTCTTATTGGCATCATTGGTGACTTTGTTTACCTTGTTTGTGTTGGTGTTTCTGTTATCAATGTGTGTTAATTTCGCTGCAGCGCTCCTCTCAACTTCTACGTCGTTGTCGCACGACAGCCGACATATCGCTGGGGGGCGTGGCTCAGCCAAGTTTTTTTTCTTCGTAAATTTTTTAACATGTAAAAAAAGTTCAAATATTTGGGCCAAAAGGCCCAAATATTATACTTTCCCCTTCACGGAGCAAAGTCTACAAGAAATATTTAACAACAAATAATTTAAACAGGCGAATAAAGCGACTTACTGTGAGCGAGCAAAATACGTCCGCTTAGACCAATAATAATAATAATAATAATAAAAATAATAATAATAATAATAATATTTTTTTCTATTTTAACTTAAACCCAAGGCCAGCAATTTACGTAGAAACTTAAGAAGATTTTGTGAAATTTTTGAAACCATTTTTGGCAATAAATTTAAAAAAAAAAGTTTATGATGAATGTTAAAATGTTTCGTCAAATATTCTTTTAGATCATTTAGGAACATTTTTTTTCAATTTCTTAAAACATTTTGTAAAACATTTAATGAAAATATTTGAAAATATTTTTAGCAAGCAAAATATAAAAAAAAAAAAAAAGGTATGTCTGTATAAAAGTTTAAAATAAAAATTTGAAAAAAATTTTGATGAAACTTTCGGAAAATTTATCAAAGCAGTTTCTTTTTTAGAAAACTGTGAGCAACATTTCAGGAAAATATTTGAAAAACCAAAGTTTTGTGAAAATGTTCATAAAATGAGAATATATTGAGAAAATATCTTAATAGGAATTTGAACAAATGATCAACAAATTGAGGATTTTATTTTTATTTTCAGGGTAATTGTGTGGATATATCATAAAATATATCATAAAATTTTGTGGTAAAAACGTTTTAAAAAATCTCCTCAAAACTGATTAAAAAATTTTAAATCCTATTTTCGTCAGAAGATTTTAGAAAATTAATCCGAAAGATTTGTCTTATTTCCGTCAGTTTTTATAAAGATTTTCTTACCAAAATGTCAAATATTTTACTCCAAATTTTTACACAAATTTCGATTAAAATATTTTCAAAGATTGTTTAGAAAATGTCCTCATTTGCTAACACAAATAAAAAGGTTTTCAAAAATATTGATGTTAATTTTACAAAATATTTTAATGAAAATATATTGCAAAATATTTAGTGAGATATCTCATGAAATTTTATGGAAGACATTCAAGAATTTCTTATTAAAAAGTTGTAAAAACTTTGCGTCAAATATTCATTTAGTATTTTTAGGAAACGATTTTTTTCAATTTCAAAAAATTTCTTAAAACATTTTGAGCAATATATATATTTTTTAAGGTTTGTGAAGAATGCTTTTATAAAAGTTTATGGACAAAATTTTAAATCATCTTGAGGAGACGTTGAGAAAGTTTAACAAATCATATATTTTAGAAATGTTTGAGTAACATTGTAAAGAATATTTGAAAACGTTTTTTGAAAATTTTCATAAACATTTATGAAAAATTACTGAGGAAATATTTTAATAGAATATTGATAAAAAGATTTAAAAATTCAGGATTTATTTTTTAATTTAGGAGGAATTGTAGGGAAAAATAGTGAATATAAAAAAGAATTTCCTGGAAACTAATTAAAATTTTTTTTTTAAATTTGATTTCATATTTCCGCCAGCTTTTAAAAAGTTCATCTCACACTTTCCCCTAATTTCCTTCAGTTTTTCTAAAATCATTTTCAATAAAATTGCAGAAATATATTTTACACCACATCTTTTCACATATTTCTATTAAAATGCACACAAGGATTCTTTCGAAAATGTTCTCAAGAAGCCATCACAGAGATTTTTCAAAACTCTTCAGGTGAAATTTTCAAAATATATTAATGAATACAAATTTGGAGAGAAAATATAAAAAAAAACTCTCCTCGATATTATTTTAAAATATTTCCCAATCTTTTAATTCACATTTCTGTCAAAAGATTTCAAATCATTTCGAAATATTCTATTAACATATTCTCAAAGATTGCTTGGAAAATTTTCTCAAAGAGATAAAGCAAAGGCATTTTTAAAACAATGTTTTAGAGAATATTTTGGATAACATTTCTGAAGAATATTTGAAAAACAAACGTTTTATGAAAACTTTCATATACATTGATGAATAAATATTGAGGCAATATTTTAATAGAATTTTCATCAAAACATCAACAAAATGAGAATATGTTTTATATACTGGGGGAATTCTGGGAAACAATTTCATGAAAACAATTTCTTCAAAATTGATTTTAAATATCTTTAAAAAATTATATTCGAAGAAGATTTTTTAAAATTCACGTCAAAGTTTTCGTCGTATTTTTCTCAGTTTTTGTAAAAACATTCTTATCAATACTGCACAAATATATTTTACTCTAAATCTTTTCGCTGACGTTGTTTCGATAATTTTCTCAAAATAATAATACAAAAGTTTTTTTTAGGAAACTTCTTATTCAATTTCGAAAAAAGATATTGTAAATTTTTCAAAATATTTTAATGAAAATTTATTGCAAATTAGTTTAGAAAAATAATTCATGAAGTTTTGTGGAAAACGTTTAAAACATTTTTTGAAAATATTGTGAAAATTTTGCATCGAATATTAGTTTACTTTTTTATAAACCATTTTTCAATTTCGAAATACATTTATAAATTTCGGAAAATTTATCAAAGCAATTTTTGAGAATACTTTGAATAACATATGAGAGGAACATTTGAAAACAAACGTTTTGTGAAAATATTCATATACATTTATGAGAAATTATGGAGGAATTGTATTAATAGAATTTTTATCGAAAGATTTGAAAAACTTTCCTCGGATTTGACTAAAAAATTTCTCTAAAATTGATTTCATATTACCGTTAGAATATTTTTAAATTCATATTAATGTTTTTGTAAAATTTTCCCAGTTTTTGTAAAAACGTTCTTATCGAAATTGCACAAACATACTCCAAATCTTGTCGAAAATTTCTATTAGAATATTCTCAAATACTGTTTTCTAAATTTTCTCAAAAGTCTAACACAAATCTTTTTGAAAAAATGTTTTCAAAAATCTTGCGGGGAAGTTTTCAAAATATTTTAATGAAAATTCATAGCAAAATATTTTACGAAAATACTTCATGAAAGTTTGACGAAATCATTCAAACATTTCTTCAAAAAACCTTGTGGAAATTTCGCGTCAAATATTCGTTTAGTTTTTTAAGAGATCTTTTTTTATTTCGAAAAAGACTTTGTAAAACATTTCAGGTAAATGTTTGAAACGTTTTTAGGAAAATTTGTTTTTAATGATTTTTAAGAACAAAATTTGAAATAAATCTTCAGGACACTTTCGGAAAATTTATCAAAGCTATTTTTTACATTTGAGAAGAATATTTGAAAAACAAACGTTTTCGTGAAAATGTTCATAAATATTTATGAGAAAATATTGTGGAAATATGTTAATAGAATTTTGATTAAAAGACAAACAAACTGAGGATGTTTATTGTCGTAATTGTGGTGGAAATATTTCCGGAAGGTTTGTGGGAAAGGTTTGAAAAATAATTCCTCAAAACTACTTCAAAATCTTTCAAAAATTATATTCCAAATTTCCGTCAGAAGATTTTAAAAAATGCATGTCAAAGTTTTCGTCGTATTTTTCTCAGATTTTGTAAAATCATTCTTATGAAAATTGCACAAATGTATTTTACTCCAAATCTTTTCGAAAATTTTTTTTTATATTTTCAAAATATTTTAGGAAAATATTTCATGAAATTCCATCGAATACATTTAACAATTTCTTTTGAAAATATTGTGAAATCTGTGCGTCAAATATTCGGTTTATTTTTTTAGGAAAACTTTTTTCAATTTCGAAAAAGATTTTGTAAAAAACTTCCGGAAAATGTTTGAAAATATTTGGGAGAAATTTGATAAGCATTTTCAGGAATATAATTGAAATATTGAAATTAAACATTTCTGAAAATTCATTTAGTTCAATTTTGTTGTATCTAATTATAAAAATGTATATATAATTTTTTTCCAGAAATTTCACACAATGTTTCGTGTATATGTGCGTGGCGTATGGGTACGTTGGACTGCCTGGTACTGGTACCCTGAAGCCAAGTATAACTTGTTTCATAGTTGGGGGGGGGGGGTCGGCTAATTAACTCTCTCCCCATTGTATCCATGTCTGACGGGGAGGGTAAATGAAGACCCAACAGCACAATAACAAAGCGCGGATAAATTCCACAATGTCAACAATGACTTAAATACCCTTAAAAACATGCAATTGTCGAAGCATGGTAAGTACGGCTACACCCACCGAAGAGATTAAACTCCACGTCAAAACACATACGATCTTCCTAACTGCCCTGTTATCTTACATTAGTTCATCAGTGGACGCATAGCATTTGGATTATGTGGACTATGTGTTTCGTATAAGCACGTAAAATTGACATTTTATGTGTAGATATTTCTTCATATGCCCCAGGGCGATGGAAGAATGGCAATATATGCTGACTTGATGGGTTAATAGCACATAGTGACAAATCTTACTGCAGACGACTAGAATCTTATACTAACGTCGCTGCATAGTCAACATGATTCAGCGGTTGTACGGCTCACTCATACCACATGGGAAGGGTGTAGAAAGAGTGATCTAAACAAAGCCTGTTCAGTCATCAAACTGGCCAGCATCCTGCGATTGGGGTGGTTCATAATAGCAGGGCAAAACCTAAGAGATAGAAAAGGTGCAGAATGAATGTCGGTACTTGGAACATAATGACACTTCTTGACTACAGAATGTACAGTAATCCCGAACTTTGAACTGATAGGAAAGCAAAGGTAATGGCTCGTTATAGTATTGACATATCTGCAGTCACTGAAAAACAACGGTGTATTGAGGATCAGTTGCTAGAATCCTGATTGCATCACTTCTTTTTATGGAAGGGCAAGCCTGAGAGAGAGAACTGTGAGTGAGTGTAGGATTTGCCATTCGAATTGAGCTAACTAGCCATCTGTATGAAACCTACGATGTTAGTGACAGAATCATGGTCCTCAGTGTTAACTTACTGCACAGCTGTTCTTTGACTATATATTGTTTATGCTCCGACTCTCTCTTGCAATCTTCTGAGACTTGGACCTCATACCGGCATCATGTCAAGATATTGGTACGATTCAACCAAACATGCCTAAGGCCTATTTTGAAAATTAAGTAGCAGTCATTTACAACTGAAAACTCTGTTGTGCAGCAGGCAAAAACATCCAGCAGAGGAAATGTATTCAACTGATACCAGCTGTGTTGCGCCGGACATTTAAATTTGAAGGGAGGGGAGAGATTGCCTAAGCGAATTTAGTATGGAGAGCTAACTCTTGGTAAACGCCCCAGAAACTAACCAAAGAAAGGTTTAAAAAATAAAAATTGACAAAAAGAACCTGAAAATCCTTGGTATTACTGTTGAGCATTGAGAAAATGAGGAAGAGAGTGGATCTGGTTGGAGAAGTCAGGTTTGTGATTGATATAATAGCTTTGAGATCAAGAGGGTTGAATATGAAGGTGATGTGGTCTCATTCCCGAGATATATCCATTCGGTTTATGTCTTTAAAATCTGTGGAAAGGTTGTTTTCTCTCGTGCTGGGCCTGGTAGTCATTTAAGAGTTCACAACAATCAACACTCTGTAGACGATTATGTTCGTTTCATCTCTGAAAGACCTGCGATCTATGCGTGTCAGTTTTGCAGAATAGGTTCTTGCTATGCTGCCGGCCTCAAGTGACACATGAGAGTGCATAAGGAGCATAAGGTGCATAAGGACTATCCGGGAGCCTTATATGCAGAAGCGTGCTAGCTTTGCGGAATCATGCGCAGGCATATGGCCGTTCAGGTGAACTTCTTTTGTGAAGTGGTTTTATATATATATAGATAGATAGATAAATCTACCAAAATGTACAGTAGTGTCCAATTCGTATGAAGAACTCAATGTAATCCGAATATCATGAAAAAAGCAGATGTATTCAAAAATCTTTTTTTTTTTTTTGACACAGGAAAACAGAGTAGGAAAACAGAGTCAAGATAAATTAATGAAAATAATGAATAAAAACAAAGAAACATTTCCTTATATTAAAAAATTCATCATTTTACGATCGTTTCTAGGATATATATGTGTGTGTTGGTATGTATATCATATAGATCTATGTAAAATGTTTACAAACTATCAGAGGGAATATACATACCTACACATATATATGGTGTCTTCAGAAATAATTGTTTCTACTTTAGGCACAAGGCCAGCAATTATCCAGTGCATTACTGGTACTTTATTTTATCGACCCCGATAAACTCTTGTTTATCATATCTATATGAATTAATATAAATTTATCAATATAAATATACCTATCAATTTAATTAATTTATTTTCTTTTTATAGATGTAAATTCCTTATGTTATAAATAAGATTGATATTTTTCACTAACACATTTATCGTAAAATGTTATTCTCCTTAGATATTTACATTAGCATTATTCTTTTATAACTTCAAATTTTCGTGTACCTTTTACCGACTTGACCTATTTTCATCCCCAAAATAATCTTTTCGTTCATTATACTCTTTCCATTCAAAACTGAAATCTGCTTGCTCTACCCCTAAATTAAAGTTCCATTACTACTATTCTACCTATTCTACCATCTTGACCACTTACTACCTTTCTATTGGTCAATTCAAAACCTGTTCCCAAACAGACCTATTATATTAAATATTTGTTGTTTTTTTTCAATAAACAAATATCATTATTTCTGAAGACAGCATAAATATGTGTAGGTATGTATATTCCCTCTGATAGTTTGTAAACATTTTACATAGATCTATATGATATACATACCAACACACACATATATATCCTAGAAACGATCGTAAATTGATGAATTTTTTTAATATAAGGAACTGTTTCTTTGTTTTTATTCATTATTTTTTATTAAGTTATATATATATATATATATATATATATATATATATATATATATATATATATATATATATAT
>OZ024741.1:82044168-82084168 GCA_964016885.1 Eledone cirrhosa | reverse complement strand
TACACAATCATATACAAAATGTGACGTCGTCATCGTTGTTGACGTGTTATGAAATATCGTTTACTTTTAGTTGACCATAGAAAGATTATTTTAACTAAAATGTTACATTGTTTTAATCCAAATAAAAAAAATGAAAATACATGTTAATCCCGTCTGTCTGTTTCCTATACATTCTCAAACAGCTAGACCAAATCAAATCAAATTTTACAAGGTATTAGACCTCGGGATTAACATGTATTTTCATTTTTATATATATATATATATATATATATATATATATATATATATATATATATATATATATATATATATATATACATATATATATATATATATAAAGACACGCAAACATACACGTACACGTCGTGAAATGTGTATCGAATCTTAAAACAGATCTATTAATTTTACACTTTGTTTTCAAACCGCTTTCATTCATAATCACGTCACATTTTATTAGATGGCTATTGTATATATGTGTCTCTTTTCTCCGTATCTGATTTTGTACACGCATCACTGTGTTTGGTTCTTTTTTTTTTCTTTATTGGAAAACAAAATTGCCGGATTTTTCAGTATGAATAAGAGAAAAAACATCCTTATTTTTTTAATGAATCATTCATCAATTTTATACATCAAAATATTTACTACCATTAGCTTTCTTGTGACCAGGCATATAAAGTACATATGGAATCGTGAGTATTAGTTTTCTTATTTCTGAATATGAAGCACATACACAGACGCAGACAATTTCCATATGTATATATATATATATATATATATATATAGATATATATATATATATATATATATATATATATATATATATATATATATATATAGAGAGAGAGAGAGAGAGAGAGAGAGAGAGAGAGAGAGAGAGAGAGAGAGAGAGAGAGAGAGAGAGAGAGAGACACTAGTTTTTGTAAGTAATTAAATCACAACTGTATAAGTGTACTTCAAATCATGACATTGAATAATTTTGTTGTTATTGGATTATGTTCCAAAACTTTAGTATTTATAGGATTATGTTGTGTCTAGAGATTATGACCTGAAATCTAATTGAGAGCAAGCCTAAATATATATTTTCTTATATAGAATTAATCAAGAAATACATTTCAGTATAATTAATCACACAAAAATATTGGTGAAACCTGTTAGAAATGTTAATGAGATTAGAAACCATTCATAATAAAATGAAAATGTAAATTAATCATACCGCACCGCACATTATTATCTGGCATTTTCATCGAAACATTTACTTTCACTGTATATACTATGGATGCGGTGTGCATTTATATCCGATAGTGTACGATTTTACTTTCTAAAACAATGGGGATATACATACAAAATAATTGTTTCTACTTTTGGCACAAGGCCAGCAATTATCCCAGTGGTACTTTATTTTATCGACCCCGTAAGGATGAAAGGCAAAGTTAAGCTCGGCGGGATTTGAACTCAATCCGTAAAGGGACGTAACTGTGCTGCAAAGCATGGCGTCCGACCCTCTACCGATACTGCCAATCCACCGCCGATATACATACAAAATAATGGTAGTATCTCATTTGCCTACTGCTAGCAATAGATGATTATTGAATTTCCGATCAAGTGACCGTCTGATTTGGGAATTAGTGCGTAAATGGTTGAGTATTTCACAGACAAAGGCACCCTTAATATTAGTACCAAACTGAATCAGTGTTGCACAATATGTGATAAATCTGGACCTACGATTTACAAGTACAATGCCTCCGAATGGCTACCAAGCAATTTAATGTTATCCACTTTCACTAACAAGGCTTGTATCAGCCAAAGTCTATGATAAATGACAATTACCACAGATTTCTATCCATGTGATCAAACCCGAAATATTATGATTTCTAAGAGAACCTCGCAAAATACTCTGGCATTCTGCGTCCACAGCAGATGATTTACATAAATAATACTCATACTCCCATATATCACCGTCGTGAGGGTGATAAACAAAATAGACTATGACGATTTATATTGATTTTTAACTGAGGCACAAAGCCAGTAAATTAGGAAGAAGTGCAAGATTAGTTCAATTATCCCCAGAACTTGATTGGTGCTTTAATTTAACAACCGCGTTATGCTTTGCGGGATTTCAACTCAGATTATAAAGACCCAAAACAAATACTTCATTTGCATTTTATCTGATGATCAGCCAGTTCTGCCAAGTCACTACCCTTATGACGAGATCTATATAAAAAATATAAAGGAGCCTAGTTAAATATCGTAAAACAATTTATCCGAGTATACAAACACTAGCTTTAATTTGAATACACGCCTATACGTTTTTAATAGATGGGCTTAGCTTTGTTTTCAAAACAGGATATATTTCCCAGAAGTATTCGTTTTCTCTTAACCCATCAACAACCATCATATACAGAATGGAGGTTGCCTATTGATGTTGGTGGTGGCAGCTAACTGTAGTGAAGGTGATTTGTTAGATGTATAACTTAAAATCAGGTGTGATGATGCAGGCCAATAATAAAAGCTAGATATATATATACACGCATGTTTATGCAAATAGGGGCAGAGTCGATTGGACTCAGCTTCGTTACCACATGGTCGCAAAACCTTGATATAATAGACGAATGCCTTCAAATCATGCACAATAACGCCGCCTTGGTGAGCAACTTGCCAAAGTTGCTACACATTAGTATCGAACACGAAGCCCCATTAATGCCACGCGACCTTTCTAGCCAGGACATTCACGCCTCCATATCTTTGAAAGTGATATCCACTGCTGACTGGCTGACAGTACTGCAACTTAATCTCCCCATCTAGTTTTGTTTGTATTTTCGATTTTTTTGTTCATAGTATTTTTTCCTCACTAATTACTGTCAGTAAAGCGAGACGGGAATAATAGCAAGTAGAGCCGAGGAAATGTAACAGAACAGAAATGTCACAACAAAGAAAATCATAATTTATGTCTCTTGTGCAGCCACTAGTAAGTGACATGACAGCCTGATCAAAATCATAGGAATGGAAAGTGGGTACGTGTGTGTGCATATGTATGCATATATGCATATATATATATATATATATATATATATATATATATATATATATATAATGTATGTTTATATAAGTATGTATATATATAGGTATATATATATATATAAGGTATATACGTGTATAAATATATCGGGATATATATATATATATATATATATATATATATATATTTATATATATGTATGCATGTATATGTATGTATATATACATATATATATGTATATATGTTGCGTGTGTTTGTGTTTCTGTGCGTGTGTATGCGTGTGTGTACCATATACATATGGTTACGTTTCAGAGAGAACGATAACAATGCGTACGTGAGGAGAGTAAGAATACTTATCAACCGTAGAAAGGCATATATGTGTCTGTGCGTGTGTGTGTTTGTGTGTACAGAGAGAGATGGGGGAGAGCAAATGACAGAGAGAGATTGATAGAGAGGGTAGAGATAGATAGAAAGAGTGAGAGAGATATATATAATGAGTACATTCTTTTGCGTTTACTGGTTCAAGGTATTGTAATACGAATTTGCTGGAGCACTCATCTTAGTGGTTTACTAGATCATATCAACTCAACTACACATTACACCTTTCTATTTATCTACTTTCGACCTGTCAAATTAAGAGGAATAACGAGAAACAAGACTAACACTTTACGTTAGATATAGATATGAATATGCAAACGGTCACAGCACATATAGCACATATATCTGTTTTATAAATAATGTCTTTTGTATTGACCTGCAATTCCTGGGGAAGTCTAAGCGGCACCGTCTGGACATACGGCATGTCTTGGGGAACTTAATCTTGGCAAGAGCCATACCCTTCTATAAGTCTTAACACAGCCTTTTTCTTCCAAAGCAGGGGAGAGAGTAGGTGAGAAAGACTTATAACAAACAAGTCGAGTTCACTACTAAACTGGTACTATTTTATCGCCCTTGGGATTTGAACTTAAAGCGCAAAAAACTTGAACGCATAATCCTAAGCATTCTATCCGCTGTTTTAACGTCTCTGCTAAGTCACTCTCTAAAACCTGAAAATGGAATGACAGTAATATTAACTTGATATCAAAACACGAGTGCAATCTAGATAATATACTCATATGAAAGGCACTGTAACTTTAGCTATCGCAAATAGAGTCACGTTTGATATAGTACAGCCGGTGAAACATCTAAGAAGCCTACAATGAATGTTCAATCCTTATAAATTGGATGGAGCTACGAGTGGCAGAAATATGTTTTGAGAAGTCGTGCTTATATGATATTGATAACATGTCGTTCTGATCTCAGGAAACTCAATCTTTAAAATGTCGGTGAAGAATTGACACAGTCGTTAAAACGTTAGATAAAATTATTTGCAGTGTTCGTTCCAGGTCTCTCTCTCTCTCTCTCTCTCTCTCTCTCTCTCTCTCTCTCTCTCTCTCTCTCTCTCTCTCCCTCTCTCTCTATATCTATCTATCTATCTATCTATCTATCTATCTATCTCTGATATCAAATCCCGCAAAGGATAATTTTGCCTTTCATCATTTTGAGTTCGATAAAAAATATCTAGTACTTTGCGCGTTCATAAAGAATCAGGATTGATCAATTACGTAATTGATCAATTCTGATTCTTTTTGGACGCACAACAAATCATTTGCTTCGTTTGTAACATAATTTAACAAAACTTTCTCATATAAAATGTTGTAGGAACATTTTATTGTTAAATAAATACACTTTAGAATGGGTGATTTGTTTCATTAAACCAGAGGGGATTTTGTGTGAGTTGGTATCAAATGATTCAATATTCACAAACTACTTTTAGTGAACAATGTTTGCGTTCCTATCCGAGGGCTGGTGTGTCGCATTCATCGTTTTAATGATGGAATTGAAAGAAATACTCATGAATGAATGAAAATAACTTCAGGATGATTTGCAAAGTACAACCAAATCAACACGCACATTTCATATCACATTCAAGAAAGAAATCTTCACACAAAGATTTAAATTTATATGACGTTATTATAACTTTTGCTTTTACATAACAGATTCTGGCATAACGATTTTATTTTCATAGTTACATACGTTAAGTGTTATTGCTTGAGGATCATATATCTTCAACGAAGAGAAAAATATAAATAAACTATCTGCAATGTCATGATTATTTTTTTTAATATAAGGTAAAGATATCACCGGAGAAATCATGTTATATTACTGTAATTTAATTATTTCAGAAATGACATTGGATTCTGTTCGCATTATTGTGATTTACTTATTTTTAATGTTCTTCCATTATTTCAATTGTTACCCCTTCAATTTTATATGTGTTACTTGTGTCGTATAACGTTTGGTTAAAATTAGATAACATATACAATATGACTCATTCAATTTATTTCCGAAGGGTTAGAAAGGTTGATGTAACGAAACGCCAGTTTCATACTTATTTTCATAATATTTATTTTTCAATTCTATAAAAATTTTCAGAGTCAGAGATGGCCTTCTCCTAAATATAAACGGAAGAGGATGATTTCTACTGAAAGGAATCTGGAAAATATATATAAATTCTATTTACATAAAATTGCATCAGTCTGATATTCTTTTATGAATAGAATAAAAGTTCAGAGCTGCGAGTAGCTGTAATTAATAAAATATCGGCATTTACATTTTCAGTTCGCCTATGACAGCACTGGCGCTCATTCTAGCTATTCCAGCCATCATGTACGTGTTTAATCACAGGTTTATGCAAATAGGGATTGACTCTTTTGGACTTGCATTCAACACAACTATTGACACAAATGAAAGGTGCAAACACAACGTGGTCGATAGAGATCTTGGAAATTAAGCACACATGAGCCTCGAATCAAGCATTCTAACGTGATTTCGAAGTAAACCTCTTACCCGCTCTGCTCTGCTTAAGACCACACAGGGTGTGATATTCGATACTGAGAGTCTGACAATGCTGCAAGTTAATCTCATCATCTAATTTTGTTTATTCTTTCGTTTACGTTTAAAAATCATCGAACAAAAAATAATCAAAAACAAAAATTGTTACAATCAGAGATGGGCTGCCTATTATAAAATAAGACAATCCGAAGATTTCCATCGAAAGGAATCTAAAATTTGTAAAACCTTTGTAAATATATTTGAGTCATTAAATATATATATATCGGCCCATATACCCCTCCTCTTCACCCTAGACATCATATCCCTTTCCACAGACATCCCTCACGCCGATGGCCTACGTGCCCTTCAACACTTCCCCGACCTTCACCCCTCCACTCTACCCTACATCGCCACCCTCATCCGCCATGCCCAGCTGGTCCTCACCCTCAACTCTTTTCATTCTCGGGTGAGTTCTACCAACAGTTTACCGGTGTGGCAATGGCTACAAGAATGGGTGCTAACTACGTCAACCCATTCGTCGATTACGTTGAGGGCCAAATCTTTTCCCAATACACCGGCCCCATGTCCGAGCTATACATCCGTTTGGGTGACGACTGTAGCAGCGCTACCTCACTCACCCTACTCTTTTCTCTCTTTCCTCTGCTCCTTCCATCCCACCCTCGTCTTCATAACCCCCCATCTCCACCATCTCCGTTCACTTCATGGACATCAATAAATGAATTTATTGGACATATTACAATTGTTTCTCGGGCGACCAGCTCGAGGCACAATCGATGTGGTGATCAAACCTGACTCTGAAATCGCGCGGTCCTCGGATACGTGTCGATTCTACGAAGCAGATTTTCTCGCCCGAGAAACAATTGTAATATGTCCAATAAATTCCTTTCGTCGCAACAATGATTATTTTTGTTTATGTAATATCATACTCTGCTCTACGAGGGAATCGAGTGCTCATACGGCCTACCGCATACTGACGCTTTAAGCATCCAACACCAATTCTATATATATATAGTATTTCTCTTCAAGCATAGCTTTATACAAATATGTATAGAAATTTCATATTTCTGAAGAAACACGCTTTTAGGAAGCCGTAGCTGTGCTAAGACCGGGGCTAACGCCCTCTGGTGGTGTCCAGCAGAAGCGAGGGGGACAACCGTCTATGCATTTCAGGCTGACTTGCCTTCATCGGGTCGGTCCCGCCCACCGCTTGCGACTGCTGGACTTGAAAACAGTGGAGAATATATAGTTTTCTCGTCTGTGTAAATCAGGTGATTAAACTCATTTGCATATGAAGCTGCATAAGTTTGCTCAACTTATAATAGAATAGAAATAGTATTTCGCTTCAAACATACATTTATACAAATATGTATAGAAATTTCGTATTTCTATATATATGCTTCCTATACATATGCTTCCTAAAACCGTGTTTCTTTAGAAATGCAAAATTGATATATATAAATATATTTATTAAAATAACAGATTAAAGTTTAAGCAAAGAATCGCTGCTTTCACCCTTAACTGGATCTTCTGAAACTAACAAAGTCAATCTGTAAATGCAGAAGTGGATATTTCAAAAAACGTTGCAACCGGAGGAAGACAGGAAGATGATACTTTGGTTTGTGGAAACGTTCCCTGGCAAAGAACGGGAAAAAACGAATAATACGTCATTAATAGGAGCGGTGAAAAACAATTACGCGCAAAGACAGAACCACGTTTATGGTATAAAAGAGGTCGTAGACTAATGTTCTCTTAAGTGGTTCATAGAGACGTTCTCTGGCAATGAACGGAAAAAAACGAAGATAATACGTCATATGTGGAGCGTTGAGAACAATTGTACGCAAAGACAAAAGCACGTAAATGGTATAGCTGAAGTCGTAGACTAAATTCTAACTAGGAAACCGAATGAATCTCCGCTTCAGAGTTAAGAATAAAGTAAATAAATACAATACAGAGGTAATAGAAATTAAATAAATGCATACACACATTCTAATACGTACATCTACAAGCATACGCAAAACACTTGCCATAGGTATACAAAACCACGCACATATAAATGTGTATGTGTGTGTGCGTGTATACAAATAAATAATTAAATAAACGTATATAAATAAATAAATACGTATATAACAAGCGCACCCACATACCTACATGTAAATACACAAATGTTCGAAGACGTAAGTCAGCCAAAACATGAAGTACACATATACACACACCCTACATACGTACGAACATGCATACACACGCAGACGCAAAACTCCCGTATACACATAACCAAACCATATGTACCTGAAAATATATCCCGTTAAGGGTGAAAGCAGCGATTCTTTGCTTAAACTTTAATCTGTTATTTTAATAAATATTTGCTCTACGGTTCTCATATATTTGATATATATTTATCCTTATCGATCCCTCTTTGGATTTTAGTCTTCAAATTTATTATTATTACTATATATATATATATGTGTGTGTGTGTGTGTGTGTGTGTGTGTGTGTGTGTGTACATATGTATACTTATATTTATGTATCTGTTATGATAGAGCGAGAAATAAAATTCTAATTTTACACTTACATATATATATATGTATATATATATATATATATATATATATAAGAGGGTGTTAAAGTTTGCTTGAAGCATTGTGAAATGTGTAAAATACGTAGTTTAGAAAGCCACAACAATGCAGAGGGAAATCTCGAGGTAGGAAGTGAATGATAGATAGGAGAAATAGGATAAAGTGAAAATTGAGAGAGACAAAGATGAAAACAAAACAAAGGTAGAAGGGTTACCGTAGTGGAGATTTAATCCCAATATTTCGGGCTCACGCCCATCAACGGGGGAAAGTTCCAAAGGGGGGGGGGGGGAACAGGCTAAGCGGAGAAAGTTGTGATGTCGTTAAAACAGGAATGCCGTTATGGGGAGAAAAATTATTTAAAAATTTAAATGAGGGAAAGAATGCGCGTGCGCGTGATAGGCTGTGGCAAAAGCTACTGACCAAATGGGTTAAATCAAGAGGGTGCGCTAGTGTGTGAAAGCCGTGAAATATGTGTGTGTAAATATATATGTGTGTGTAACTGTGTGTGTATATGTGTAAGTGTGTATATGTGTGAGTGTGTGTGTGTGTGAAAGATAGTGGGCTGTAGAAGCTGGAAATCAAAGGGTGTGAAAGGTGGTAGGTTGTAAAACATGTGTGCGTGTATAAATATAGATGTGTGTGTGTAAGCATATGGGTATACATGTGTGTGTAACTGTGTGTGTATATGTGTGAGTGCGTGTGTGTGTGAAAGATAGTGGGCTGTAGAAGCTGGAAATCAAAGGGTGTGAAAGGTGGTAGGTTGTAAAAACATGTGTGCGTGTATAAATATAGATGTGTGTGTGTATGGGTATGGGTATGCATATACGTGCGTGTGTGTGAAAATAGCAGGCCGTAAGGGCTGTGAATGGTCTCTATGGTTAAGTTAGCCATGTCAGCTCATTTCTCTCAGCCCGGTTGTTAAGTGGGGGTCTGAGGTTCTTAATAACAAGTGCTTCCTTTATCCTTAAGGATCCGATGCTGCGTTCAGTCGCTAGGACTGTGACCAAGGGTCTACCCTGTGGGTTTCAGCATTTAAGGATGTGTTTACGGAAGGAAGATGCGTTGGTGTTGATATGTTCCTTGATACTAACATGTAGGGGTCGGATGGTGCTACCTATGTAAAACTTGTTACATTTATCGCATTGAATCTTATATACGACATAGGTGCGTAGGCAATCTGCCCCCCGTATCGGGCAGTTGCTGAGGGAACACGTCCCATCTGACTCGTCGGGTTTGTTGGAGAGGCATCTTCGCCGCGAAGGTCCTGTGTGGGCCAAATGTATGTCAAGTCCCTCCGCCCGTATGGCCCTGCGGATGGCGTTCGTGGTATATTCGCTCAGGTGGGGGATTTTAAAGAAGCACCTGCTTTTATTTAAATTTCTAGTGGGTGTCTGTCTATTGGGTCTGGGGTCTCTAATTCCGTTAATCAGTCGCTTGGGATATCCATTAAACCTGAGTAGATTACGGAATTGCGTGGTATGGGTGAGACCACCCATCGGGTCGCTGCATCTGTTAGTGATCCGTGTCAGTTCATATAGGACATAGCCTCTCTTAGCGTTGTTGGGGAGGGCTGAGTTGTAATGCACAAATAAGTCCTTGCACGCTGCTTTGCGGTAGAAGGTGGTGTTAATGTCTCCTTCTTCCGAGATGTTGATACGGAAGTCGAGGATCGCCTTCTACTCCAGATACGTTGATGACATCCTGATACTTACTTCTTCCCGGGAGATGGCGAATGAAATTCACCAAATCTTCAACGATACTGACTATCACGTCGATTTCACCATCGAACACCCAGGAGAAGACGGGTCACTCGCCCTCCTCGACTTCCGTATCAACATCTCGGAAGAAGGAGACATTAACACCACCTTCTACCGCAAAGCAGCGTGCAAGGACTTATTTGTGCATTACAACTCAGCCCTCCCCAACAACGCTAAGAGAGGCTATGTCCTATATGAACTGACACGGATCACTAACAGATGCAGCGACCCGATGGGTGGTCTCACCCATACCACGCAATTCCGTAATCTACTCAGGTCTAATGGATATCCCAAGCGACTGATTAACGGAATTAGAGCCCCCAGACCCAATAGACAGACACCCACTAGAAACTTAAATAAAATCAGGTGCTTCTTTAAAATCCCCCACCTGAGCGAATATACCACGAACGCCATCCGCAGGGCCATACGGACGGAGGGACTTGACATACATTTGGCCCACACAGGACCTTCGCTGCGAAGATGCCTCTCCAACAAACCCGACGAGTCAGATGGGACGTGTTCCCTCAGCAACTGCCCGATACGGGGGGCAGATTGCCTACGCACCTATGTCGTTTATAAGATTCAATGCGATAAATGTAACAAGTTTTACATAGGTAGCACCATCCGACCCCTACATGTTCGTATCAAGGAACATATCAACACCAACGCATCTTCCTTCCGTAAACACATCCTTAAATGCGGAAACCCACAGGGTAGACCCTTGGTCACAGTCCTAGCGACTGAACGCAGCATCGGATCCTTAAGGATAAAGGAAGCACTTGTTATTAAGAACCTCAGACCCCCACTTAACAACCGGGCTGAGAGAAATGAGCTGACATGGCTAACTTAACCATAGAGACCATTCACAGCCCTTACGGCCTGCTATTTTCACACACACGCACGTATATGCATACCCATACCCATACACACACACATCTATATTTATACACGCACACATGTTTTTACAACCTACCGCCTTTCACACCCTTTGATTTCCAGCTTCTACAGCCCACTATCTTTCACACACACACGCACTCACACATATACACACACAGTTACACACACATGTATACCCATACGCTTACACACACACATCTATATTTATACACGCACACATGTTTTACAACCTACCACCTTTCACACCCTTTGATTTCCAGCTTCTACAGCCCACTATCTTTCACACACACACACACTCACACATATACACACTTACACATATACACACACAGTTACACACACATATATATTTACACACACATATTTCACGGCTTTCACACACTAGCGCACCCTCTTGATTTAACCCATTTGGTCAGTAGCTTTTGCCACAGCCTATCACGCGCACGCGCATTCTTTCCCTCATTTAAATTTTTAAATAATTTTTCTCCCCATAACGGCATTCCTGTTTTAACGACATCACAACTTTCTCCGCTTAGCCTGTCCCCCCCCCCCCCTTCGGAACTTTTCCCCGTTGATGGGCGTGAGCGCGAAATATTGGGATTAAATCTCCACTACGGTAACCCTTCTACCTTTGTTTTGTTTTCATCTTTGTCTCTCTCAATTTTCACTTTATCCTATTTCTCCTATCTATCATTCACTTCCTACCTCGAGATTTCCCTCTGCATTGTTGTGGCTTTCTAAACTACGTATTTTATATATATATATATATATATATAGGCGATTACGATTCGATTTTTTATATAGTTAATTGTGCTAATTGGGAGAGGAAATAGTATATATTTTAACTTGTGATTCTATAGACATGTTTTATGATATATAGCTCTGATTGTTTATTTTATTAATTTTTCATTGAGCCACAAAGTGACCAGTTGCAAAACACGTATATGTATGTGTATGTATATATATATGTAAACTTTTATATGTAATAATCTCCCACTAGGTTGAGATACAAATTTGTCTGTATTGTGCTGTGCTTTCTAGCAAAAATGCCACCAGTCGTAAGTAACTACCACACCCCTTCCAACTTGACCGCGACTACGTCACGATTTTTAGCCATTTTGAAATGAATTCTTGGCGCGGTCGCTTTGGAAAATTTAATGTCTAGATATGAGCGAGCTTCCTGAAGAATCCGCCGCTCGAGTTTATATAATTATTACATAATTATTGGAAAACTCAACACACGGACAAAACCATGGTAGGGGTATTTAAATGTATTCTATTTTCTCCTACTTTATTTTAAACCTAATTCTGCTTAGTTGACTATATCTAGGCGATTACGCTGTCGAAATATTCGATAAATATTCCGCTACGGCCGACGCGAAGCGCTAGTTTTCAATATAAACGCTACTTAAACATCGTAAGTATCGTATAATATTTCGTTAAAAATTTGGTTTATTTAACAGAAGACACAACACTTACTTTTAAGCAGGACTATTTTCGGGGGATTGAGGAAATGAGGAGGAATTTAAAATTTTTGTCGGCGCCTTGTTGACGCTTCGTGCTTTCACACCGCGCAAATCCGGGCCCTGTGTACGTTGACGTGTTATTGACACCGTAAAACTCACGTCTGTGCTACTTCTATTAAGACCCCTTTTGTTGCACCTACACCGCAGTATGAACGCCCTGCGCAAGTTCGCCGAACAACGGTTGTGATAATTTCGCGGTGACCCCTTTTTTCGCACCTTTGTTTCTGTGTAAATGCAGTACAACCAGTGACGCCCAGCGTTTGTGCTAATTACACTATGGCCTCCTTCTGCTGCAGTTGCGTTGCCACGCTGATTTCGTGATCTCAATATCCCTACTTAAGCGTACATCCCTACTTGGTTTTCCCACAATTGACTACATCGCTCCTTCAGACTGACGTGTGTTCCCCATCCGTGAAGTAATTCGTGAACAGACTTACGACATACATCGCCACACAATACTTATTAATTCCTTTCGCATACAGGATTTCCGCAATCAGCCCATTGACACTGCTACTACTGGATCTGGCCTGCTGGTGTTCTACGTCTCCAGTAGATGAACAATCATTCTCTGAGAATAAGGGAATTCAAAAAGTACACAGCAACATTTCTCCATTTTTGCATATGCGTGTTACTATTTCACGTTTCCTACACCGTGCAACGCCGGATTATGCTGGTAGTATATATATATATATATATATATATATATATATATATATATATATATATATATATATATATATATATATATATATATATATATATATTGTTATACTTTGGGAGGGTCATGTTGCCAATAAGAAACACACGCACCTGTTGTTTCACTTCAATTTATTATAATAAATTTATAAATTTGGGAATTTATAAATTTCTGGTTGGTTGGTTGGTTCCACAACCAGATAGTTGTTTATATATATTGTCAAAGTTCTTTCGTCACACATTCTGTGACCTCTTCAGTGACTGGGGATTCTTTTCTTTGTTTTTGTGCCTCTCCTTTGTTCTGTCCTACGCCATTTTGTTTCTGTGTGTGTGTCGTGTGCTCAGTCTGCGCAGGCGCCACATGCGGGTGTCTGTGTGTGTTTATATATGTTTATTTATTTGTTTATTTACATGTTGGCGGTTGGTTGTTTGTTCTATGTGTGTGTGTGTTTTCATTTTGTCCTTAATTGTAAGTTGTGATGTTGCTGTTCCACTCATATTTTCTATTTAATTTTGGTTGTAATTCTTTTATGTTTATTGCCTCTGTGATTTGTCTAAACATTGCGTCTTTTCTGTGTGTAGATTCTATTTTTATTTCTATGTTCTCTAGTTTACGTTTATGTTCTATTTTAGCATGTTGGTAGAGTACAGATGATTCTTTACTATCTTGAAGGTCTCGCCAGTGTTCATTTATCCGTTCCCCTACACTACGAGCTGTCTCACCTATGTACACTATATTTTTGTCTCTACATTGTCCTTCAGTACATCTAATGCTATACACTACATTTCTAGTTTTACAGTTAATATGGGGGCTTGTTTTACAGGTTATACATTTCTTATCTATACAGGGGGGGGTCTTTGGAAAGGGTATGTCTTGCTAATAAGTGTTTTTACGGAGGTACCTGGTCTTTCTACTATCTTAATATTGAGTTTATGTTTATCTAGGGCCCTTCTAAATTTGTAAGCTAATTCACCTCTAGGGGTTGTATCGATGAACATTACACTCTGGTATTTATTGCTATCATACCATGAGTTTATTCTATTAGCCTTATTCCTAGTTCTTTCTATTCTATTCCAAAATTTGCTCCTATACAAGGGGCAGGTCCCATTTGTGTCATTATTTACCATTTTTTCCCATTTGGTTCTGGCTCCTCTATACACTGTGATTCTATCTCTCTGATTGTAATAGATGACGATGAGTTATATGTATTACTTCTACCACCGAAATTTGCGACATTCAAGAAGGTAAATATGATTAGTTGTCTGTAAGAAATAGAAAAATCATTTACAAAATTACGTTAGAGCCCCAAAAACAAAAACAAAAACAAAAGTAACAATATACGCACACGCATATATAACACACATCCCCACAACAACAGACACACAGACACAAACAACAATAACAACAACACATACACCAACAATAATAACATACCCAGAAACATCAACAACAGGCACGCAGACACAAACAACAATAACAACACACAACAATAATATCACACACGGAGACAACAACAACAACACACATCAACAACAGCACACATTAACAACAACAACACACACACATTCAATGCCTCTCACCACCACCACAATCTTAACAAACACACAGATACAGAAAACAAGTAATGACAGTAGCACAGAAATAAGGGAAGGTAATAGGATTAAAAGGAGATGGGAGACTATGGACAAAGAAAATAACCAAGACGAACACACAGGCACACAAAATAGAGTAGATAATAACAATGAGTCAGTGGAAAGAGACAGGAGTAATATGAGAGATATAGAAACAACCATGAGGCTGTTGGTGGAAATAGAAATAGAAACAACGCAACTAACAATAACAATAAAACTAGTACACATAAAGCAGCAGCCTGGAACTCTACTTTTTATAATCCCTCCGATAAGTCGTTCGACCTGCAACGAGTCCACGCCACGACTTTACCATTTAACAAGCGCACGCAATTGCCGTCGCAGGTCGATGAACAAACAGAAGCACAATTTAGTATAGCTAAATCTGAACTTAGAAATATTATAGAACAGTATAGCAAGAAGCATAATAGAATGGAGGCCCAGCAACTGGGAGAAAAATCTGCAAATGGCTTGCGTAAGCTCATGCAGCGCTCGCGTAATGGAGACATAGCATGCTTTCCAACAGACAAGTCTGGCAGAATGTCGGTTGACAGCCTGCCAAACTACATCCAGGCAATGCAACCCCACATCACTAACACAAGAGAGGTAACACCACAGGGGCAAGAGGATAGAGAAAAAGCCCTCAATGCTCATATGGTGATGTGGACGAATATAATGCAGCCCAACAAAAGGACTGCCAACAACTTCCAGGCCTGGAACAATGACGTGCCGGCGTTGTATGGGCTTCGAAAAGACCATAAAACGGGCAGTGACCCTGTCACGGGACCTCCAACACGGCCGGTCTGTGGGGCTAACATTTCTAGTAACTACAGACTGTCCTACTTCCTCTCCCTGATCATACGCCCCATCATTGAAATGTCCCCAGATGTATGTGACAGCACGGAGGACCTCCTCAGCAGAACCGGCGAGAGTAAACGATCTAGGGACCTAACAAACTGCATAATAAGTAGTATGGATGTTGTGTCCCTGTATCCATCTATTGACGTGGATTTTGCTGTGGAGAAATGCGTAGAAATGATCAGTGAGAGCAATGTTGAGTTCCGTGGGATTGATACCAGTGAGCTGGGACTCCTACTTAAACTTACCTATAGTAATAATTACCTAGACACATATGACCTTAGCAACCTGTGCTCTACAAGACCATCAAAAGGCAGACCACCTACCATTACCTCAATGGCCAAGAAAACCCACAGAGATTGATGGAACGGGTGGACCAGAGCCATACGGACACCCGAAAACCACGATGAACTGAGGAAAATCATTGCACATGCCGTAGGGGCCAGCATAAAACTAACCCTTAAGGAACATATGTTCAAATTTAATGGAAAAACATATGCCCAAGAGGAAGGAGCAGCCATTGGTGTTAGCATTGCAGGCGACATAGCTAACTTATTCATGGTATGGTGGGACAGTAGACTTAAACTTAAACTTAAAGAACAATTAGAAGACCCCTTAACCCTGATAATGTACTCCTGCTACGTTGAAGATATAAACATCGTAGTTAAGACACCCCCACTAGAGAACAGTCAGGAACTAGAGAAAAACACAATGGAAAGGATCCAGCAAATAGCTAACTCCATCCACCAGAGTATTAGAGTTACTATAGACTACCCAAGTAAACACCCCAGCCATCGATTACCTGTACTAGACACAGAGCTCTGGTTAGATACCATTAATAACAAAAAACAAATCCTCCATTCCCATTATGCCAAACCCATGACTTCCAAACATCTGATCCACCGAAACTCGGCAGTTTCGGACCATACCAAAATCAACATACTGATTGCGGATTTGGTACGTGTGATGAGAAAGGTGTCTCGCATGTGCAACCCGGAAGAACTAGAGAGACACATACAACACTTCATCCACCGTATGCAGTTCTCTGGTTACAATCAGAGAGATAGAATCAGAGTGTATAGAGGAGTCAGAACCAAATGGGGGAAACAAATGGTAAATAATGACACAAATGGGACCTGCCCCTTGTATAGGTGCAAATTTTGGAATAGAATAGAAAGAACTAGGAATAAGGCTAATAGAATAAACTCATGGTATGATAGCAATAAATACCAGAGTGTAATGTTCATCGATACAACCCCTAGAGGTGAATTAGCTTACAAATTTAGAAGGGCCCTAGAATAACATAAACTCAATATTAAGATAGTAGAAAGACCAGGTACCTCCGTAAAAACACTTATTAGCAAGGCATACCCTTTCCAAAGACCCCCTGTATAGATAAGAAATGTATAACCTGTAAAACAAGCCCCCATATTAACTGTAAAACTAGAAATGTAGTGTATAGCATAAGATGTACTGAAGGCCAATGTAGAGACAAAAATATAGTGTACATAGGTGAGACAGCTCGTAGTGTAGGGGAACGGATAAATGAACACTGGCGAGACCTTCAAGATAGTAAAGAATCATCTGTACTCTACCAACATGCTAAAATAGAACATAAGGGTAAACTAGAGAACATAGAAATAAAAATAGAATCTACACACATAAAAGACGCAATATTTAGACAAATCACAGAAGCAATAAACATAAAAGAATTACAACCAAAATTAAATAGAAAATATGAGTGGAACAGCAACATCACAACTTACAATTAAGGACAAAATGAAAACACACATACACATAGAACAAATAACCAACCGCTAACATGTAAATATACAAATAAATAAACAAAAACACACACAGACACCCGGATGTGGCGCATGTGCAGACTGAGCACACAACACACACACAGAAACAAAATGGCGTAGGACAGAACAAAGGAGAGGCACAAAAACAAAAAAAAGAATCCCCAGTCACTGGAGAGGTCACAGAATGTGTGACGAAAGAACTTTGACAATATATATAAACAACTATCTGGTTGTGGAACCAACCAACCAACCAGAAATTTATAAATTCCTAAATTTATAAATTTATTATAATAAATTGAAGTGAAAGCAACTGGTGCGTGTTATTCTTATTGGCAACATGACCCTCCCAAAGTATAACAATATCGGTTTCAACACACGATTTCAGATAAAGAATCTTGCTAAACAAATTCAGAAACGATATATATATATATAACTTTATAACTCCATATATATATAGTTGACCTCCTTTTTTTGTCCATTATCCATATCACAATGGAAAAACAATACTTGGGAACTTCTTTAAAGATTATACGATTACCTTCAAAGGATGATTTCTTACTTCTTATGATACATAAAACCAACCAATTTATCAAAAGTGTCAGATGGAGGGCCTACCACTTCGATAAAAAAAACAAAATGTACTGATAAGAAATATTTATATGATTTCACTACATATAAAAATCAATCACATAAGTCCTTACTTGAAAACTTTGAGAAAGACCTTTTTAACTTAATCAAACACCTCAAATTTAAGAAGTATAAATCTAATTTTCAAAAATATCTTGATTCTACCGTATTGGATCTAAAAAAATCTAACAAAATCCATGTCCACTCTGACAAAACTGGAAATCTGTATCACATGGATATTGATAATTACAATGAGTTCATATATAAAGAACTCAGGAAAAGTTATAAAAAAACAAACAATGCGTCACTTACCAACATCAACAACAAAACACACAACATAGTAAATAGACTTAATATTGAAGATAGAACTGAACCTTTGACACTGAAAAGACCGCATTTCAACCTAAAAGATCACAAATCTAACTTTAACTCTAATCCTTCTATAAGGCTTATATGCCCTTCCAAATCTGATATTGGAATCATTAGTAAAAAGATTTTAGATAGAGTCATCCCACAACTAAGAAAACATGTTAATTTACCACTCTGGGAAAACACATCCCAGGTAATTAACTGGTTTAATAATATTAGAAATAAATCTTCTGCTTCATTTCTACAATTTGATATAGATAATTATTATTCCTCTATATCACCTATACTCCTGAACAAAGCCTTGATATTTGCCAAAAATAGTTCTAACTTAACTTTGGATGGCATTAATATTATTACACATGCTAGACAAACACTACTGGCTTTTCAAAATGAATACTGGACCAGAAACAAATATAGTAATCTATTCGACATTACTATGGGCTCAAGTGATTCTGCCCAAATTACTGATCTTGTGGGCCTCTTTCTTCTTTTTAACATAAATGCTTCCTTTCCCCACCTTAAAGGTGGTTTATATCGTGACGACTGTCTTTTTCTTTCCAATAACCTTAGCCTTTCAGAGATTGAAAAAAATAAAAAAAACTTTCCTCAAAGACTATTATAGACTAGATATTACATTTGAAAACACAAGTAAAGTAGTTAATTTCCTTGATATAACATTAGACTTATCTACGGGTATCTACCAACCTTACCATAACCTAACCAAAACTTACATTGCATACACTCACTCTCTAATCACCCTAAATCTATCCTTAAAAACCTAGCATATAATATCTCACTCAGAATTTCTAACCTTTCATCTAACCAGGATGTATTTGATAAAAATGCGACCTTTTATAACGAAGCTTTAGCTAGAAGTGGCCACAAAAATAAAGTAGTATATATACCTTGTACCAATAACACTACAAACATACAACCTAATATTACCAACAAACACCAAATGAAACATACACACCTAAATGCCACTCACACTATACCCAAAAATACCAACATAAAACTAAATTTCTCTAACTCTTCTAATATACAATATAGTAACTCTCAAAAAACTATTCATCCTACTACTCTAATAAATATTAATAATAAAACTCCTAATAAACAAGCTAAAACACCTAATTCAATGAATCTAACTAAAAATGTGGGTGATGAAGTCATTAACAATAATTCTCTTAATAAACACCAGGACACTTCCTATAAAAATAATAAACAACATCGAAACGGTAATAGACGAGTTACTTGGTATAATGCTCCATTTAATTTACAAATTAAAGATAATATACCTGAAAAATTGTTTACTATCCTAGAGAAGAACTTTCCGCCAAACCACAAATACCATCAAATTTTAAATAGATCAACGGTTAAATTCTCCTACTCAACAACCAAAAACATAAAACATAATATAAGTGCCTATAATGCATATAAATGTAAAAAAAACATGAGTATACCACCAATACATCAAACTAACCATAATATCTCCTCTGATACAGGATTCACGAAAAGTTGTAATTGTAGAAACAAAGCAAATTGCCCATTAAAAGGAAATTGCCTTGTTAATAACATAGTATATAAATGTAAAGTTAACACTAAGCACTCAATTTATTCATATATAGGAGCTACCTCTAACCAATTTAAAGTAAGATTTAATACCCACAAACACAGTTTTAAAAATGCCGCAGTAGCTAATACAACATCTTTAGCTGAAATAATTAATGATTATAGAAAGAGGAATATAGATTATGACCTGACCTGGAGTGTGCTCAAAAGAGCCACCCCTTATCAAAATAATAGATATGAATGTAGATTATGTTCCCAAGAACTTTTCGAAATAATGAAATCTAAGGATATCCTATTAAATAAGCGACAGGAATTAATAATATAGCGTAATCATAAATTGAGAAAAACCTTTAAATATTATAAACCTAATTAATATACACTTTAGAAATTATTATAACATTTTTTTAAATTTAGTTAAACTATAATTAATATTCTACTACTGATGAACTACATAACTATCTTTTCCTAAAATTGATACCATTAAGTATACATATATACTAATTTAATTTCAGGTTAGGATTCTATGTTCCTTGTAATCTCTATATATTTGTTATTTCTCACTAATAATGTTAACCCCGCCCCCCCCCCAATAATTATATATATATTTTTTTTATTTCCCCTCGTTTTTAACAGCACTCTTCAATTACATCTAACTCTAATTTATCATATCTATATGCATTAATATAATTTTATCAATATAAATATACCTATCAATTTAATTAATTAATTTTTTTTCTTTTCATAGATGTAAATTCCATATATTTTTTCACTAACACTTTTATCGTAAAATTTTAGTCTCCTTAGATATTTACAATGGCATTATTCTTTTATAACAGCAATTTTTCGTGTACCTTTTACCGACCTGACCTATTTTCACCCCTAAAATAACCTTTTTATTCATCATACTCCTTCCATTCAAAACTGAAATCTGCCTTCTTCTACCCCTAAATTAAAGTTCCATTACTACTATTATACCATTTAGCCAGTTATTACCTTTCTACTGGTCAATTCAAAACCTGTTCCCAAACAGACCTATTATATTAAATCTTTGTTGGTTTTATTCAATGAACAAATATAATTATTTCTGAAGACAGCATATGTCCTATTTTCATCCCTAAAATAATCTTTCATTCATAATATTCTTTCCATCCAAAACTGAAATCTACCTTCCTCTACCCCTAAATTAAGGCTCTATTACTACTATTTTACCATCTTGACCTTCACTCTCTTTCTATTGGTCAATTCAAAACCTGTTCTCAAACAGACCTATTGTATTAAATCTTTGTTTGTTTTTTTCAATAAACAAATATCATTATTTCTGAAGACAGCATATATATGTGTAGGTTTGTATATTCCTTCTGATAGTTTGTAAAAATTTTACATATATCTATATGATATGCATACCAACACTAACATATATATCCTAGAAACGATCGTAAAATGATGAATTTTTTTAATATAAGGAACTGTTTCTTTGTTTATTCATTATTTTTATTAATTTATCTTGACTCTGCTTTCCTGTATTTTTCATCGAAAAAGATTTTTGAATACATCTTCTCTTTTCATGATATTCGGATTACATTGAGTTCTTCATACGGATTGGACACTACCGTACTTTTTGGTAGATTTATCTACATATATATTAATATATGTAAATTTCGTATTTCTAAAGACACACGATTTTAGGTAGCCGTAGCTCTGCAAACGCCAGGGCTAACGCCCGCTGGAGAGACTGTCCTGAAGAGGACCAGTCAAGTCTGAAAGGCATAGACGGTTGTATCCATTGCTTCCACTGGACACCACCAGAAGCCGTTAGCCCCGGTGTTTGCATAGCTACGGCTTCCTAAAACTGTGTTTCTTTAGACATACGAAATTTCTAAACATATTTTCTATACAGCTATGCCCGAAGCTAAATCCTATATATATATATATATATATATATATATATGTATATATATATATAATTAGAACTTTATTTCTCGCTCTTGCAGATACATAAAAGTAAGTATGCACACGTACAAACACCCACTTTTTACTTTTCATCATTTCTGAGTCGACAAATAAATTCCCCGTCCACGGCTATGAGTAGTAATTGATGAATCATCGGCATTTTCCGTTCTGAGCTCGCCTACGACAACTTGGGTCCCGAATTGTATTAGCATTCGCCTTACACTAAAACAATATCAATGGTGTGGAGAGGATATTTGCTTGAATGGACGAATGCTGGTCTTCCCTTAAATGTCCTGCACAAATTGCGCTCGCAGAGTATCTTTTCCTGTACTAGCACATGTTCAGTCATTACTGGAACAGGATGGGTTTTTCTAAGAGAAACATTATTCTACAATTCCATAAATTAAATTATATATATGTCTAGTCCCAAATAGAATATATTTAGAGATAGGTACCAGAGTGTTTCAAAACCTTAACGGACTGTCGAACAAACTAAACATAAAATTTAAATGAGAAACTATTAAAATTCATTAATGAAAATTATTGATCTTGCATCACAATCATGCCTTCACTGGTAACATGCTTTATATATGTTATACTGAAATCACATGTATTTGCGTGGGTGTGCTGGATTTTCATATCAAATACACCTGTTTATATCAATAAAAAATATTGAAATAAATGAGATATTATATGGTATTGCATCAAGTTTATAGCAATATTTAAATTACAATAAAGACACGTGTATTTATGTGCGTGTCTATGTGTGGGCTTGTGTCTATTTGATATTCATATCAAATACAACTGTTTACATCAGTAAAAAATATTTAAATAAATGAGATTCTATACAGTATTATATCAATTTTCTTTCAATACCTAAATTTCTATTCATTACAAAACTATAAAAGAAGAGATTTGGGAAAATTAACCAACACTTCCAAACGTAATTTTTAGATTCTATGAGAGAGGGGAGTAGAAATTGATAGAGAAAGAGAGAGAGAGAGAAAGGGAGAGATACGTCTTTTACAAATTTGCTCATTTGTTTCGTCTTATCAATCATTATTCCGTTGTTGTAATATAGCAAATCATCCCAATAATACTCCATTCTACCCGAATCCACACCATTCCACCCCATCTATTCCATACCAATTCTACTATATTCTTCTATCCTCAACTCTATCTTACTCTACTGTACAGTACCTCTTCCTACACACCCCTTATTCTTTTCGTTTTATGTTAATTTTGACTTTTTGTGGGGTGGGTGTTATTTTCTTTATTTGGGTAATTATCTCTGCTTAATAGATGCAGTCAGCCATTGAAGGAGTGGTTAAATAAAGCAGCAATTCCCAGGCGTTCTTTTTCTCTAACATAATGCTAGTCTATGTGCAAATGAATGAACTAAATACGAAGATGAAAAGATGTTCTTTTTAGCGAAAAATGTATTCTAATGTTCATCATTCATATCTATGGTAACAACTGACAGGCAAGCAAACTGACAGGCTAGCAATGCATACTTATATATATATATATATATATATATATATATATATATATATATATATATATATATATATATATATATATATATAAAACTGTGGTTGTCTGTCTGTCTGTCTACTAAAACGGTCGGCATATATCTCCTCCTAAACCGTACGTTCAAATTTCGGTGAAATTACTACACTTATAGAAGAAGGTCTGGCGGAGACATCGGTCAAAATAATTTTCAAATCAACCCACGTCAAGTGCAAAAATCGAATTTGTATTGTATTGATTTTTCAGTTCAAATGTATAAATAGAGATGAGAGACGAGTTATTTCCCTTTTATGGCGTCATTTTTGTTTATCTATTTACGTTACGAACACACTACGCGTGCAAAGGTACAAAAATACGCGAACAGTTTTCGACCCTGCAAAATTGATGAGTTCGAAATTTCAACATAAGCTTCCATTTTGCTTCATTTCCATCAAAAAGTCTTTTAAAACAATATTTCAGCGGATCAGCCTCGCCATCAACCGAGGCAACGCTGCGAGTGTGCTGGCTTGCCTCAAAAATCATTAGAGAGGTTTCCCAGTATTCGCGACGCTGCTGTCTTTTGCTCTGGTGTTGGCTCCGTTGTTCACCCCTTCCATTACATTTTCTTTAATATTGTAGCATTGAAGGAATATATCTTTCATTGTATCATCCTTTACCGAGGCATTTGTATATATTTAAAACATTTTTGTTATGTTATTCTACTGTAAATTTATTTTTACGCTCTGTTTATATTTTCATTCTGAAGGAATTGCAAACGATTTGTAATGTTGTTTGTGCAACTATGAATAAATTATGTTTGCTTGAAAACAAGCCTATTTGAATACACTACTACCCTAAAAAATCCATGAAACTACATACATGTTGCAACTCTCTCTCTATATATATATATCACGCACACCCACATATACATATACATCTAAAGAGAGAAAGAGAGATGTAGAGAGAGAGTGAGATAGGTCGTTGTACAGAGAGAGGTACAAGATAATCAGATAGAGAGACAGAGAGAGTGAGAGATAATGGCAACGAACGCTGGTTCTCACACACACACACACACAAACATATATATATTTTTTAAGAGAGAGAGAGAGAGAGAGAGAGAGAGAGATCTGTGCGTTCTTTATTGTTCTCCATTCTGTAGAGGAAGAGAGAGAGAGGAGGTATGAGTGAGAGAGAGAGAGAAAGAGAGAGAGAGAGGGTATGAGATAAAAGGCAGAGGGGTTGAGAAATAAAGAAAGTTTAAGCAAAGAATCGCTGCTTTCAACATTAACGGGATCTTCTTAAACTAAAAAATTCAATCTGTGAACGCAGAATTAAATATTTCGGGAAACGTTGCAACCGAAGGAAAACAGAAAAACGATATTTTGGTTCGTGAAGACGTTCCCTGGTAATGAACGGGAAAAAAGCGAGGATGATACGTCGTTATGTGGACCGAGAAGAACAATTTCATGCCAAGACAAGACCAAGTTTATGGTGTAAATGGAGTCGTTAGACTAATATTCTATTTAAAATAACCGAATCGTTTCCAGCCCCGGAGTTTAAGAATGATTAGAAATAAAATTGTAAACGAAAATGACAGAGGTTATTAAAATAGTTGTTTCTACTTTTGGCACAAGGCCAGAAATTACCCAGTACATTACTGGTACTTTATTTTATCGACCCCGTAAGGAGGAAAGGCAAAGTTAACCTCAACGGAATTTTACTTTGCCTTAAAATAGTAAAAGTAAATAGTGAAGATTTAGGCCAGTACATACATATGGGCCGACGGACATACACATACATACGCACACATAAATACATACACACACACAAACACACACACACGCCCGCGCGCGCGTGTGTGTGCGTACACCTTATGCATTTCTACAGTATTTTCACCAAGTTTAAGGCATAGGTTACTTATCTACTCCCAATGGTCATGGGCACTTTCATTTAGTTTCAATAGTAAATTTAAGATTAAAAATAAAATTACTATTGACACTAACCTTTGCAATGTTAATTTTCTAGATATAAACCTAGATCTGCCTACTGCTTCTTATAAACCGTACCATAAACCTAATGAAAATGTAAAATATATAAATAAAGGCTATTGTCATCATCCTATAGTTTTTAAAATCCTTATCCCTAATATTAGCCGTAGGATCTCCACCCTCTCTTCCTCAGAAGCTATTTTCAATAAGGCATCCCCTACTATAATAAAGCCCTTCAAAATAGCGGATTTGGCGAACCGATTAAGTACATACCCAACAATACTAACTCCTTTAAAAATAATAATAGGAAATGAAAAATAATCTGGTTCACACACCCCTACTCTTTAGCAGTTAAAACTAATGTAGGCAAAACATTCCTAGAGCTCTTAGATAAACATTTCCCTAGAAGACATAGATACTATAAGATTTTCAATAGAAACTGTGTCAAAATTAGCTACTGCTGCGGTCCCCCTATTAAATCTTATATCATCAATAAGAAAACACCCAGAGAACATCAAAATTGCTCCTGTAGAGTCAAAAGTGAATGCACATTACAAGGTAAATCCAACACCAAAGTCATTGTATATGCGGCTAAAGTGACAACCATCAGCAACAACGTACCAACCACGAGCGAACGATATGTGGGTATGACACAAGACAAATTCAAAACGCGTTATTACTCACATGTCGCATCTTTCCTACATCAATAAAAAAGATTTACAACAGGTCTTGCCATCAGAATATGGGATTTGAAAGACCAAGGTATCCAATATAAATTGGATTGGTCAATTTTGAACCAATCTAAAGAATATGCAAGAGGAACAAGAAGATGCACACTCTGCATAAGTGAAAAATATTGGATTTTACAGAACCTTAAATCACCAAAAACCTGCCTAAACGCAAAAACAGAAATGTTCACCAGTTGCCCACACATGAATCACACTTGCTTTCCAGCTCATATAAACTTAACTCACTTTCAGATACTTATCCTCCATAAACTCTTGTTCTTCACTTTCCTTAAATTATCCACTTTACAGACTTCTCTTTCTGATTTACTTTCATTTTTAACTTTATTTTTAATTTTATTTTTATTTTTACTTCACATCCACCAGTGAACCCCCCCCCCCCTACTTTTTGATTCACTTACCTAATATCTTCACATTCCACATTTTACTTCCCCATTTTCTTTCACTACCTGATATAACTTGTCACTTGTGTTTTCCACTTCAGATATATTCTGTTGTTTCGCAGCCGCTTTTATATTTGTACTCATTTATTCATACGGCTGGTTTATAATTTGTATCTATGGGTGTGAGTGTGCATATGTGTGTATACGAACGCCTCCGTATGTGTGCGTGCGTGCGTATATATATGTATGTGTGTTTTTATATCTATGTTTTTTACATACTTATTTATACGTGTGTGTATGTGGGTGAATGTATGTGTATGTATATATATATATATATATATATATATATATGTATGTATGGGTGTGTATGTATATATATATATATATATGTATGTATGGGTGTGTATGTATATATATATATATAGTCGTGTACGTACGTGGGATTAGATATATATGTGGCGATATATATATATATATATATATATATGTGCCTCGTGTGTATGTGTGTACGCATGCATGCGCTTTTGTCTGTACGTATTTATAAGTATATATATTTATATATATATATATATATATATGTGTGTGTACGTGCGTACCTATGTTAGTTTTCTTTTTTTCTAGTGTTAATTGATAAGCCCTGCCTCTTACTTTCTCTTTGATTTAAACATTTTTTTTCATTCTCATATATTGTTTCATGTTTATACATATATCGAGAATGACACTTCTTTTTACTATTACACTCCCTTCCCACTGTATCTTCCGCATATAATTGATCGCACGTGTGTGTGTGTTTATACTCGTGCTTTCATACTCGTATGTGTATATATTCAATACCTGTATCTGGATCTATGTTAACTATATTATCTTACAATTTCTTCTTCAACTCATATTATATACGTATTTGTGGTCACACATCCACAAATATACTTGCCCTCATATATGTACTTACGCACACATTTTCACCATACACATGCATTTGTACATATACACATATGTACATTTGTGAGTGAATATACATACATATACACATACCCTAACTATATTTCCTTATTTTTTTATATATCTCTTGCATTACTTATATATATATATATATATATATATATATATATATATATATATATATTGCCCGTTCAACTCTTGCCTTTCTTGAGGAGATTTTGCCTTGTCTGATGAACGAAAGAGGACGTTTTTCGTATTCGTCTTATTCGGGGAACCTCTGGTAATGAGGTAATTATGTTGTATTGTTTATTATACAAATATATATATATATATATATACAATGATATTAAATAAATGGAAACTATATTTATAAAACCATATTTATGCTATTATATATATTTCAAGGGTACCAACATTTTGGTACGCTATCATCAGATAAAATACGAAGTGTGTTTTATAAATGTTGACATAACTAAGGAGAATGTACCTTACCGGTTCATGTTTTCCTTGGAAACTATCGTTAGGTATATTCCGTTAAGGTATATTCTTCTTGGTTATGTCAAAATTGATAAAACACACTTCGTACCAAAATGTTGGTAGCCTTGAAATATATATAATAGAATAAATATGGTTTTATAAATATAGTTTCCATTTATTTAATATCATTGTATATTATACTCTAGAATACCGGTCGAGTGCTCTGAATCAGTTATAAACATTTATATTTGTTGAATTACCAACAAATTGAATATCCCTTCTGCTTATATATGTATATATATATATATATGTGATTTTTTTAGGTAATTCTAATGACTGATTAATCGCTTAAGTTTATTTTAAAAACTACTCGGTTGAGAGCTTTATTCATTTTGTGCTTTTTTTGCAAATTTTTGCAATGACTACACATACTGAATTTATTTGCCAAAACTAGGGGTTTTCTCCCCTTTGGACTTCACATGTGCTCTCGAACACTGTGGGATCCTGGCGCACGCAGAAAAAAATGCCTGTTGAGAAAGTGACATCCTTGTTCGGTCATTATACCAAAAGCTTATTATTTATAAGCAGACAGTTAGATTGGTTTAGGTGTCGCAGAAACCCTATATCGGATTATACCATCATTCCCGAGGGTCCGAGTAAATATTTCAATTATATCTTATTTTGTTTTACCCGCTTAGCTTGCTCGCTTCTTAACCATCGTCTCAGTTTTGTATGGCCTATTAACTTATGTTTATAGCTCTGGTATCTTCTTCATATCCATTGACCGCTCGCCAACACAATTGGGAAGTTGCGTTTCGCTAATTTCCACTCGTCGAAATACGATTCTCGCTAAATGTATATTCATATATATATATATATATATATACGTGTATGTGTGTATATATATATATATATATATATATATATATATATATATATATATATACATAAATATATATATACATATATACATATATATATTTACATATATATACATATATATATATATATATATATATATATATATATATATATATATACATACATATATATATATATACATATATATATATATATACATATATATATATACACATATATATATATATATACATACATATATATATATACATACATATATATATATACATATATACATATATATACATATATATACATACATATATATATATATACATATATACATATATATACATATATATACATACATATATATATATATACATATATACATATATATACATATATATATATATATATATACATACATATATGTATATATATATATATATATTTATATATATATATATATGTATGTATATGTATATACTTATATATATCTATTTACGTATAAATGTATATATATATATATATATATATATATGTGTGTGTGTGTGTGTGTGTGTGTGTGTGTGTGTGTACTATCGACTGACAGATTTCATAATTAATTAAAAAATTACAGTATTTTTTTTATCAACGTGGTCATCAGTTTTATCTCGAGACTACATCTATAGAATGCACATGGGAATAGTTGCCCATTTAAGAATTTCGCCGCAATATCATATAATCCAGTGTTCGCTCCTAATACTTGGAGACCTGTTTGTGACAAAGCTTCATTTAGACACGTACCTGTTATTCTCGAGTCCTATCTCCTCATATATTGTGATGTGCTATATCGACTGGGGAATTAATCTGGTGGGTAGATTTAGGTTGATTATACAATTGATTGCTTAACGACGAAATGGACTTTTGAAAAGGGAGTTCTATGATGTTTATGGAAGTAAAATGTCAAACCTCTCGGGGCATGGCTTAGTGGATAGAGATTTGGATTCACAATCGTGTGATTGTGAATTCTATTCCTGGACACTTTATTTCACGTTGCTCCAGTTCACTCTGTTGTAATAATAAGTTGCGACACCAATGGAGCCAACCTGTATCCGTCTACACTTTCCCCCTCGATCACATTGATGGTTTGAAGAGGGGAGTCTGGTATGCAAGGCCGACTGCTGGTCCTCCACAATAAAAATCATACCTAAGCTTGAAACGCGGAGGTGAATGTTTATAGGTGAAAATTCCATGGTCATTCGTGACCGAGGGGGTTCTTTACCCTATAACATTTATGTCTAATCATGCTTGCCTTATGACCTAACTGTTTAGAAATACTGTTTCATTATAAAGACAAATTGTCGACATTTAGAAATGTGGTAGAAATGCTTACTCTGTAAAAGCAGCAGACACATATGTAAGGCGAAGTGACGTTGCAAACAATGTAGTATATTCTTTCTTGATTTCTCACTACTTAACAATTTTCACACAACCACGGAGCAAATTCTCGAACAAATCCTCAGTTATATGACGTGGATAACTGAGAGGTTTCGTATATACAACATACGACCTCATCCAAGTGACATGGCAGAGGTTTGACAAACCTCAACTTGTGTCCTTTTCAAAAATGTTTGTAAATAAAATGCCTAGTATATGTTCGTAAGATGTTTTTGGAACTTAATTTCTCTCTTTGTTTTCGAACAGGTCAAGATAACACGAAGAGATAGATCTGAATACAAAATAATATAGATGGCAGGATAAGAGATTCAAGAATTGCTGTTTGGGGTGGGGTAAGAGAAAGCTGGAGATGGGAGGAATAAACTTAGAAATTAAATGGAACAAAATATTTCATGGTTCATAGTAATCAATTAAGACAACCACAACTCTATCAGAAAGAACTGCAATATAAATCTAATAGCTTAAATGCCACGCCTATTTATTCAGGTGTCTTTATTATATTTTTTAAATAATTAGTTCTCGCGAGTAAAAGAGATGCTATTTATATAAATATAAGTGTATTTTTTATAAACTTTTAAAATAATTATTTTACCGCAATAACAATAGGAACAAATAATAATAAAACATATTGCAAAAATTTAATAAAGAAAGGAAATTAAATTAATTTCATTGCAATATATAGTGCTGAGTCGATTCCCTAATGGATAACTTTTATTTTTAGTTTTTATTCTGCATTCCATTGTTGTGTATCGAGTACAAATTCTAATGATAATATTCACACTTACAAAACCGTCAAAATATATCTTTGATCACAATTGGCACTAAAGTGTTTAATGTTTCTTTACAAGAGAAAAAATAAAATTCTTTGAAACGTCTTCTGAATTTAATGCGCATAAGGGACTAGTTTTACGTCCCAATATACCTGAACTTTGTCTTTGGTTTCAAATTTGCAAGCGTACTTAAATGAAAATTGCTACAAGTATTGATTTCCTTGTTAATTATAGATTTATTATATTTTACATGAATGGGAAATGAGAAATAAATGTGTGTGATGTTAATGTTTTCTTTTTTTCTTCTCAAGAGAGATAAAACTGGAATGGTTTGAGATTGATAATAAATAGAAACTGAAATTAAATCACAGACTTGGCTGCAAAAAGACTTACCTACATATTTACACTGTACAAGCACGTCATTCCCAAGATGAATTAATGACTTATGAATTTGTTCCAAGGTCACAAATTACCGCAGAAAACGGACGTGAGCACTCGACTTAAACAACCTCAGTATATTATTGATACTTAACATTATTTGAGATCAGAATTAACGTCGACTTAAATAAATATTAACAAACAACAATAATAATTATTATTATTATTGAGGGCCGTGAATTTGCTGGATCGGTAGAGCGTCGGACACCCTGCTTCGTGGCACAGAGTTACGGCCATTTAAATTCTGACTTCAAATCCCGCTGAGGTTAGCTTTGCCTTTCATCCTTACAAGGTCGATGAAATGTAGTACCAGTAAGTAGTGGGGATGATTTAATCGACTTTTCCCCTCCCCGAAAGCTGCTGCCCTTGCGCCTAAATAAGAAACAATTAGTATTATTTTGTTTTTCATTTGCGACAGTCTTCTTGATATCGTCTCCAGAATGTTTGTTATTTTAAGTTGATTTGAATTGTCATTTGTGGAATATTTTTGTTGTTAACTGAAAATAAGTAACTATATATTGCTCACTTTTATATATTGCGCTACAAATCCTTCTGACATGTCTGTGTTGACCTTTGCTCCTGGCAAACTTTCATATTCCTCTAAGAAGTTACCAATCACCTCGGTTTCCGAAATGTTTAACACAAACTCAGTGACGTCGTCTGTATATGCTGACACAGCCTTTCTACGTCGCGGTTTGTGTGGGATACACTGCAACAGCTCCACCTTCCGCAGTAAATGTTTGAGAGTCAACATATACCGAAGGGAAGAGAGAGGACATCCTTAATGAGACGAGTAACTGATTTAAAATGGTTCTTTTAGGTGGCCATTTTCTCTGACCACCGAAAAGATGCCGTTGTGCATTGTAACGATACAGTCTCAGATGAGGGGTCCGAAACTGGCTGCGTTGAAGACAGTCTTCAGATATCGATATCCGACCCTATTGAATGCTTTCTATTGACTGAGCCTCACCGATGCCAGTTTCCTACTCTACGCTCTCTATGAGGCATCGCATGAAGGGGGGGGGGGGGCGTGTATGGACCTGGTCAGGATATCGCATGTTTGCGCTTCCTTTACCGGATATTTAACGATAAGCGCCTACCTCATTGCTGGGACTTTGCTCCAAATCTTAAACTGTGTTACGGACATTTAGAATATGACAGACATTTAGAATGTCCTCTTTGTACAACACTACGAATTCTCCCGTTCTGCTGCCAGTTGCAGTATAACATTTAGTGGACATCGGAGAACATGTCTACGTAAAACACATGAAGTAGATAATCCAAACCAAATTATTTGGGCCTCATACAGCCGACCAGGTCCTCCGGTATCTTAGCTGCTATAATTGGTTTTTCACAACACTCCATACCTGCCAACGAGAATTGCGGCCTCCCCACCCACTTTCCCTGAACAGCCAACCTGAGTACTGACGATATACTGCACACATTTGTTTGAAATCGGGTATACCGTGCCCGTATAGTTCTGACAGCGATCAAATTGTGGCTTTGTTTCAACACTGCGCCGCTACCATGTCGGTTGCATTGCCACTCCCAATCGTCTCTTCTAATTTAGCTAACTACCACTCTGTTCTACTTTTCCTATCTCTACTTCTTCACTAAAATCCATTGATTCTACTTTAATTGATATATTGAGAGCGTACCACCACCTGTTGTTGATGAGTGCTCATATCAAGCGGTGCTTAACTAATGTGCTAATATGATTGGTGTAGGTTTTACTCGCCGGGTACGATGCTTAAGCCTTCCATTAACCGGCATCCCGTCTAGGGGTTCTATCTATGTCGATCATACAGGGTTCAAATTTGTAGTCTGAATAGGCGATGGTTTGAAATCGTTGACATACTATGCTATCTCTGTCTGCTAAGGTAATCAAAAACATACACAAATACGAACTAGATGACATTATGTGATTGGTTCAGGTCCACCCAGGCACATTTTGGAAATTTAGTGGGTAGCTGTCAGAAAGTTGTAAATATCCGATCAGTTTCTTGAGGCTTTTTTCTTCACCCCTCACTTTTATCATCTCTGCTACACAGAGCTGGCCAACCGCAGGTGTGCGCCTCGTTAGCTGGAAGGGCTTTTCCAGCGCGTCTCCCCTGCCGTCCTCCGAGGAAACGCCTTCTCCATTCTGTCCGCCGGGGCTGTGGGGAGGCCACCAATATAATTGACTGATTTGTCATTTTATCAGTAAATATACTGTGATATACAGTGTGTCTTTGGTATGTAAAACTTAACAGAGCCCATATTAATTTGGTTAGTTTAAGATTTCAAGCCATTTATAAACTAATGTTATGAATTATTGTAATCCCAGCGTGCGTCTAAGATGTCTTTCCAGTCCCCGGCAAACAGTTTCTCACCATAAGTGCATAGAGTTAAGCGCGAAAATGAGTGAGGGGGGGGGGGGCTACATGCTCTCCGTGTGCTATTGGGGAAAATGGGTTTTGACGTTCATAACTAGTTGGAGTTGTTGACTCTGTTATTGTTGTTTGCTACTGATATTGTTGTTGTTGTTTTCGTAGACCTGGTGTTGGCATCAATAGTGCCCCGGTGGCATTTAGACACAAAACGCACAAATCTTGATCAGAAACCACATCGTTTCGGAGTCATTAAATAAAGTAGCAGCCATTTCATGATCGATGCATGAAGTGTCATTGCATTTGATGGTGTATTAGAAGAATTGTGAAATAGTCGATCAGTATACATTGAGATATTTGTGTGCTCTGATTTAAAATCCCTTCGTCTGTTATCGGAAAAGTGGTGACATTTCTTCCAACAGAAAGTATCAGCAAAAGAAAGACAATATTAAATTCCAGCAACTCGCATTGTTGCACAACATTTTCACATGGTATTTTTAGATCATTCTCTTTACTAATAACTTACATTTTCGGGCATTCACTAGTATATGTAAACTAATATGTATTTCGTAAGGATTCACAATAGAACGCAACAGCTAAAGCTATGTTTGACATCATGACGTGATATGTCCAACAAATTAAACATTTTCCTATCACACATCTCTAGAATAGATGTCAAGTGATGAAAGTGAGAAAAAGATGTTGGCCTTTGAAATGGAATGTTATAGAAAGCTATTTCACCTTCTGCAGACACAACATTGAACCATCGAAATTGTTTGAAACGAAATTGTTGGAAAGATTGCAGCCCACGAAAATCTCCTGTCAGTTGTCAAAACCCGTGAAATGAATGCGCTAGGTCATGTAACATGACGACATATCACTAGAGTTTTAGAGAATACTAGACCACCCGTGACCCGTTGGGTAATGTTCACTTAAAAATAATTTTTAAATAATTAAAATATACACAAAATGTATATAATGTAAAATAACATTGGAAAGCCAATATATATATACGTGTATGTGTGTGTGTATATGTCCGTGTATATATATATATGTGTGTTTGTGTGTATGGGTGTCTGTGGCCTATATACACTGGTTACAGACACACACACACACATAGATCCTGTCCTAACACAAGTTATAAGATACTTAATATTCAGTCACCAAATTCAAGCTAGATACAGTAATTCTGTATTCAATTCTTTGAAGTCACCTGTCATAATTTCATTGAACAACACCACCAGCTCTCTCCCCCTCTTTCTCTCACAACCACTATCTGCGTTTGTATTCACATTTCAATGTTACCTTATTTTCAAATAATTTTCCCATTATGCGCTGATTTGGTTATTTATAAAAGTACCCGAAAAAACCCGCGTATCTCGAGAACCCGTGGTACGATTTACGCGGAAACTTGTCTTTTCACTATTATTCACAAGTATTTTCACAAAGAAAATATCAAATCATTTTTCTCTAATAGCTATCCAATCACTCCACTTCAAAATTCTTTTTCTATATCTCTATGGATGCTTGACTGTTTGTTCTGAAAGATTTTTCTGCTTAAAAAGTCGCAATGTTAATGAAAAGTTGGCTTTATTTACAAACATTTGAAAGAAATTTTTCTTAATTGTCTTAGATTTTCCTTTTCCTTTCATTTGCTGACGTCGGAATCAACATTTTCTCATATTTACGCTGTTACAGTTTTGTTCCAAAGAATGCTTTTGATGACAATATTCTTAGTTGACTGGGTATCCTTCAGAAACACTCTGACATTTTCTTTTCGTTTTCCGCGGCTAAAGGCTACATACAGTTGACCGTGTTGGAATACAGGTCGTTCCAGATAAACCAAGACGTTTTCCATAGTTTGTCCTTGTGCTTTATGAATAGTCATAGCGAAGCACAATTGAACTGGGAATTGGCTTCGCTGCAAAGGGATATCCTCACCTTCGGATAGATTAATTCTTATTCTAGGTATCATAACGATCTCATTTCTGAAAGCAGCAGTGTTGATTCTTGCTACTATGAGATTGTCGTGCAGTTCTTCCAGGATCAACGCGTTCCATTACAAAGCCTTGGAGGATTCAAGTTTCTCACAAGAATTATTGGCGATCCCTTTTTCAATTCCAGGTTATGTGGTGGCAGTCCTGATAGTTCAACCGAATCAAGGAATTCAGTCGGGAAATGAGTGGCATTGGCAGCATCACTCACAGAATTATAGGATCGGTACTCTTTTATGGTTCCAGGGAAGCGTTTGATACGAGTGGAATTGATGCTTCTCATCATTTCATTGAGAGGTACTAAGATGCAATTGTTCGAAAACACTTCAGCTGGATTGTCAAACGAGGGGTAGTTGAAATCAATACATTCTTCCATAGTTGTTGCTTGGAGAACCATTTCTTTTAGCAAAATAATTACCACATTTTCATTTTTTTTTATCTTATCTTCTCCATATCCAATAGGAATTTTGAATAGTCTCCTGCTCCCCCGCCCAATCGCATGTTTGTCTTCAACTGAAATCTTTTAAAGCTTCGCCATAAGTAGGATTTTTTAATGCAGACGTTTTCCACGTCCGCTTCATTTCCCCTTTTCACTACCGGAAGAAGCTGACGGAAATCGCCACATCAAATTGTCAAATTCCACCGAATGCCTCATTGTTGTCGCATGTGTCACGCAGAGTGAGGTTAACAGCTTCGAAGCTTTCCCTCCGAATCATAGGACACTCATCCCAAACAATCAGCCTTGTATGATGGAAGAGATTTGCCATCTTTGAGTTTTTATCAATGTTGCAAAGACCATTTTCTTTCACTACTATTGGTATTTTGAACCTAGATTCGCTGTTCTTCCACCAGGCATCAGTGTTGCGGCAATGCCAGATGACGCAACAGCAATAGCCACGTCACTGTTTCCCCTGACTTTTGAAAGAATTAAGTTAATCAGGAATGTCTTTCCTGTTCCACCTGGAGCGTCAATGAAAATCAATGCAGATGTGTTCGTCTCTAAACTGTTACAAACGAAGTTGTACGCGTGTTTTTGATCACTATTCAATAAAGGATCCGTCTCTTCTACAAATCGTCGCTGCTCTTCTCTGGTGTATTGGAATTCATGCAATAACTCCAAATTACCAATATCCTGATTAGCAACAATATTATTTGGCCTTGGCAAGTTAAAGTCACTAAGACTTTTGCCCAGGTCGTTAAGTTGTCTTCAAAATACAGAAGACATTGATCATAATGTCGTCGCTAATCAAAAGGTTAGAGTTTCTGGTAGCCCTTTTTTCTATTTGAAGGTAATCCTCAGTCAGACAGCGAATGCTTAAATCGAACCCATAAAGCACTGGAATTGTCAATTTCCGTATTTGTGAGGAGCACGATGAATAGATCTCTCATGGCTTTGGGAAGCCTTGTTCGCTCAGCATCTTCCAGAGTCTGCTGCCAATGATCATCCGATTAAAGCAAACCTTTCTCGCTGCAGATGTCTTTGAATAATTGTTTCAACTTTTGGCACAAGGCCAGCAAATACCCAGTACATTATTGGTACATTATTTTATCGACCCCGTATGGATGAAAGGCAAAGTTAACCTCGACGGGATTCGAACTTAGACCGTAAAGGGACGTAACTATGCTGGAAAGCTTGGCATCCGACCCTCCATCGATACTGCCAATTCGCCGCCCTTTGAATAATAGCAGGAGTTCTCCATCACACATTTTCAAAGAGTTGAAGGATACTGGCCCTTTGACGTGATGCAGAGGGAGTCTTAAATAAAACAGGTCACCACTTCGTGGAGAAACAGTGTATACTCGTCCCAAAACGTTCGCCTAAAAGATCCCTGGATACTGCTCAACTGTTTCCCCACATTTCTCCTTTTCTATCTCTTATTACTCCAAGTGTAAAACTTTGGCACATCGACATAATACAATATTTTTGCAAACGGATCGCGATCGCAAAGATCCATGAACTCAGTCAGAGTCGTCTTAACCATGTTATTGTTTACTTTAACAGCAGCATTGACCCGAAAGAAGATTTGATTTTCCTCAGGTAGATGAACTTGAAGGCGCACTACGGTCGGTTCTCTCTCAGGAATTGGAAATCCAAGTACCAAGGCAACAGCTTCTGAAGGACCGATATATCTTCCTGTTAAATACTGTATTATCTCATCTTCCCTGTTCACTCCAAACATTGCCTGATCGCTGCCCTGCATGGTATTTTTGATAACGTATTTGATCGATTTCACGGAAGAGCACATCTCTACGTTTAGGTGGCAGTTGAACAGTTTTAATAGTTTCATATTTTAGGGGAGCACCCATTCCGAAGTTATATTTCGGCTTCCCCTTCCTTCTTGGTGCTCCTCAAATCCTCCCATTCCTGGAGACCGTCTTCTGTACACAGGATAAGAGTCCTGTCCACACAATGTATATTCATTGAAAGGCTTAGGGTACCGCTTACTGCATGTTCCATCTTTCCAACACGGCGAATTGTTAGAGCAATTCGGACCGTGGATCATGTGCTTCAGCACCAATTCATGACCCTCTGGATTTTTGTTTGGATCTGGTATTTCGGTTTGAACAAATTTATCATATTCCTGCGGTCTGGGCTTGGAGGCTTCATTGAGCATAGCAAACAGTGCACATGAGGAAGACCTCGCTTTTGATATTCGACTGTCAGCACGTAAGCAATGCACTTGCCAAATAGGCCATCTACTCCAGTAAGATACTTCCTTAACAGTTTCCGCTTCAGGTCAAATACTCTGGCAATTAAATCTGGCCTGTCATGTGGCTACTGATTCAGGAATAGGTTTTGCCGGATTTCAGGCCCGTTTGGATTGCATGTCATTTTGATGAAGAACGAAGGATTGCCGTACTTCTGTATGTACATCATGGCATCCTGGCATCGCTCCATCATATATCTCGGTCCACCGACAAATGTGGAAGAGAGTATGATTCGCCTGCCAATATTGCAAAAATCGTCATCCTCATTCAATGCGTCAGTCAGGCCCTTGTATGTTGTAGATCGCAATGATGTTTGATTCATTCGGATGTATTGCAGTCTATCTCCTTCAATCTTCGCAGCCATGTCAACCAAATATTGCTGAAATAAACGACTGCCTCTGAAAAGTTGGTTGAATTCATTCTCATGGTTCATTATTCGATAGGCATAGTAGCGCATAGGCGTCAACTTCTTGTTGCTCATTAACAGCGCGTGATGCCATCCGTCATCGCCAAAAGGAAAAAAGAGAACATACTGCAAACTGTCATAGGACCGATGGGACTCTGAGATTATTTGCAAGTGTCCGTCTTTTTCTTTCAACACAATTTTCCGTGCTTTTGCTTGAAGTTCGGTGCTGTTTTGTATAATAACGGCAACTTCGTTGGCAGTTTATGCATTGAATCTTCTCTCATGTTCCATTGCTGGTCTCCTATCAGGATCAATAATAATCGAGGCTTCGAGAATATTTTTAATTTGTTCTTTTGCCATTCGAAATGAAGCACAGTAAAGGTTATATTGTCTGAGTATTATTTCCAATAATTCAACTATGTCGTGCTGAATGCCATCGTTATGTAGTATCCTGATCCTCAAATCAACAGTATCCTGAGGATCCAAGAAGTAAATTTGAAGATATTAGGGTTGTTCGTTGGGGTTAGGGGTTAATGAGCCGATGCTATGGTGAATTTGACCATGAATAACGATAGAAGGATTCCATCCACTCCTTGAGGAACGAACTTCTTGGGCCCCAAAAGATGTCATTTGGAACAGGCAGTTGTATTGTATGAGGTTCTTCCTAAACTCGTTTGCCCTAGGTTGATCAGTACTAAATAAGCTGTGAAGTTCCTGGGGTAAAGGCTGCAGATACCCCGACCTGACTTTTCCATTCATACAGCAAAAGTTAGCAGTTTCACCATGAAAAGTCATTGC
>OZ024741.1:82016668-82039168 GCA_964016885.1 Eledone cirrhosa | reverse complement strand
CCAAAGTATAACAATATATATATATATATTTATATATATATATATATATATATATATATATATATATATCCCTCTTCCTTAATTGACACTTTATATCTATTAATACTACTACACCAAACAACCAGCCCTGTCCATTGTTCAATTGGTCAAGTATAGATTAAAATAGGCACTCCCAAAAATTCTTATTTAGATAAAATAAACCATATACTCATTGTATTCTCATTAGACACCTTTTATATACTTGTTTACCAGTAAATTGAATTGCCATCTGTCACATACTATCCCCTCTCTTCTTCCTTTCTTACAACTAATATAAATACTTCAATTTTTCTGATTATTTCCAATTTATCCAATATCTCTGAAGAAGTGACAACTGATTATACATTTGCTATCGAATACTTGCTAACATTATATGATTACGCAAGCAGCGATACATAGGTATTCCGTCTGTTACAGAAACATATGTCAATACCTAATAAATTCCTTTTTAAAAAAGCACTTTCATTTTATATTCATCTTTTATATATATATATAGTAATAATTGTTTCTACTTTTGGCACAAGGCCAGCAATTATCCCAGTACATTACTTGTACTTTATTTTATCGACCCCGTAAGGATGAAAGGCAAAGTTAACCTTGGCGGGATTTAAAATCAGATCGTAAAGGGACGTAACTATGCTGGAAAGCATGTCCGACCCTCTACCGATACTGCCAATTCACCGCCCTATATATAGTAATAATAATAAATATGAAGACTAAAATCCAAAGAGGGCTCGATAAGGATAAATATATATCAAATATATAACAACCATAGAGCAAATATTTGTTAAAACATACCGCTAAGTGTGAAAGCAGTGCTTCTTTGTTTAAACTTTAATCTGTTATTTAAATAAATAAATATATATATATATATATATATATAAGTTAAAACAATGAAATAAAAAATCAAGTTATTAGAGATATACTTCAATGCTTTACGATCGTTTCTAGATGATGATAATTCATTGTATCTATACTCAGTTAGTGATCCATGTAAGTTTACAAACTATCAGATATAGAGAATATTTACCAACATTTATCACCAGTTGTTTTCAAAAGCAATAATAATTTTATTCAATAATAATTTTACTCAGAATTAGTATCATGTCCATATTTGGAGGTAGTTGAAGAACTAACGAATCAAATTGTTTTTTTCATATGGTGTTAAGATGAAACGTAATACACTTTAGTTGAGGTCATGACCCTTTGAAATATATGGTTGAAAGGTGTTAGTGGAAATGGTATACAAATCTATTAGAAAGGAAGGGGATTGTCAAACTGATAGTTGAATGTATCTTGTAGAGTGAATGTAAAAGGAATGTCAAAATAAATGGGAATTAGTGTTGTATTGAGTTTTAAGGTGAATTTAAATTAATGTTATGGCTAGGAAAGATAGTATATTAAAATATGAAAATTATAATAAGATAATGTGATATAGTAATGCGATAATATACAACTTAACCAACAGTATAGTACGGTGTGGTAAATTGGACTCAGTATAATATAACATATTATACGCTCTAAAATATTACTAAGTATGTTTATGCATAAACAATCAAACTAAGATAATTACATGTTGGCATCGTTAAAACACATAAATTTCATAGTCTACAAAGTGCATATATTCACACTACATATAGAGAGAGATACAGTTATATTGATATAAAAATTTACTATACAAGATGCATTCAACTATCAATTTAACAATCCCCTTCCTTCCTAATAGATTTTTATGCCATTTCCACTAACACCTTTCAATCATTCCTTTCAAAGGGTCATGACCTCAACTAAAGTGTATTACTTTTCATCTTAACACCATATGAAAAAAACAATTTGATTCGTTAGTTCTTCAACTACCTCCAAATATGGACATGATACTAATTCTGAGTAAAATTATTATTGAATAAAATTATTATTGCTTTTGAAAACAGTTGGTGACATACTTGTAAGTAAATATTCTCTCTATCTGATAGTTTGTAAACTTACATAGATCAATAACTGAGTATAGATACAATGTATTATCACCATCTAGAAACGATCGTAAAGCAGTGAAGTATATCACTAATAACTTGATTTTTTTATTTCATTGTTTTTACTTATATCATGACTCTGTTTTCCTTTTAATGTTTTATTGTTTTCTGAGATTTATCTTAACCTACAACATTTTCAACATATGGATTGCATTGAGTTCTTCATACAGAATAGACCCCACAACTTACAGTGGATCCCTCTGTATATATATATATATACCAATGATCGTTGGCAAATCACTGATAAGGGACTCATTTTATAACATGTTATCCATGTGCAATCATGCAGTATTCTTCTCCCCATATTTTTCATATATATATATATATATACATATAACCAGTATAGATATAGATATATTTGATTAAAAAGTGAACAACACAATATATAACTACCCCATTACCAAAGGTTTCAGGACCCTAGACATATTGTCTAGGGTCCTGAAAACTTTGGTAATGGAGTAGCTATATATTGTATTGTTCACTTTCTAATTAAATAGCTCTGTTCTATACATAGAGCTCTCTCTTTTCCTTTGCTTTTTCTTCGGAAATACTTAACATATATATATATATATGTATAATAAGGAGTTGACGGACCCAGCATATTTATCAATACCAGGAACGGTTGTATCTCAGCCTGCTCAATAGACAATGCAGGATACATACTTATCGCTTCAACACAACACAGGTAAAACGGGAGCCTATAATAGTTCCCGGTCTCGAGTTTCGGCCACACTTCATGCAGCAGTAGGGTTCGTTGCACCCTCTTCCTGCATATATTATGCAACAATGCATAAACGGCGAATGTGGCTTCTTCAGCGTGTATCGTCTAATCAATAATCAATCGATCGACAGAATCCAAACCCCAGCCCATGCCGGCTTTGACTGTTGTGACGGCCGAAACAGTAAAGTGATTAGCAACTAGAATCCGATACAAATCTGTCCCTCGACCAGCCACCGATTTACAAACTTTACGTGATGGCGGGAGAATAGTAAACAAATCTTTTCGTTCCCGTCAAACGCACACAGCCGACGTGTCTCAAACACAAATATATATATTTAAGTGGCTGAAGTGGGTTTTACCCATATATATAAATATATATATACATATATGGGTAAAACCCATATATATATATATATATATATATATATATATATATATATATATATATATATGTAAAGTTATATTTAAAATTGTTGGGTTACAACTAGTAAATATTTATAACTGATATAAAAGCACTCGACAAATATTTGGCGTAAACCTCTCCAAATGAAGTTGATGTTTATTACGGTATGTCGAATATATTTATCTATAAAACTGTTTATATTGTATTTTGTCTGATGAAGGCATAGCATATTGTTAATATGATATCCCCGAAATATATATAATGAAATAAATATGGTTTTATAAATATAGTTTTCCATTTATTTAATATTTAATATTGTATATATATATATATATATATATATATATATATATATATATATATAAACGTTTGTATATGTATAATAAAGCCAAAATAATGCAGGTATGCACATAGAATAGAGAATGCAAATGCAAAAGATATTGTTGACAATTAGTCTTTTACCTTAGATTTATTTAAATGTCCTTAATTTTCGAGATAATATCTCTTCTTCGGAGGGAAGTAAAGCGGTTAAACCAGTGTTCTAAATAGCTTGCCAAGTCATGCTGACAGGGAATGGTATCGAGTATCTGTTCTATCCCTAATGTCAAAGAGTTAAGGTTAGGTGGATAAAGAGTAGTCTCCCTTTAAAAGGTTTTTTTTGTACATGCCTGTTTAAGTGTGTGAGAGAATGCATGAAGGTGTAAGTATGTGAGTGTGTGTGTGTGAGTGTGAGAAGATATCTCTATACGTAAATGTGGGGTATAGATGTTATCTCGTGTTATAACTGGTCTTTGTGTGTGTATGTGTGTGTGTGAGAGAGAATATGTGGTGGTGTAAGCGTGTGTATGTGTGCGTGTGTGTGTGTGTGTGTGTGTGTGTGTGCGCGTGCGTGTGTGTGTGCGTGTGTGTGGGGGGGTGTAAATATGGGGCTAGAAGCTCTATTAAGGTATAAATTGGGTGTTGAGTTCCAGTCTATTATTGATTGGTGGTTGTGTTTTGTCTATAATTAGTGCTTCCTTAATTCTAAGATTGCCGAGGTTTCTTTCCTTAGTTTCTATCCTAACTGTTATGGTTTTGTCGGTGTTTTTGCATTTAACTAGGTGTTTCTTAAATGAGGAAGCGTTAGTATTGAGGTGTTCTTTTATTCTTATGTGGAGTGGTCTGGTGGTGCTACCTACGTAGAAGTTGCTGCATTTGTCACACTCTAGTCTGTATACGACGTAAGCCTGGTGGCATAGGTCTGGTCGTTGATGGGGCAGTTGGCTAGCCTGCAGCAGTTGTCATGTCTGGTGGAGTGTCTTTTCGTTAGCTGTCCGCGTAGAGAAGGACCTGAGTGGGCCAGTTGGATATCTAATCCCTCTCGTCTGATAGCTCTGCAGATGGCTGCTGTTGTTTCGTCACTGAAGTGTGGGAGCTTCAGGAAGCAAGTGTTAGTGCCTCAGGTGTGGTGTCCTCTGTTCTTTCTGGCGCGGTTTGTGGTGGATGTCGTGTATCCGTTCAGTTTGAGTACTTCCAGGAAATGTGTGGTGTGTGTGTCTCGGTCTCTAGCGTCGGTGCATTTGTTCCGGATACGTATAGTTCGTTCCTTATGTATCCGAACTTAGCGCCGCCTGGGAGAGCCGATCTGAAATGTACGAACAGGTCCCTGCTGGCGGCTTTTTTATAGAAGCAGGTGTGGATGTTGCCTTCCTCTGTTACCTTGAGTTGGAAGTCCAGTAGGGATAGCGATCCGCGGTCATCTGGGTGTTCTATGCTGAACTTTATAGTGGCGTCCATGCTGGAGAATGTTGTGTATATTTTATCTGCCTCCTCACGGGATGATGTAAGGATGAGTATGTCATCTACATATCGGGTGAAGAAGGTATGGGAATGGCAGGTGTTGAGGGCTCGGCATTCTAGCTGCTTCACATAGGTGATGGCCAGCAGGCCCGATAGGCTGGATCCCATGGGTAATCCTGTTTTCTGTCTGTATGTGTGGTGGTGTAAGGTGAAGTACGTGTTGTCTACTGTGAAGGACGAAAGCTGGTGTATGTCCGTCGGATGGAGGCCGTAGCAGCGGATGTCCTCTGCGACCACGCAGTTCGTCAATAAATCGACAGCTGGATGAGCGGGGACTGTAGTGTAGAGGGAGACAACGTCGAGGCTAAAGGCGTATCTATTTAGTTTAAGTTGTTCTGGCTGGAGTTGGTGTAGTCTACGTATAACTTCGTCGGAGCTACTGACATGCCCGGGAAAGGTGGAGATTAGCGGTTTGAGGACCTGGGAGAGGAGCCAGGAAATTTTGTATAGGGGTCCTTCTATGCTAGAGACGATGGGTCTTATTTGCGTCTTAGTACTATTCTTGTGGGTCTTGATGAGGTGGTAGAAAGTGGGCAGTCTGCTATTTCTAGTGGTGTAGTTGAGCTTAACTTTATTTGGGAGTTGTCTTCTCCTACAGATATCGAACCAGATGGAGTTGGTCTGTTTTTCGATCTGGGCTGCAGTCATGTCCGGGATCTCAGTATAAAAATCATTGTCGCTTAGGTGTTCAAAGGCTAGCTTGTTGTATGTGGGTTGTTGTATGTGGTTCTTCAGGGCGAGTTGTTGTGTCCTGGAGAGGTTTGGGGCTATCTTCTTCTGTTTCCGTAAGATATTAAATACGGAATGTCTTAGTCTCGAGAGTTTTTCTTCAAGCTCGCGGTTAGCAGGCGGTGGACAGAGTGGGCGATCCAGTTGGTATATCGGGAATCCGGGTTTGTTAGATGCCGTGGTGTTGCCGAGAGTCTATAACCATTTTAGTTGGTAGGCAGCCCGACAGAAATTCGTTTCTATGTCGAGCCATAATTTGTCGTCCAGTCTCTGTTTCAATATGAACTTGGGACCCAGGCTGAGGAGGTCTAATTCCTCTCGGGAGAGGGATCATGTCAAGTCTGTGACGAGGTGTTTTGCGTCAGGTGTGTTGTTGGTCGGGGCGCCGCTAGGTTCGGTGTTGGTACCGTCTTGTTCGCCTCTGTTGGTGCTTAGAGTTGGGATGTTGTTAAGACGGTTAGCCGTGCTGAGTTTGAGAAATGTTTGCGTTAGGCGTATTTTCTCGTAGTCTCGGCGATGGTGGTATGACCTGTCTATAGCGGCGGAGATAACTCTGGACAGAGGTTCTGAGGTTTCAGCGAGTTGTGGTACAAGGCTGGAAATAGTCCGTATGTGTTGTTGTTGCGTGCGGTGTAGGTGTTGTATGAGTTTTCTTAGGCAGAATTTTTGTATGTAACTAAGTGATCGTTTGAGGCCTGGTGATTTGAAGCATGTTGGTAGGTGCAAGTTTTTGATAGTTTTGGGGATGATGTGGTTATTCAGGCATCGTTTTAAGAAGATTATTTGGCAGCCGGCTTTTCAGATATTTTACCCATATATATATATATATATATATATATATATATATATATATATATATATATATATGGGTAAAATCCACTTCAGCCACGAGAGTTCCACTCTGAAGCACAAGCCCGGGCAAAGCGTTTTTGTTGAAGATCAGCAGTCGTCTATGCGTAGGTGTTCCCCTTCTCCTCACCACTGCTGTTGTTCATGGGAAAGACAAATGGTGCTAATGACGTCGCTGATCATTTCTACAGTGGAGTGAAGTGGAGAAATAGGAAATAAAGGATTTTGCTAATGGACAAAACGAACCACGCTATCCGGGAATTGAACTCAAAGGCTCTAAGCATCAAGTCACACGCCTTCATATTCATATATATATATATATATATATATATATATATATATATATATATAATTAATACAATAACAGAGATAGTTTAAAGCTAAAGTCTGACTGGTAAACTTCTCACTCAACAAACATTAGGTTATATTAAACTATAAACCCAATTTAAGTGTTTGGGGTGATAACAATATGTATAATGTGGAAAAACCAGTTGTATTATTTTATGAGATATAATTAAGGTTTTCCAAACAATTGTTTCATTATAAGTTTTCTACAAGTTGGGAGAATGTTTCCAGTTTATGTAGAAGCCTAATATATATTCATGTAAGATTATATTTAGGTGGGCACTTATAAATCATCAGTGGAAGCCCGTTAAACATTGATATAAGAAAACAATTTCTTACCGCTGTCAAAAATCGTGTCCGTAAAGTTGCTCTCTCTCACCTCGAATGACCGCCAAATTTGAAATTCCAGCAGTTTTTGACTGAGGAAGTATCATAGCGACACGAAGCGGGAAGGGGAGAAAACCCACGATCCACGAAATGAGGGAAAATAATAATATACACGCGGGTTAATTAGTTTTTTTGAAAACATTATCAATCCATATATATATATATATATCGCACTCTTCACCATTCCTGTCTGTGTGGGTTTATATTCCCTAACTTTTCAGTAATTTCGTAGTAAAACAATCATGCATTGTAGACAGTAACATTACTCTAAATTTGTCTTAATTTTCGAAGGTTCGTAATTCGTTTAGCGCTTCTCCCCCCCCCTCTCTCTCTCTCTCTCTCGCTCTCTCTCTCTCTCTCCCTCTCTCGCTGTATATATATGTGTGTGTCTGTGTTAGTGTGTGTATGTATGTATGTATGAACATCATAAAGTTTATTCGACACTGATATACAGAAGCATCTCAATGAAAAGATTGCTAAAATTATCTATTCAGAGAGTTCTATACACATAAAATAACTTTTACAAAGTTAGTGAAGGCTAGGAACCTAAATAAAGACAGCTTCACCATTAATCTCACCCTTACTGCGATTTCAATTATCAAGAAACAGCATTAATCATTTTAATACATGAAATAGACTATACTGAAGAAGACAATATTTTCAGAGCGGATTCTTTGTAAGTGTAACCACCCTTCCTTCGATATAAGGGCGGTGCCCAGTATGGCCTCAGCCGGATGGCTGGAACAGGTTAAAGAGTAAAAGAGTATATATATATATATATATATATATATATATATATATATATATATATATATATATATATATATAGAGAGAGAGAGAGAGAGAGAGAGAGAGAGAGGGAGAGAAATACAAACATACACATATATATATATATGACATGTCTATAAAATTGAGGCTTGTTTGCAAAAGTGGAAACGAATCGAATGTTATTATTAATATTCGAAAAACTCAGATTTACGTTTCTTGTATTCAGCCATGTAGAGCGAAATTTTCTTTTATATATATATATTTATATATATATATATATATATGTGTGTGTGTGTGTGTGTGTGTGTGTGTGTATATATATATAAAAGAAAATTTCGCTCTACGTGGCTGAATACAAGAAACGTAAATCTGAGTTTTTCGAATATTAATAATAACATTCGATTCGTTTCCACTTTTGCAAACAAGCCTCAATTTTATAGACATGTCAGTAGAATGAACACTTCATTATTGCTCTTGTGCTGGCATGCATACAGAACTGCAGACACTAATGTTTCTGGGTATCATCCTTCATCAGTATAGCTCATTGTTCACCTGACAAACTGTCAGAGCTAGTGAAAATATATGCTATTTTCAAAAATACAGTGACTGATCGGCCTGATCTGCATATTAGCAGATCCACTGATGAGCTAGATTTGCATATCAGTAGACTGGTCAATCAGTTTGCTGTATATGAGTGATAAATGGCCGGCTTTGCCAAATTCAAATAAAAAAAGATTTCGCTCTAGATGGCTGAATACAATAAATGTAATCTGATATATATATATACCGTCCATACTGTTCATTAGCAGGCATATTGAAAAGAAATGAAACACGCAGAGACAGAATCAAGACAAGGTATGCCTTTCGGTGATTTACAGAAATAGAGATTGAACATCCCCAGTCCGTCAACTGAGAAAGAAGGAAGAGAATTATGTGCGAGGTCTTAATCAAAGAAGAAATAGAGAAACAAAAATGAACAATTCGGACTGCAGTCCAACGTGCAGAATAAGAAGAATGAAACTGAGGTGAAAATATCATATAATAGGTGTCACACCACCGTATGTGGTATTCTCCCTTCATACATTCTCTACGTCTCAGTGTCATACTCCTTTGTTCTGTCTCTATCTTTACCTATTTTCTTACGTCCTAATATGCAAATGTTGATAGGATGTCAACCTAAATTCATATATATATATACATATGTATATATATATGCATATATATATACACACACATATATATACATATATATACATATATATATATATATATATATATATATATATATATATATATATATATATATATATATATATATATATATATATATATATATATATATATATATATATAATTCATTCTATTACGGCCGGCCACTTTCTTTTCCTTCTTTTCCAATTTGTCTATATTTGTTAACATTTTTGTTTTTAATGTAACAGTACTATTGATGTATGATTTAGTTCAAGAGATTGACTTCAACTTGAAGAACATAACGAAGAACAAATGAAAAATACCTTTCAAGTGAAATGACCAAATTAATTTGAAAGTTTAATTAGTTTGAATATTTTCTAATCTTATTAAATATAATTATAACTGACACAAGTCAGAAGAAAACATAAATCTGAAAGCCAATCATTCGGTATAATTTACTTTTAAAATACATCTTCAAAGTTATTGAAGGAAAAATATATTCTCCTACAAGCTTTGAGGTGAGAGATTGTAATATATACGTACGAAGGCACGTGTGTATGTATGTATGTATGTATGAATGTATATTTGAATATATGTATATATGTGTGTGTATGCATGTGCCTTTGTATGTACGTATGTATTTATGTTATCTCTTTCTCTTAATTTCGAGTATATTTTTTTTGACCGGCCACCTTCCTGGTGGCAAGGTTGTAAATGAAAAGAAATTGTCATCCCTTGAATCGCAAGAATGTTTTGCAAATTTTGAAGGTGCCAGCTATCGCAGCCATTTGTAGACTATGAATTAGGGAGCTGCGCTTTTTGTCCGCAAATCCAAGTTCAGTCATACTTTGGTCCAAGCGGGTTGATATATAACCCGTAGCTCCAATAATGATGGGTATGAAGCTAAAGGTGTATCTTGGATACTGGATTTGTAAACTCCTCATCAATGGTCCGTAGATGTCCTCCCTCTCCTGTATTTTTCTGACAACGTTTACATCAAGTGGGCAGCTGATCTCCACAACAGAACACGTTTTCAATGTGTGGTCCCAAACAACAATATTAGGCCGGTTGTGCTTTAATTTGGTGGCAGTTTTTATTTTCAGGTTCCACCAGTACTTAGTGCTGTATGTATTTATGTATGTATATATGTATGTATGGATTTATGTATGTAGGTAGGTAGGTAGGTAGGTAGGTAGGTAGGTAGGTATGCACGCGTGTATGTATGTATGTGTGTACATATGTATGTAAATATGTATGTATATGTGTATGTATGCATATGTCTATGTATGTATCACACTGATAAAAAATGAACCGATTTCTAATCAAGAGAGAATTTAGAAAACATCAACTTGAAAATTATGTTGGTCGGCTGCAAGTCTGTAAATACTTCTGTATCTAAAACTGTCTATATGCAGATATTACATGCTAAACCTCAGGAATATTTCACATTTCTTACAGTCACAATAATGAATTGTGCTTGTAATTCCCTAATAAAATGCGAAACGTCTGATTTTGCCATGCTCATCTTCTCAAAAATCTGCTGAAACAGTATGTATGTGTATGTTCTGCTCTTTTTTAATTCATACATCACCAATAGAAAGCAAGCCCGTTTCTACTACAGAAACAGGTTCTTTTCTTTGAAACCCAGACATCACATTGATATTTATGTATATATGACTGTATGCGTTTCTGTGTGTATGTGTTCTGGGATGTATATATCATTCCATATGTGGATCGGTACTCGTTTTCAACCTGTTCTTAGGTAAGAGTGTGCATGTATATATGTATGTATGTGCGTATGTATATATGTATGTACATATGTATGTATGAATGTACGTATGTATGCAGGGGGACATGGAAACATTCATTTTGGTACCCGAGTGCGAGATTAGCCCACTGGGAGTGAAAGACCTCTAGTTCGTGTTAAGGAATCTGTCTAATAGATGGAAAACTAGTGTAAAATCTGCGAATGATGTTGAACTGTTCTTGTTTTTGAATATTGTCACCCTTGTTCAGAGAGTGGAATTGGTCAAGTGCATGACCTATCTTCACTTAATAAATCTTCAAACACAGATAACAATTGATATAATTAACTTTTACGTGTGTTGCGTGAGCATGACTGTTTCGTTTTTCTTTCAATGCAGCATATGCAGAATACTGTCTACGGTTAAAACGTCATCTTTGTGGCACCCGTGTATGAAGAAACGACCTAGGGATTGCAATTCTCAAAACTGAGATGCATCCAATGTATGTATTTGTGTATGTATGTATTTTTGTATGAATGTATATATATATATATTTATGTAAGTATGTATGTATGCAATATAAATATGTATATATGTATGCCTATATGTATGTATGCATGTATCCATGTATCTTTCTATCTATGTATCTATGTAAGTTAAGATGTTCTATTTTCCAAACTGATCGCCAGTCACTTCATATTCATTACGACCGTGTTTGAATTAATTAAATAACGATGAATGCCGAGTAATATCTAAGGGTTGCACAGTTTCACATATTTAGAATCATCGTTTGGACCTGACCACTGGTATATTGTCTTTTCTGATCATATTAATGTATCCAATGAGGAAACCACGCAACAGAACAAAATCAAATGAAAATAAGCAGGTGGAATATATTCTAAATACACAATAATATTAGGGTTAAATAAAGAAATACTTTGTATGGATGAAATCTATCACCCGAAACAGATCTCTGTGTCCCATGCGACACTTTTCGAGATGTTAATAAGTAGATAAATAAAATGGAAATAAGCAGAAAGAAGACATTCAAAATATACAATAACTTGTGAGGTAAAGCGTGAAACACGTTCGACACACGTGGTGTAAGCTTAAGTTGTTCTTTGAACATAATTATCTGTTCATATATATGGTCTTAGCCATCCAACGAGCCTGATGGCAAGCTGCTGGGGTACTGGGAAGATAACCGACCATCAGGATAGAGAAGGGAGAGCTTTATGAACTCAGCATATTCTTCTAGGTAATAATCTCCAGAAAACAGTAGTCAGTAGATTTTCAACGACCTCCCCTCTCTTTTGTTTATAAAAATCTTGTACTGGCTCATCATCGCACGGGATAGATTGATAATGAGACTAATCAATGGAGTCCAACGTTCCTGGAACGTTTGTAACTTTCGGATTCCGGGACCGGATAATGCGAAAAAAGATCTCGAATACTTTCTTCAAAACCAGTTGAAGAATGTGATGGCGGCAAGCCTGCTAAAATAGGGATTGTTTCCGAGATACATCAATTTTCGTATTAGCTTCTTGATGCATGCTGCTGTTACTGCCGGTGGAGTTGAAGGACATACCAATTATTATATTCTCAATTTTGAGGCGTTTAATTTCCTTCAAAATAATACCAGTGATTTGTTATCCGGTTCTATCTTGCAATCGGAACATCAAAGGTTTCCTTATTTCCTTTTCCTGTAATTAAGTCGTCATTCCAATCTTCGAATGTGCTTGATTAGGAAGCTGATGGTAATAACTCTCTAACGCAGTGGAGAACTAGCCAGCGCCTGTCTTCACTCGATTTCCTAAGCCATCTTCTCTCGGTGACTTTTTCTTGCACGATAAACAGTTGAGAGGGAAACGGAGAGTTCAGACACATCATTATCAAGAATCCTTGCAATTGCGATATGAGAAACACTTGCTTGCCATATCGATACCTTTTTTTGTGACAACAACAGTGGCGCCGAGAGTCGGCTTTATTTGCGTTGATGTTCAGTGAAGTGCTGGCTTGAAGATTTCATCATCATCAGGATCATTAATGGCTGAGCTGCATTTCGGCTATTCAAGAGCTCTATCTCGGACATCATCTCTCCTTCATTCTTCTTTGTTTGTCTTATTTTTATATCATGAATCATCTTTTCCTTCAACTAAATTGCTGTCACATATTCTGGAACAACACTAGCCGGAAATAAAGACATCCGATCTTCCCGCTGTGTCTTAAGGAAAGCGTTGTTTTCAGACAGGACATTTTTTGTCGAAAACTGCCTGGCTGGCAATCACAAAAATGTCAGTGATATCACCGTTCCATATCTCACGCTTTGCAACTGCTTCATCAGTCATCCTTGACTTTTCTACTTTTCATCCTTGACACTCTTTCTAGATTGAAGTGCAGGTGTTTTGTTTTCCGTTTAGGTAGGGGCATCCCCCCCCCCCCCACACACACACACTTCTTGGATCTTCTGGCTAGTGGTTTTTACAACAACTGAAATTGTCTCCCCGAGTGCGACGTGATGGTAAAGAAAACAAAAGAGCACTTGTAGTTTGAAGGGGAGACGAGTCTGAGGTAACTGCCTCTCAGGGTTTCTCTCAAGCAGCCAAATTGTCTTTTTGGCTTCTATTTTCTTATTCTCTAAGAAAGATGAAAAACAAAATCAATAGATCAATTTTGTTTTAACGAGCTTTTGGGTTAATACATTTCTGGCACCCATTCGAGCTATGAAATACAAAAGAGGGGAAAATTAGTTGGTAACAACGGATGAAAATTGTCGAAAACCAGCGTGTTTACTACTCTCCAACAGAATCAACAATGCAATGAACTTTTCATTAGAATCTTATTAACTCATTATCTTCTTAAATTATCAAAACAAATATAGAAATGTTCACCTCAACAACGTGATATGAATATTGAAAGGCTGACGGCCAGCGCTATCTTGCAGATTCCAGCAGAAGCGGCGGGGGTCAACTGTCCATGCGTATTTCGATGTTTGGCTTACATTTACGAAAGTCAGATGCATGTATATATATAGCTATGCTGAAGCTAAATTCAAATTCTACTTTTAAGTTGAACCGATTTATACAGCTTCATATGCAAATGAGCTTATCATCCCTACTACACTGGTGATAAACTATATATTTTCGCCTGTTTCAAGTTCCTGCAGAGAGCAGGTGAAGCACTGTCCAGAGCTCGAAATGCACATAGGTAGCTGGGCTTTCAAAATGTTTATTTATTAAACAGCTATACCGAAAAAAATATTTTATATATATATATATATATATATATATATATATAAAATATTTGCCTAGGCATAGCTGTATGCATACATGTAATTGAATTTCGTTTATCTGAAGATTATACGGTTTGTTTAATAAATAAACATTTGGAAAGGCCAGCGGGACAACTACCTATGTGCATTTCGAGCTCTGGCTCTCACCAGGACAGTGCTTCACCTGCTATATATATATATATATATGTATGTATATATATATATATATATATATATATATATATATATATATATATATATATATATATATATATATATATATATATATATGTGTGTGAGTGTGTATGTAAATATATATATATATATGTATATATATATATATATATATATATAACAATATATATATATATACATATATATATATATATTTACATACACACATATATATATATATATATATGTGAATATAGACATAGAATATTCGAAAATATTCTGTATGTTTATAATAAACATTTTGAAGACCTAATCGCTATAGAATAGAATACGTCACGTATTACAATTAGATTCTCGATAAAAGCAAGGGAAGTAATCTACGCGTTTCATTCTCGTTAGAAATCATCAGGACTACATATCCAGTGCTTTTATCGAGAATGACACAGCTAGAGACTTATAGAATACTTAGCTGTGTACAGGAACTGGTTTGAAAGAGCGGTTGCCGGTCCGGCAGAAATTAGAAATTGGAATAAATGCTCTGAAATAGCGATATATATGTGAATATAGACATAGAATATTCGAAAATATTCTGTATGTTTATAATAAACATTTTGAAGACCTAATCGCTATAGAATAGAATACGTCACGTATTACAATTAGATTCTCGATAAAAGCAAGGGAAGTAATCTACGCGTTTCATTCTCGTTAGAAATCATCAGGACTACATATCCAGTGCTTTTATCGAGAATGACACAGCTAGAGACTTATAGAATACTTAGCTGTGTACAGGAACTGGTTTGAAAGAGCGGTTGCCGGTCCGGCAGAAATTAGAAATTGGAATAAATGCTCTGAAATAGCGATATATATGTGAATATAGACATAGAATATTCGAAAATATTCTGTATGTTTATAATAAACATTTTGAAGACCTAATCGCTATAGAATAGAATACGTCACGTATTACAATTAGATTCTCGATAAAAGCAAGGGAAGTAATCTACGCGTTTCATTCTCGTTAGAAATCATCAGGACTACATATCCAGTGCTTTTATCGAGAATGACACAGCTAGAGACTTATAGAATACTTAGCTGTGTACAGGAACTGGTTTGAAAGAGCGGTTGCCGGTCCGGCAGAAATTAGAAATTGGAATAAATGCTCTGAAATAGCGATATATATGTGAATATAGACATAGAATATTCGAAAATATTCTGTATGTTTATAATAAACATTTTGAAGACCTAATCGCTATAGAATAGAATACGTCACGTATTAGATTCTCGATAAAAGCAAGGGAAGTAATCTACGCGTTTCATTCTCGTTAGAAATCATCAGGACTACATATCCAGTGCTTTTATCGAGAATGACACAGCTAGAGACTTATAGAATACTTAGCTGTGTACAGGAACTGGTTTGAAAGAGCGGTTGCCGGTCCGGCAGAAATTAGAAATTGGAATAAATGCTCTGAAATAGCGATATATATGTGAATATAGACATAGAATATTCGAAAATATTCTGTATGTTTATAATAAACATTTTGAAGACCTAATCGCTATAGAATAGAATACGTCACGTATTACAATTAGATTCTCGATAAAAGCAAGGGAAGTAATCTACGCGTTTCATTCTCGTTAGAAATCATCAGGACTACATATCCAGTGCTTTTATCGAGAATGACACAGCTAGAGACTTATAGAATACTTAGCTGTGTACAGGAACTGGTTTGAAAGAGCGGTTGCCGGTCCGGCAGAAATTAGAAATTGGAATAAATGCTCTGAAATAGCGATATATATGTGAATATAGACATAGAATATTCGAAAATATTCTGTATGTTTATAATAAACATTTTGAAGACCTAATCGCTATAGAATAGAATACGTCACGTATTACAATTAGATTCTCGATAAAAGCAAGGGAAGTAATCTACGCGTTTCATTCTCGTTAGAAATCATCAGGACTACATATCCAGTGCTTTTATCGAGAATGACACAGCTAGAGACTTATAGAATACTTAGCTGTGTACAGGAACTGGTTTGAAAGAGCGGTTGCCGGTCCGGCAGAAATTAGAAATTGGAATAAATGCTCTGAAATAGCGATATATATGTGAATATAGACATAGAATATTCGAAAATATTCTGTATGTTTATAATAAACATTTTGAAGACCTAATCGCTATAGAATAGAATACGTCACGTATTACAATTAGATTCTCGATAAAAGCAAGGGAAGTAATCTACGCGTTTCATTCTCGTTAGAAATCATCAGGACTACATATCCAGTGCTTTTATCGAGAATGACACAGCTAGAGACTTATAGAATACTTAGCTGTGTACAGGAACTGGTTTGAAAGAGCGGTTGCCGGTCCGGCAGAAATTAGAAATTGGAATAAATGCTCTGAAATAGCGATATATATGTGAATATAGACATAGAATATTCGAAAATATTCTGTATGTTTATAATAAACATTTTGAAGACCTAATCGCTATAGAATAGAATACGTCACGTATTACAATTAGATTCTCGATAAAAGCAAGGGAAGTAATCTACGCGTTTCATTCTCGTTAGAAATCATCAGGACTACATATCCAGTGCTTTTATCGAGAATGACACAGCTAGAGACTTATAGAATACTTAGCTGTGTACAGGAACTGGTTTGAAAGAGCGGTTGCCGGTCCGGCAGAAATTAGAAATTGGAATAAATGCTCTGAAATAGCGATATATATGTGAATATAGACATAGAATATTCGAAAATATTCTGTATGTTTATAATAAACATTTTGAAGACCTAATCGCTATAGAATAGAATACGTCACGTATTACAATTAGATTCTCGATAAAAGCAAGGGAAGTAATCTACGCGTTTCATTCTCGTTAGAAATCATCAGGACTACATATCCAGTGCTTTTATCGAGAATGACACAGCTAGAGACTTATAGAATACTTAGCTGTGTACAGGAACTGGTTTGAAAGAGCGGTTGCCGGTCCGGCAGAAATTAGAAATTGGAATAAATGCTCTGAAATAGCGATATATATGTGAATATAGACATAGAATATTCGAAAATATTCTGTATGTTTATAATAAACATTTTGAAGACCTAATCGCTATAGAATAGAATACGTCACGTATTACAATTAGATTCTCGATAAAAGCAAGAATATTCTATTCTATAGCGATTAGGTCTTCAAAATGTTTATTATAAACATACAGAATATTTTCGAATATTCTATGTCTATATTCACATATATATCGCTATTTCAGAGCATTTATTCCAATTTCTAATTTCTGCCGGACCGGCAACCGCTCTTTCAAACCAGTTCCTGTACACAGCTAAGTATTCTATAAGTCTCTAGCTGTGTCATTCTCGATAAAAGCACTGGATATGTAGTCCTGATGATTTCTAACGAGAATGAAACGCGTAGATTACTTCCCTTGCTTTTATCGAGAATCTAATTGTAATACGTGACGTATTCTATTCTATAGCGATTAGGTCTTCAAAATGTTTATTATAAACATACAGAATATTTTCGAATATTCTATGTCTATATTCACATATATATCGCTATTTCAGAGCATTTATTCCAATTTCTAATTTCTGCCGGACCGGCAACCGCTCTTTCAAACCAGTTCCTGTACACAGCTAAGTATTCTATAAGTCTCTAGCTGTGTCATTCTCGATAAAAGCACTGGATATGTAGTCCTGATGATTTCTAACGAGAATGAAACGCGTAGATTACTTCCCTTGCTTTTATCGAGAATCTAATTGTAATACGTGACGTATTCTATTCTATAGCGATTAGGTCTTCAAAATGTTTATTATAAACATACAGAATATTTTCGAATATTCTATGTCTATATTCACATATATATCGCTATTTCAGAGCATTTATTCCAATATATATATATATATATATATGTATATATATATATATATATATATATATATATACAGTTCATGAGTAACCAATCTTATATATATATATTGTTATACTTTTGGAGGGTCATGCTGCCAATAAGAAACACACGCACCAGTGCTTTCACTCCAATTTATTATAAATTAAAAACATTTTTGTTTTTAATTTAAAAAAAAAAAAATGATTTCCGGTTGGTTGTTTGGTTCCACAACCGAACGGTTGTTCATATATTGTCAAAGGTCTTGCGTCACACATTCTGTGACCTCTTCACTGACTGGGGATTCTTTTCTTTGTTTTGTGCCTCTCTTTTGTTCTATCCTACGCCATCTTGTTTTTGTGTGTGTTGTGTGCTTAGTTTGCGCATGTGTTACATCCGAGTGTCTGTGTGTGTGTTTTTATTTGTTTATTTATTTGTTTATTTACATGTTACTGGTTGGTTGTTTGTTCTATGTGTGTGTGTTTTCATTTTGTCCTTAATTGAAAGTTGTGATGTTGCTATTCCATTCATGTTTTCTATAAATTGGAGTGAAAGCTACTGGTGCGTGTGTTTCTTATTGGCAACATGACCCTCACAAAGTATAACAATATCGGTTTCAACACACGTTTTCAGATAAAGAATCCTGCTAAACAAATTCAGAAACGAATTATATATATATATATAAATGGAAAAGTATGAAACGAAATTCTATTTCTCACTATCTTATATATATGTACGTATGGGTTTACCGAACATTTATTATAATGTTCGGTTTGTTTGTAAACGAGCAGCCCGAATACATACTTATATACATATATATATATATATATATATATATATATATATATATATATATATATATATATATATATATATATATATGAGGGTGTTAAAGTTTGCTTGAAGCATTGTGAAATGTGTAAAATACGTCGTTTAGAAAGCCACAACAATGCAGAGGGAAATCTCGAGGTAGGAAGTGAATGATAGATAGGAAAACAGGAGAAAGTGAAAATTGAGAGAGACAAAGATGAAAACAAAACAAAGGTAGAAGGGTTACCGTAGTGGAGATTTAATCCCAATATTTCGGGCTCACGCCCATCAACGGGGGAAAGTTCCAAAAGGGGGGAACAGGCCAAGCGGAGAAAGTTGTGATGTCGTTAAAACGGCATTCCTGTCTTAACGACATCACAACTTTCTCCGCTTGGCCTGTTCCCCCCCTTTGGAACTTTCCCCCGTTGATGGGCGTGAGCCCGAAATATTGGGATTAAATCTCCACTATGGTAACCCTTCTACCTTTGTTTTGTTTTCATCTTTGTCTCTCTCAATTTTCACTTTCTCCTGTTTTCCTATCTATCATTCACTTCCTACCTCGAGATTTCCCTCTGCATTGTTGTGGCTTTCTAAACGACGTATTTTATATATATATATATATATATATATATATATATATATACACTTGCACACACACATTCACTTATATACATAATTGTTTGAATCTGAAAATTAGACACATAAATTTTCTCTTTTCTCTCGTTTTACTTATCGTATTTTCCCCACCAATAGAAAGATATTAAAACTAATGAATCATTTTAATTGTTTAAGGCAAATTTAATATACGTATTTATAATATTTACGTCTTAATATAATTAACCGTTTTTACGTTGTTTCGTTATTCTTTTTACAGATTTATATTTTATTCCAATTTTTTTCGATTAGTATATTTTTTAGCAAATTATATACGTGGAATGTTATTAATTACGAAATAAATTGTTTTAAAACTTAATTAGTAAAGGTCGTTAAGATGTAGTCATAATAAAAACTCGGGAGTTAATAAATTTAAATTCAACAGTAAATATATTTATGTATATAATTACGCTTTCTTCCAAACCCATCTCCTACCGTCCTCTAAATTTATAATAACATTTTTAAAATGAATTAAAAGATTTTCCACGTTACATGTTCAGGATAAGCCATTGGCAACCTGTGGTTCACATACACGAGTAAAAATCGATATATATATATAGACATAAATAATAGATATTTATATATATATATATATATATATATATATATATATATATATATATATATATATATATATATATATATATATATATATATAATATATATATATAGTTATGTAATAAACAACATAAGATAATTATTTCATTTACCAGCGGTTTCTTGAAAGTATACAAATCAGCTTTCAGTCGTCAGAATGAAAAAAAATGGGATTTTTATTGAAAGTGGATTTGAAAACAAAAATATAAGAAATATGAAAGTGAGGCTGAGTGAAGAAGAAAAAAAAGATTATAAATAATAGGTATATAAACACACACACACACACACACACACACCCACAATTATACATATATATATATAAATATACATATACACACACATAAATACACATACACACACACATATTTATATATATATATATATATATATATATATATATATATATATATATATATATATATATATAAGTATTGAAGTTTTCGTTGAAAACAGAAAAAGTCATAGGAGTGAAGAGTGCTCTATGTAAGTACCAGAGCAAAATTGTATGTATAAAAAACAACAATGCAATATAATTACCTCATTACCAGAGGTTTCCCGAATAAGGCGAATACGAAAGAAAAGTCTTCATTCGTTCGTCGGACGAGGCAATATAAAACATAGCTAAATATTTGTCTCCTCAAGAAATGCAAAAATTATCCTCAAGAAATGCAAAAAAAATTATGTAAATATAGGTGAAGGTAATACAATAGACATATAAAACATAAAAATTTGTTTAAGAAATATAGTTAGGTGTGTGTATATGTATGTATATACACTCACTGATGTACATATGTATGTATGTACAAATGTGTGTGTATAGTGAAAATGTTTGCGTAAATATATATATGAGGGTAAGTATCTACAGACACAGACATGAATGTCCAATTGACAGATACACAGAAAAACAGGGTATTAGATACATTATAAGAATATGAAGGTACGCGTATAAACACACACACGCACGCTTACACTTATATGCGGAAGAAAAAGAGATAAGGGAGTGTAATAGTAAAAAGAAAGTATCATTCTCGATATATTTATAAAAATGGAACAATCATTTAGAAAGAAAATTGCAAAGTAAAGAAAACAAACAAGGTACACGCGTACATACACACATATATCTACAAGAAACGCATATCTATAAAATATATATATATATATATATATATATATATATATACACGCAAAACGTGCAGACAAAAGCGTATGTAAGTATACATACACACACAGGATGCACACATATACATACATACACCTCGCCCCATGTATATCTAATCACGCGTACGTACGCGACTGTATACTCACACACACATACACACACATTAATATATACATACATATATACATACGCACACTTACTCATCCATACATTCAGTACGTACACACACACACACATACATACACTCACGCACGTTGACCCGCTTACATGCGCACACATAAAAATAAGAATGTAAAAAAATAGATGTAAAAACACAGATATAAAAAACACACACATGCACATATATATATACACACGCACGCGCGCGCACATACGGAGGCGTACGTGTACATATACAGAAAGTATACACACATAAAGACGCTCAGACACATAGATATAGGGTGTAAAAACGGCCTTGTGAATAAGTGAGTACAAATATAAAAAAATATAAGAATGGCTGCGAAATAACAGAAAATATCTAGAGTGGAAAACGCAAGTGACTTCCGTAATGAGGTCGTGAAGAAAATGGAGAAGTAAAAAGTGGAAAGTGAAGATATTAGGTAAGTGAATCAGAGAATAAAGGGGCGGGGTTAGTGGTGGATGTGAAGTAAAAATAAAAATAAAAATAAAAATAAAAATAAAAATAAAAATAAAAATAAAAATAAAAATAAAAATAAAAATAAAAATAAAAATAAAAATAAAAATAAAAATAAAAATAAAAATAAAAATAAAAATAAAAATAAAAATAAAAATAAAAATAAAAATAAAAATAAAAATAAAAATAAAAATAAAAATAAAAATAAAAATAAAAATAAAAATAAAAATAAAAATAAAAAATAAAAATAAAAATAAAAATAAAAATA
>OZ024741.1:81994168-82011668 GCA_964016885.1 Eledone cirrhosa | reverse complement strand
TTTTTTTTTTTTTCTATCTATGTTCTGTTTTCCTCTTCCTTATCCCCCCCCCCTTCCTTTCCTTTTTCCAATCTCATATATCCATGTTATTTTATTTTTCATATGTTGATTTAACACTTCGCAAGTGTTTTTTAAGCTTCATATCATGTCTCATGTCTCCCTATTTTATCATGTCTCCCTATTTTATCTGATGAGAACGCAAATTATCATCCCATGATGATATTTGTATTTTGAAATTCGCATAATAAAATACATGGAACTCTTTTAACCATCTTTTGATTTTATATTATTTATACTCCAGTCCTATAAACTGTTGAGTGGTACTTATCCGATATTTGGATTGCTTTATTGTGCTACAATAAAACTCACCTCCTACAGTATATATATATATATATATATATATATATATATATATATATATATATATATGCTGGCTTTTTATCCTACTTAAGGGTATCTGGTGAGGGGGTGAAAGCTTATAATGTGCTACTAATCTCCCGGTCAAAGAGAGCCCCTTCTATTGCTCAGATGGTTCTATAGAAATAGTAGACACTTTCCGTTACCTGGGTGACGAAATCAGCCTTAAGTAGTCCGAATAGCCAGCACTTGAGGGTGACCCGCTAAAGTGGAAGATGCTAGATGGTCGGTCGTCCTCGGGTCTATGATTTTCAGCCCCGTGGATTTTATCTGTTACAATCATTTATTATATTTCGAATACCTGATGATATCACTGGATTCATACGGAACCCGGTCATTGAAATGATCATAGTATAATAAACCTTTCAAGGATTTACACAAGTCCAGTTTCCTGTTATTTTATTATAATAATTAACCCCGTACTCGCACCACCAACTACACAAACGAAGACGGTTGAGCTGCTTTACGTTGAGTACACTCCATATTATTACATCAAGATTGACCATACGGAATGACCAACTCTATCCAGTGGTAAACCTTCAAACCTAAATAAATAATGCTCCTGAAATGTTGAGCACTTCCAGATGTAATAATGAACAGCGGCATGGGACTGACTTGATCTACCCACCATTCGGACTTTGGCTACTCTGCGCGTTGTCTACCGCCCACCTGGTCCAATGCTACTTCCCTGTCGGGAATATTCAAACTTCGACAAAATTCTACGGATTATACCTGTTTTGTACTGTACTGTATTGACTGAATTCTCTACCCTATACTTCAGGGCCTTTGTAATTCACTCTGAATTCTGAGACTCGAACACTCACTGATTCCATCTCTTCCATCCTCTATATCTATATGCATTATCTAACTGCAACTTGATCTATATTGTATTTCTATTTGATTTCTCCGATATGTTCTTATATACTTCCGTTTTACTCCACCACCATCCTAGCTTTGACCGCGTTTTATTTATTTATTTATTTATTTATTTATTTATTTATTTATTTATATATGTCTACCTTTTTACTTTATTAATCTGTTTTATCTTCGTATTCTGCTTCTATTTATCTATGTATTTTTTTGTTCTTTGCTTACTGTTCCTTTTACTTAGGTTTTCACTCGCTTTACTCTCATTAAGTACTTATCATTGTACTCATTAGCACACGACACTAGAATATCTCCCCCTGAGAACCACAATACTTATAACCCGGACTATCTGGGGACCTAGATATAGTCTATTTGCGCTTTTCATCGGGTTTTATAATTGATTACACGCGATGATCCGACTGGTGTGGTGGTTTTCCTGGCTGCGCGCCCGACGCTCTGGTGCATAAGCCTCCCTTGAGTGCTTGGAAAAATAAATTTCCCCTTCTTTCGGTAAATGAAATTACTCGGAGCGGATTGCTTCGCCCCGGGGCCCGCGCTGCCACCGTTTTTGACCGCCATATAGTACCTTTAAATTCTAGGCTTAATCATAACTATTAGCTGTATCATTCCTCCCTCTACTGGCACTTAAACAAATCCCCCTCCTGTGTTAATTAATAGTACTCGTTTGGTGTAACGATGGCCTAACGACAATGGCTGACATCCCACTAGCACACCCGAAGCCTAGTGCTCGGAAAAATTGATTTCCATATCTTTCGCAAGACGATTTCACTCGGAATGGCTGCCACGTGGTTAGGATGGGCTGGCCGGAGTCTGTATTCGTCGCGTGCTGTTTGACTGCTAAAAAGGACTTAATCTTTACTCTATATCCCACTCTGAAAACTTATCGAGGATCTCTATAATACACTTAAATTTTTTTCAGAAAAGACTCTCGCTGCAAATTCTTTAACTAAATTTCGCAACCCAAACCTTAATTTTTTTAAAACTGTTTAATTTTCTATTTTTTTTTAATTTTATAATTTTAATCTTTAATTTAATTTTTTTAAATTTCATCCTAAATATCTAAACAAAAATTTAACGTTCCAATTTTCTGTTCATACATTATACCATGCAGACGCCCACTATATATACTTCTGTTATAATATATACCTCTGTAAAGATATAGGTTCTTTAGAATAACATTTTTCGCGGCAATTCCTAGACTGATTGCAGCATGACATTAACGCTGAATTTTCTCCTTTCTTTCTGTTTTTTTCTCTCTTTGACCGCGAGGTTAGCAGCACATTATAAGCTTTCGCCCCCTCACCAGATAGCCTTCAGTAGACCGAATAGCCAGCAATTGAGGGCAGCCGGCTGAAGTGGAAGATGCTAGATGGTCGGTCGTCCTCGGGTCTATGATTTTCAGCCCGATGGATTTTATTTGTTACATTCATTTATTATATTTCGAATACCTGATGATATCACCGGATTCATACGGAACCCAGTCATTGAAATGATCATAGTATAATAAACCTTTCAACGATTTACACGAGTCCAGCCTCCTGTTATTTTATGATATATATATATATATATTTAATAATCTCCCGATAGGTTAAGATTAAATTTGGCGATATTTGGCTGCGCTTTCTAGCAGCAAGCCTACGCGCCGTAAGCAAACAATCACATTCTTTTTGGCTTGACCACAGCCACATAGCGATTCTTAGCCATTTTTGGATCTATTTTTGGCGGGATCGGATTGAAAAACTAGATGTCTGATTTTGAGTTTGTCTCCTGATGAATTCTAACTCAGGACATTCCTATTATTTGGATGTCTAAAAATAAGGATGAAACCATGGTAGAGATATAATTACGGTATGTACGCATTTCTTCTAAGTTTAATTTTACACCTGATTGTGTATGGTTGATGATATATTTAGTCAGTTTCTACATGCTGTCAAAATGTTGGATAAATACTCGATTGGGGCCACCGCGAAGAGGCTACGTTCGATTATTTGTCGGAGATTTCTCCATAAGAGCCTTTCTTCTTATAGCTTGATCTAATTGATTTTTTATATGGTTACTTATGCTAATTAGAAGAAGAAATAGTATATATTTTATCTGCTGATTCTAAAGACATGATTTATGATATATATATTTATATATATATATATATATATATATATATATATATATATATATATATATATATATATATATATATATATATATATATATATATATATATATATATATATATATATATATATATATATATATATATATATATATACATATATATATATACATATATATATATATATATATATATAATATATATATATTTATATATATATATATATATATATATATATATACATACACACACACATATATACACACATATACATACTCACATACAAACACACATACGCACGCACATACACTCAACCACGCGCATAGGGACATATACACAAATGTAGGTGTATATACATATATCAATAAATATATACATTCCCACACACATACACACAAACACATACATAAGACTATACGGACAAAAATTAAAGGCCTATAATCCCCGCATACACACAACTCAAACCATAAAAACATGCATGGAAACAAATAAACATAACCTCACACACATGAGAAAAGATATATACAACCACATACACACATATATATATATATACCTATGTAAAAATATACATAAACACATATATATATATACCTATATAAAAATATACATACACACATATATATATATATATACCTATATAAAAATATACATACACACATATATATATATGTACCTATATAAAAATATACATACACGCATACACACATACGCATATGTACAATTGCATACGCACGCACACACATATATATATAAACGGACAAATGAAACGAAATTTCATACACATATATGTATATATATATATATATACATGCATATTTATATATATATATATATATATATATATATATATATATATATATATATATATAAAAGCAGAAGGGATATTCAATTTGTTGGATATCCGACAAATATATAAGTATAGAAGTGTATAACTGATTTAGAGCACTCAACAGTATCCTGGAGTAAATATTCAATGATATTAAATATTTAATATCTTTGTATATATATATATATATATATATATATATATATATATATATATATATATATATATATATATATATATAAATATACATATATATATATATATATATATATATATATATATATATATATATATATATATATATATATATACACAGATAAACATACTTACAGTTACATCTACACATATATATATATACATACATATACATACACACATATATATATATATATATATACATATACAAACATATATACATAAACATGCATATACACGCACAATATATACACACTCATATAAGCATATATATATATACATATATATATATATATATATAAGAGGCGGGTGTGTAAAGAATAAGGTAGAAAGTAGGGAGGAATATAAGTCAACAGGAATATAAATATCATAGGGAAAAAAATATAAATATAAAGAGGAGATGGTGGAGAAAAAGAATATATGGGTAAAGAATGTGAGTTTAGAGAGCAATAATATACGTAGTTGATGTAAGGCGTAATGAGTAAAGAAGACGTTCAAAGTGGTTGTGTCATCGTAGGAATGTCAATCCAGTTTCAAAGTAGATGCGATTTCAGGTGAGGACAACATCTGAAGATCTCGGTCTTGGAGTTAAGGTAAGTGGAATTGGCTTTCAAAATTTGGAGAATACTAATTTTTCCCGTGGTGCACAAAGAACAAATCTTTGTAGCTTTATGTATGTGTGTGTCTGTTTGTGTGTGTATATATGTATATATATATAGGGCGGTGCCCCAGCAAGGCCTCCGCCGGATGGCTGAAACAGGTAAAAGAGTAATTGGTGCCATAGATTCCTCCCGTTGCATTGTATACAATACAATACGGGAGGAATATATAGCACCACTGACGATGTTGCAGATGTGCAACGAAAGAACTTTGATAAACTATATATATGTGTTTGTGTCTATATTGTATCTGTATGATTTTTGACCGTTGGTCAGTCAATGGCAACATTGAGGACCGAATAAATTAGATTACCGATATAAATGACACAGAAGCGAAAAGCGAAAGCCAACCAAACAGTGAGTGTGTTCTGTTATTAATTCTGGCAATATTAAACAAATATGACCCTACGCAAGTATAACAATATATATATATATATATATATATATATATATATATATGGGGGGGGGGTATGTGTGTGTGTGTGTGCGTGCGTATGTTCTTGTACATATGCATATGTGTGTATGTGTGGTAGTATATGTATATTTTTATATTGGTTTATATATATGTGTGTGTATGTGGTTGTATGTATTTGTTCTCATGTGTGTGGGTTTATGTTTATTTTATACCTTTATTTGCTTCCATGCATGTTTTTACGGTTTTAGTTGTGTGAATGCGGTGATTATACTATAATAACCGCATAGGCCTTTATTTTCTGTCTGTATAGTCTTAGGTATGTGTTTGTAATTGTGTGTATGTGTGTGTGAAAGTATATATTTATTGATATATGTATATACACCAACATTTGTGTATATGTCCCTATACGTGTGGTTGAGTTTATGTGCGTGCGTATGTGTGTGAATGTTTGAGAGTATGTAAATGTGTGCATATATGTGTATATATATATATATATATATATATATATATATATATATATATATATATATATATATATATATATATATATATGTATATATATATATATATATATATATTATCGTCAGGTCACTAGTTGGTGCTACTGGTAACATGTATCCCAGTACAACCTGTCTCATGGTCGGGTCGTTGGCGACTAAACTGGCAACCCCACAAAGGTTTCCTGGTGAGGAGGGTGACTTTGGACATCCTGCAGGACTAAAAACAAAACCTGTCAAAGGGAAAAGGAGCTCTTAAGAGTCAATGGCCATCCAAAATCACTGGGAGAGATTACCCCTTAGCCTTTGTCAAGGCAGAATTCTAGGAGAAGGAAAACTCTGATATAACACCTGCAACCCTGATGGTATCCAATGATGTTGACTTGTTCTTCTTTTTGGTAAATATCATCTTGGTTAAGAAAGTGGGACTGGCTTTGTGCAGTGCCTTTGCTCACTATAAAAGCTTCACGGCACAGGCATTGCTTTATATCTGGAGATCTCTGATCTCTCTACACTTGTCGTCACATGGTACCATGGGCCCAGCACTATGTGTCAATAATTGTCACAGGTGCAGTATTTGTACCAGAGTTTTCAAGTCGCCGGCTGGGCTAAAAAGTCACTCGTTCAGCACATCGGTAGGGGATCTCCTACATGGATATAAAGTAGTGGCCGTACTCGAAAAAGAGTTGGCAGTCACCATATATATATATGTGTATATATATTGGTATGTATACACTTATTTGTGTACATGTTTGTGTATATATGTATGTATATATGTATGTTCACTCGTATGTATATATATATACAGTCGTTCAGTGCATCGGTAGGGGTTCTCCTACATGGATATAAAGTAGTGGCCGTACTCGAAAACGAGTTGGCAGCCACCATATATATATGTATGTATATGTATGTGTATATATGTATATATATAAATATATATATATATATATATATATATATATATATATATATATATATATATATATATATATATATATATATATATATATGTATTTGTTTATTTTTATTGATTTTTTTTCCTCTCTCCTATCGTTGTATACGTGCTATTTTTTCATTTTTTATTTTTATATTTGACTTCAATTATTTTTTTACTTTTATTTATTTATTTATTATTATGACTTCATGTATATGCCTGTTGATGTGATAGCTTATTTTTTTATGTGTGTGTGTATATATATATATATATATATATATATATATATATATATATCTATGTGTGTGTGCGTATGTTTATATACTTATTATTTATAATCTTTATATATATATATATATATATATATATATATATATATATATATATATATATATATATATATATATATATATATATATATATATATATATATATATATAGAGAGAGAGAGAGAGAGAGAGAGAGAGAGAGAGAGTTATGTAATAAACAACATAAGGCAATTATTTCATTTACCAGTGGTTTCTTGAAAGCAAACAAATTTTGCTTTCAATCATCAGAATGAAAAAATCCTTGTGTATTTATTGACATTGGATTTTAGAAAATCCACTGTCAATAAATACACCAGGATTTTTTCATTCTGATGATTGAAATCAAACTTTGTTTGCTTTCAAACCACTAGTAAATGAAATAATTGCCTTATGTTGTTTATTTCATAACTATTAAGCTCTGTAACCTACATAGAGAACTCTTTTTTCCTGGACCTTTCCGACGGAAGTAATTCATTTATATATATATACACATATACATATATATATATTTTTTTTGTGCAATTGCTTTCCACCTGTATTTGTTTATTTTTATTGATTTTTTTTCCTCTCTCGTATCGTTGTATACGTGCTATTTTTTTCATTTTTTATTTTTATATTTGACTTTAATTATTTTTTTACTTTTATTTATTTATTTATTATTATAACTTCATGTATATGCCTGTCGATGTGATAGCTTATTTTTTATGTGTGTGTGTGTGTATATATATATATATATATATATATATATATATATATATATATATATATATATATATATATATGTGTGTGTGCGTATGTTTATATACTTATTATTTATAATCTTTTTTTCTTCTTCCCTCAACCTTACTTTGATATTTCTTATATTTTTATTTTACCTTCCAGTGTTCTACCCTGATATATATATATATATATATATATATATATATATATATATGTGTGTGTGTTTTGAAACAGTGAGCAGGTTTGAAATTAGAAAATAGAATAGCTTTCACCGTATTCTTTGACTAAAGAAATTTTAGTCTGATAATGGTTCTGAACCCCATTATCAGACTAAAATTTCTTTAGTAAAAAAACACGGTGAACGCTATTACACATATATATATATATATATATATATATATATATATATATATATATATATATATATATATATATATATATATATATATATATATATGAGTGATAGAGAGAGACAGAGAGAGAGGGGTATCGGACGGAAATATAATTTCACTGAATATATTTAAAAGCATGCATACATTCCAAAGGATAAACCAATTCTTCGAATTGTCGTATTTTACGAGCATTTTCTAGTATAAAACATCTTCATAAGCAGTGAAATTCATGCTTTGTTGCCCACTCTCCAACACACACGCACATGATACTCACACACATGATACTCACACACATAGACGCACACAAACACACACTCATCATACTCACTCATACATATAAACACACATACACATTCACGTGCATGCACACACTGATACAGGTACATTCACATGCTCACACACATACACATACCCACAATCATAAGCAAGCATACACAAACACATACACACACGCATCCACATGCACACATTTATACACTCAAACACATACGCAAACACTTTCACATACACACACACATTCCCATCATTAGGTGCACATACATACACACATTAATACATGCAGAATATTCACGTACACATTGAAACATACATTAGCCACAAATACACACATTATAAACGCCTTAACATATGCATCCACACATGTACACGCATATACACACATATGCATTGACGTACTTGTACGCACATTCTCACGCAGACATACACACATTAGCATGCACACACATACATTAACACACATATATTAGAACACACAGATTAAAACACACAGGCCATTATCATACACATACATTTATTATTACGCAGAGACACACATTAACACATGCATACACACATTAACACACTTAAACGCACATTAACATACATATATACACATAGACACATAGACACACATACATATGAATTAAAATGCGCACATACAAACATACACACATTTACACACACATATACATACTGACAGACACACATATACATACTGACAAACATGCAATGACATATATATATATATAGACACACATATCACCGCACACATACAATCTTTAAAACACATACCCATATATCCACACACACATTTGCACAAATACATACACACTGACACATGGACATATGCATAAGTATTGACAAATACATGCAGACATACACAATATCACACATACACATTATCTCAGACTCGCACACATAAACACTCGCACACATAAACACACACACACATTAACACACATATACGTTATAATTAAATCAGCCATTACTTTCCTCACTCTTCACTTAAAATCCATATATTATTCAATTAATCTATTAAATTTCTTTTATTTTCATTATTTTATTTTAATTACCTTATTGTTTTATTGTACATACGTTCTAGTTTTCATGTTATCATTGTTGTTGTTGTTGTGATGGTGGTGGAGTTTGTATTGGTGGTGGGGCGGGGTGTGATTGTGGGAGCCATGGTGGTATATTTAGTGGTTGAGGAAATGGTATTGGTTGTGGTTGTGTTGGTGGTGCTGGTGGTAGTTGGGGGTGATTGTAGTCTAGGTGCTGCTGCTGATGTTGTGGTGGTTGTTGTTGTTGTGGTGGTAGGATATCTGGTGTTGGTGATGGATCAGCTTGAGTTGGTGGCGTAGGATGACGTAGGTGGTGCTATGCTAGTGATGTTGACGGTAGAGGTTGTGTTGGTTGTGTATGATGTGTTCTGTTTGGGATTATGATGTTGGTGGTGTCATTATTTATGGTGTTGTGAGTGGCTTTTCTTTTGGTGTATTGGTGGTGATGATGTTGTTATTAGTATTAATGATAATTGTTTCTATTTTTGGCACAAGGCCAGCAAATACCCAGTGCATAACTGGTACTTTATTTTATCGACCCGTAAGGATGAAAGGTAAAGTTAGCCTCGGCGGGATTTGAACTCAGAATGGCAAGGGCTGTAACTCTATGCGTCAAAGCATGGCGTCCGACCCTCTACCGATACTGCCAATCCACCGCCTATTTAGTATTATTGATAATAGTGTGTATTGTTCATATTGGTGGTGATTTTGATGTTATTGCCATATTTCATATTGGTATAGTTCGTGTTGTGGGTGTTGCGTTTGTGAGTAGTCCATATTAGTTGTGATGGCGTTGCTGTCCGTATTGTTGATAGTGGTGTGAGTTTTGTTTGTTGAATTATTCGCATTAGTGGATATGTTGTTTTTGTATGTTTCTAAGTCAACATCATCCTACATGTATATTGCTTGTGTAAAACGGAGGTTTACACGGTTGTTTTTTAACGTTGCTTCTGTTTGAATAGACTCCCTATCAAAGGCATTCATCCTATTACCCTCCCGTAATTTTTTGTATATTTCTCGAGCACAGTGCACCTCGGTCCTTAATATCTTATGGGGACCTTCCTATTTTAATATTTCACGAAATATTTTACTGTCTTTTCTAGCAATATACCGATAAAGGCTCAGTCTTGGGTCGTCCTCTTGGTTTGAGGTTCATATATTACAAGACAATGCATATTATTTTGTTCTTTTATTAAAGGCAGTGGGATATCTGAATAGTTAAAGTGTCGGACAAAATGTTTGTAATATTTGCTTACGGTTGTTTACGGCAGCTTTTTACTTCGTATTTCATGAGTCAATAAAATAAAGTACCATTAAAGTACTGGGGTCGATTTAATATATTTTCCCTCTCCAAAATTACTGGCCTTTTACTGCTTTCTATCATTGGTCAATCAACAGGCTGGGTCCCGATTTTTTACTGTATAACTGCGTAAAGCGACATCGTGGTTCCTTTCATTGACTTCGAATGGATGAATGATGAAGCGGACCTAAACTAGGGCTGAACTCACAATATTACGCAATGTAACTAAACACTACATGATATTTGTCTGACATTCTACAGATGTGTCTATGATTGTGTGAGGTATGATTGTATGTACGACACATGTTTTCCCGTGTGTGTAACTGTTTGGCTCCCAAATCAAGCAGATCTATGATGACAGGCATTGGATCCATGGATGTCATTGTCTCAATATGTCCTTCCTTATTTAAGATAGTAAGCACTGATGTAAGATAGTAAGCACTGATGTGTATTTCTATCGGTTCCAATCACCAATTAGAGGTTTCGCTGTGCATGGTTTATAGCAAATTGTTTCGAAGCGTTTCAAAATCACTGGAAGTTTAAATTCACATTTTGTCTCTCTCTAATAAACAACATTTTTTTTTATTAATGTCTTCCGTGACATCTATTGAAAATAAAAGTATTAAAACAATATTTGTTACTAATATCATATTCTTGTAATACACAAAATAAGATGATAGCATATACGAGATCAATAAAACTAATGGCTTGTGTTCATGCATAGAAAACAGAAGATACCCTGTAATCCATATTATTACATATATCATCTAATTGATGAATATTCTTTATGTCATATCTGAAACACTCTTAAGCATTATGTAAATAAATAAAAATTGTATACGCGTTGCTTTCCACTCATTAATTTGAAAAAATATATGCAACTTGCTTGAGATATAATAATAGAAGATATTATATGTTAGTTTCTACTCCTTTATCTGGAAAAAACATTAAATTTGTTTTAAAGTTTTTTCTGTGCATATGCTTTATATTTCGAAAATACACAAATCATAATTTAATCAAAACAATACGTTTTAACAAAACTTTATAAAGAACGTCTTTACTATAAATCTTTGTGTATGCTTTCTAAGCTATTAAAACTATCAGAAAACTTCAATAGTTCTTCTTAGACTTCATAGATTGTGTATAGAGAAAGAAATTCCAGCATGATTTCATTGTATGAAGTAAATTGCTTTTTAATTTCTCTTTCTGGGAATATACATCTAGACGAAATCTTGTTCAAACAAAAGTGTTTATTAGAACCATACAAGCTAAGGTATTTCCGGGTTATACTTCAAAGAGAATTTTCTGTGTAGAATATTGAAACTAGAATAGTGTTTTCAGAAATCCTTCTACACTTCGTTTCCTTTCTTCTTCATTATCAGATCATTCAACAGGTCTCCGTATTTCTAACAATTAAATACTTCATCAAAGTACATTTTTGTACAGGAAGAAGTAATTGGATTTCTAAGTTATTTCATCATTTTAACTCTCCTCGTATGTGTGTGTATATATATATATATATATATATATATATATATATATATATATATATATATATATGTACACACACACATACCCGCCCATATACACACACATATATATATATATATATATATATAAATACGCCCCACACAGACCCATGTATATATATAATCAAAACATACAGATAGATCTCAAAATATAACATAAAAGTGGCATTGAAAAGATTATTTTATTCACGAAATCGATATAAATAAAATTACTTATATACCAAAATCCTTCCAAAACAAAAGCCAACTTTAAAGAGGAAAACTGTCCATAAATTATAGAAGTAAATAATCATAAAACAACCAATCAAAAGAGAGAGAGTGAGTGGGGGGGTGGGTATCTCGATTAATTTGCAACAATAAGCTTCACAATACAATGGAACAATGAAATATGTTTTAAGAAAATATAATAAAGATGAAAGGGAAGGGAATTTTGACATAGAATTATGGTGTCAAATTTGAAAACAAATGGTATGGTTTTCTTGCTTGTAAATTTATAAACTATTGTAATAAAATAAATCTATACCTACTTCAATAAAATGGCGTTGAACCATTTGAGTATTTTTCCATCCTTTGTTAAATAGAAACTATGCTTTTGAATTAACATAGTCATTTTCTTTTAAATTTAATCATATATTGTAAATGTTCTTTTCTCGTGTACCAACTTATTTTATACCGCAGCTTTCTGTGTTTCCGTGATCTACACATGGAACTTTAAACACTATTCATATATTTACATATTATTATATAATTCGCACTGATGCATTTTGTAAAATGAAATGTCTCAAACATTGATATAAACTGTATGAAACCACAGAAGGTTCATCGCTACAAAGGAGTCTGACATCTTAGCTCTGCCCAACTATAAACCGTTCACACATTACACTGTCTCCCATTACATTGTCTACCTCTAAACATAGGTCGCACTGCCAACAAACACACATTTGCTTTGCGCATTACTTTATGAGCCTAAATTATATTATTCTTCATTCATACTGGTGAACCCTTAGTTTTAAAGATGAGCATTTAGTCATTCGCTCAACTGTACACGTAAATGGATGTGAAAGTTGTTGAGTATTTCACAGACAAATGTAGCATCCAAATTACAGGCGCAATTTATCCGGGATTACAAAATTTGTCCATCTCTTCAATGTTACTGGAAGTTCGTTGATCAATATGAGGCACTGGCAAAGACACTTGCTGAGAATGTCATGCAATCCAACATCGCGATTACAAAGCAAACCGCTTAACTAATCAGCAATGCATGTATCCTCTTTATCCCTAAGTTACCACATATTAAGCAGATCTTGAGCAATTGCCTCCTGCCAACTCAATATATATTGATGGCTGTTAGGTAATATCACACTAATGGTTATCTCACAATGCGGGATACTTTTTATGTGAAAAATACTCTACTTTTACAAATACGTAGATATTGTTTATGTGTGTATGTGTGACTGTTTTCAAATGAATTCATTATTCACCATTTTTTGTTGACTAAATCATATTTATTATTCGATTTTCCAATTCTGCAACACAAGAAACATAGTAGCAGAAATATCTGCATCTATTTTAATTTTAAATTAGCAATAGAAAGTGGTATAGCGAGTAGGTCGTACGTTTTTGGACGCTTTCAATCGTAGAAGCTTTGCGTTACACTAAACAATAGCAGTCCGGTTCTTCACAATCCCAGAGAGATATATTCAACAGTTAAAGCAATTATTGTGAAGTCAAATCAAATTGAAGTCAATTTTCTACAATATTATACATTATACAGAAATAAACGCTTTTCAGAACAGACCTTCCAGGCAAATCCTTTCCTTTTGTTTATAGTGGAACAAGTCTTAACATTTACGAATTCCCAGCAGTTTTTATAGGAAATGACAAAATGGAAACCACAAACTCATAACCACACTCACAGCTAGCCACACACACACACACTCATACGAGCATATACAAACACACACACTGACACTCACTTACACGTACACACGCACGCGCGCATATATATATAAATATATATATATTATATATATATATATATATATATATATATATATATATATATATATATATATATATATATATATATATATATATATATATATATATACGTGTGTGTGTGTGTGTGTGTGTGTGTGTGTGTGTGTGTGTGTCTGTGTCTCTGTGTTGTGTATAAGTGTGCATAAGCAAATTACATCGCATATACTCACACACAAAACCACACACACCTCCAGTGACATAAAGACACTTATTCAAAACACATATATAAATATTCAATATTTAATTTCCAAATTCTTGTATGTTTAAATGTAATGGAAAAATTCCCTTTGTTTTGTTTTTCCAGGTTTGTATCTGTGAGTTAAATATAAGCGTAAAGCATTATTTAAACACTTTCTTTAATATGCCGCAATAGGGTGTAGTGTACGGTCTGTGGTATGTGTGTTAATATATATCAATACGTATTTGTCGGCGAAGATGTTTCATAATGTGGAAGTGCTCCTCATATATAGACTGATTATTTGTCGTATATGATGTGCCCATTATTCTCTTTCACTATCTCTCTCTCTATCTCTCTCTCTCTCTCTCTCTCTCTCTATATATATATATATATATATATATATATATATATATACATATATACATAGAGAAACACGCACAGAAACACCCACACATTCACTCACACACCCTCATACAAACAGGTATTTATATAAATATATAAATAAGTAAATATATATATATGTATATATATATATGTGTGTGTGTGTGTGTGTGTGTGACTGTGTATACAACTCTCACTTAAATTGAAGAAACTGGAGGCTAAAACAAAGTCAGTATATACATATATACATAAATTTTCCATTGAAAAAAATTTACACTTATTGCTTCAATCTTGAATTTTAATATTTATAGAATTATTTTCTTTCCGTCTATAAGTATATGAACACTTCAGTATTATATGAGTACGTTCTCTATGTGGTATCATAATCGTTAAATCACCCGACAGAGTAATTTGTTGGATTTAGTTCAAATCCCATTAAGTTCAGATTTGCGTTTCATCCTTCCAAGCCATGAAATCCAGGACCAGTTAATAGGGTGAAGACAGCAAAGAAATAGTTATGTAAGTATGAGTTTGCGTGTAAATTCGCTTCTTGTTAGCATAATTCTCGGCAAAGTTCCTCACTGCCCTCCTCCTTGTTGTGTAAAATTGGATTAGCATATGTGTTCCCGTCTTTCAAATATCTGTCTCGTGAAATTGGAAATTGATTTGTAAGTAACTGAGCATTCCATAGACATGTGTACCCATAACTGATTTCTCAGGGAGATTCTACATGATGCAGTTTTTGCAAGAGGAGTGGACTGGAGCAACGTGAAATAAAAGTGTCTAGCTGAATCACTCTACGTGCAGCCGGTAACTGAACTCTGGGGCCTACAATCCTGCACATACACCCTAACAATTAAACCACGCGTCTTCATGGGTATGTATATATATTTATATATTCATATATGCATAATTTTGAATAATGAATGAATAAGCGAGGAAAACCATGGTAATTATTAATGTATTGCCTTATGGTTGTTTCGACAGAGCCTCTTGTACAATGGAAGAAAAGAAAAACATTTCCATCAGGCTTGAAATGTATCCTTTTTGTAGGCTTCGGTTGAATAGATTTACCTCTACACAATTGAAAAAGGTATGCATATTTGTCTGCTCAGCTGAAAGGATTGTAAAATATTGGATGGATAAAGACCTGATTGTTTTCTCATTGTTATATTTTCCAACATTTTGTATTTATTTGAATCTAGTTCGACTACACACTGACATAGGAGGGGATCATAAGTAGATATCACTCTTTATCAATTGAGTATTCACATCCCCACTACTTATATATCTAATATTTCTAAAACATTGTCCTTATCTTAGCAGAAAACTCACACACACGCATATATATATATATATATATATATATATATATATATATATATATATAGCGAATGCGATCGATACGTAATATATAACTATCATGCGGCGGGTTTATGATGGCTCACTGAGGGAGTTGAAGCTAAATTCCAAGACCTCGCAGAGATTGCACATTGACAATATCCTACAAAATCACATATCTAATATAATTATGCTAAAGAAACAAAGACAGAATAATTATAATGCCTGCATAGCAACTAAGGATTATGAGGGTTTTATGTACCATTTCTTGCAGCACATATCATCAACGGTTACTGTTGGTTAATATCGGCAAATAGTGAAGCCAAGAGCTAGCAAACATCAGTATGCATCTTGTAAATTCTTTAAAAAAATATTTGTTGCTGAAGAACGGGAAGTCAGCCATTCCTCAAGCCACGTGCAGTATAAAAATAAAATTACAACGTTCTATAGGATGAATGTTCTAAAGCTAATACAAGAAATAGCTCACTTACTAAGTCGCAAAACAGAACTAGAAACGGGAAACATAAATATCAAGTGATCAATATATAATTGTTTCTACTTTGGGTACAAGGCCGGCAAAATACCCAGTACATTACTGGTACTTTATTTTATTGACGCCGTATAATGTTGAATCAACTGTTGAATATTACAATTAAAAAGAAAAATGTTTAATTTTAATTAAATGTTGAAGATGGTTTCTCAGCTTTCTTGTTGAGAAGACTGGCTGTAAAATGAAACCTTATATATAGAGAAAGACAGAGGTAGTAGTAGTAGTAGTAGTAGTAGTAGTAGTAGTAGTAGTAGTAGTAGTAGTGGTGGTGGTAGTAGTGGTAGTAGTAGTAGTAGTAGTAGTAGTAGTAGTAGTAGTAGAAGTAGTAGTAGCAGTAGTGGTTGTGGTGGTGGTAATTGTGTATTTTCACAAGAAAAACGTATTTTTCGAGAGAGGAATTTTTCTGTATATATATGTGTGTGTATCTCAATTGTGTTAAAGCAAAGGTTCTCAAGGGGGGTGGGGGCGTTTCGTAGCTCCAGGGGGGTGGGGGGTGGG
>OZ024741.1:81954168-81991668 GCA_964016885.1 Eledone cirrhosa | reverse complement strand
TGCTTGTTGGTTTGTTGACGTTCCCATAACTTACCAAGGTGTTGCTCCAGCATGGGCTTAGTCGAGACAGAAAAAAAGTAAAATATATATGTGTGTGTGTGTGTGTGTGTGTGTGTGTGTGTGTGTGTGTGTGTGTGTGTGTGTGTGTGTGTGTAGAAGAGGGGTCTCAAACTCAAGGACACAAAAGGGCCATTACGTCCTGGAGCAGAGGCACAGTGGGCTAAACGAGGTGGTGGGTGAAGATTTTCACCAGTTATAATCATTTCTACTATAGGAACAAGGCATGAAATTTGAGGTTCAGAGTTCAGTCGATTGCATCGATCCTAGTACACAACTGGTACTTAATTCATCGACCCCAAAAGGATGAAAGGCAAAGTTGAGATCGGCGGAATTTGAACTCAGAACGTAAAAACGAAGAAGTACCATTAAGCATTTCGCCAGATGTGCAAACGATTCCACCAGCTCACCGCCTTATTTTCACCAGTTATAATGCAATATGAAATATTGGTTCTACCACGGGGCACAGAAAGGTAGTTCGCGGGCCGCATGTTTGAACCCCCTGTTGGAGATATATAGATAGATAGAAAGATAGAAAGATAGAAAGATAGAAAGATAGACAGATATATAGATAGATAGATAGATGTGTACCAAACACACACACGCGCATTTCTTACTCTCTCTGTCCCTCCCTCTTTCTTTCTTCATTTATATATATATATATATATATATATGTGTGTGTGTGTGCGTGTGTATGGCGTTGTTATATGGCGTTGTTGAAAAGAGCAGTGGCCTTTGACCACGCAATAAAAAACAGTAGACAAAATTCTTTCTGTTCCCAAACCTAGGCACACACACGCAAGTTTGGGTGTGTGTATGTATATGTGTGTCTATGTGTGTGTGTGTGTGCGTGCGCGTCTATGTGTGTGTGTGTCTGTGTATCTATCTATGTATATATAAGGGATACAAATACTACTTTCTCACTGCCACCAAGCTTCTCAATTCATTCGTTGCTAAGTATTTTATTTTGCTACGACGTCTTTTATTTTGCAAGGTACTATCTTTCCCCTGAGTTTGTGATTTCAGAGAAAGGTAAGACATTCTTCATATTTTATATCTTTCGCATTTTGACTTTACAGTTTGAATTGTAGAATTGTTTATCCAATCAAAATTTTACAACAGCTAACAGTGAAATATAAAATTTGAAAAAAAAGCTTTTTCGACTGAAATCAAGTCTGAGAACACGTCTATTTTTCAAAAATATATAATTTGAAATAGCTTGCTTTTGTTTTGGACTGAAACCTTTTTTGTATTTAATTCGTACGGGTATTTTTTAAAGATCCTTTTAAAAATTCTAACATAACTTGCTTTGGCCCATTACCTGCACTGCGACATTCATATTTCTCAACTTATTATAGCTAAGTCCATACAACAAGCTTCACTTATCAAAACTGTTCTAGGTTACGTGAATGAATTGCGGAAACTATATAGTACATCAGGGAAATTTAAGCACGCATATTTATCACAACATGATGAAGAAAATAAAGTATCATCACCACGCTTCTTAAAATCTGTGTGCCCTACTCGATGGCTAACACGACCTTCTGCAGTCAAAGCCCTTCTTGACAATTATTCAGATGTCCCTATTTCTTTACAACAAATGAGTTTGGCACCAACATTGCATCCAGAGCTAATGTTATTCTTACGTCTCACTCTCCGGGCCAATGTGTTCTTGGATTGCACGTTGTAGTTCCATTACTTCAATCCCTTGAAGGATTGAATAAATCTTTTCAAAGTACAACCGTCAATCTAGGTAGCATGTTGCATAGTGTCAAACTGGTGCAGGAGGAGCTAAAAAATCTATGCAGTGAAGAAAAATTTAAGGAGCTGTGCAATACAGCAGAAAAAATGATTTATCAACTCGATATTTCTCCTTTGGAGCTACCCAGGCAACGAAAAGTTCCTAGAAGATACCAGGAAGGAAATGCGTTAAAATATCAACACTGCACTGCTTTGGATCATACAGTATTTGCAGGTAGTGGATACTGCAATATCAAATTTGAAAGATTATTCTTTTTCACAGGATTTAGCAGATTATGAAAAACTGAGCAATATTTTACTCAATGGAAATGTTTGTGCTGAAGTGATCATGCACTATCCAGAGCTTGATGAATTTTCTTTAAGGAAAGAAATACTTTTTTCTAGAAATCATCATAATGGATCATCTCTCGAGGATCATCGTAACATATTCGCTGAAATGCAACCAGAAGTCCGTCGCATGTTTCTAAATGTTGAGCGATTGCTCAGGCTACTTTTAATGTTTCCAACCAGTTCTTGTGAAGCTGAAAGATCTTTTAGCGCTCTGCAGAGACTCAAAACTTGATTGCGATCGACCATGACTTAGCAAAGGTTGAATCATATTCTAATATGCCACGTTCATAGAGATGTTTTTGAAAAAAATTAGTTGTGAAGAAGTTTCTAAATTATTTATTGACAGCAATGATGCGAGATATGATACATTTGAAAAGTTCTAAAAGACAATAAATTTACTTTATATGATTTTTATTCAAACGTCTATTTTTTTTTTATTTGATATAATAAATACTTTTTAAGCTTATTTTTTTATATCTGAACTTCATTTGAATATATAAAGTCTAATTAGCGTAAAATTTTACTTATGTGATAGGGTTCAGGAAAGACACCATGAGTAATACTAAAATGCTCCAACAAATGTTGGTTTGTCCCCCTCACATTTTTAAGGCAAACGATGCCCCTGGAAAAGTGCAACATTATTCATGAATTGAATTCACTGTGTTCGGCTTGACCTCGATACTTCAGCTCATTCTTACTAACATTCGGTTTGCTTGACCTCATCTTCTCTTCATTGCATTTCCACATCATTTATTCTATAATTAGGTTGTTGCTATTCCTATATAAACTGATTGTTTATACTACGATCAAGTCTTGTTATAGCCTTGGGCTTAAGGGAGTGCTTTTGTAGTCTTCAACAGTCATCCATTATAATTGCAGCACCATTACAAGAATATCACAGTGATGCATTAAGGTAAGGGCGATAATTTGAGTAACTGACTAATAAGTAATGTCTTAAGTTAGTATTATCGCGTCTTATCACTACGTGCTTAATTGATGAATTCCATTTCAAAATAGCACATTACTAGTCATTCTTGCATTAAGTTCTATTGAGCTCGTTGCCTCATTGATCCTTTATTGAGTCTGCCACCTTAATTCCCTCAAGCTAAGTTATTACTATGCCTACATGAAAGACTGGTTAATCTTCATATATAACTTGTCACGATTTGGTTAATTAATTGTTTCTACTTTTGGCACAAGGCCAGTAATTAGCCAGTGCATTACTGGTACTTTATTTTATCGACCCCGGAAGGATGAAAGGCAAAGTTAACCTCGGCGGGATTTGACTCAGATCATACTGGGAGGTAACTCTATGCTTCAAAGCATGGCATCCGACCCTCTGCCGTGTTTTTCATTGCAATTGTGTTTATTACAAAGCGTTATTCCAGAACATTACTTGAAACTTTATCATACTGGAACAGGACTCATTATAGTAAGTTCCTTATACATAATTTTATAGGCTTATATACGCAAATCTTTGCGTAATTTTACCAAACAGATTCGATAAACTGAAAATGGCCTCAGCAATGAAGAAAAAATGCAGGCAGTACAGCGTTGATTACTTAGGGTTCGGATTCATTCCATCGCCGTCGAACCACCTGTCACCCATGTGTTTAATTTGCAAGGAGTCCTTTTCGAATGAGGCGATGAAGCCATCGCGTTTGAGTAGGCACCTGGAGGTGAGGCACCCCGATAAGAGATGTAAAGATTTAGCATACTTTCAGTCTCTTAGGGACCAATTTCAGAAAACAACACTAATTTATTCTGCCTTTTCAAAAGTTGAAGCTTCAAATGTTGATGGACTTGTCGCATCTTACAATATTGCCAACATAATCGCAAACTGTGGCAAGGCTCATTACTTGGGTGAAACATTGGTAGCTCCTGTCATCTCAGAAGTTCTTTCAACAGTACTACATCAGAACCCGTTAAAGACCTTGAAATGTATTCCGTTGAGTAACGACTCAAAAAGGAGACGTATCGACGAAATGGCGGAAAATGTTGAACAAAAATTATGCAACATCTTGAAATCGACACAATTCGCTTTGCATCTTGATGAAAGCACACTTTCTGGGAATCAGTCCTTTCTACTGGGATACGTGCGATTTCTCGCCCAAAACGAAATGCACGAAGAGCTTCTCTTCACTCTGAATCTAGGCACAGATACTAAAGGTGCCACCATCTTTGAATCTGTCAAGGGATACCTCAAAGAAAAAGAGATACCTCTTAACAATATTGTATCATATGCAACGGACGACGCAAGAACAATGGTCGGCCAACATAAGGGTTTCGTCTCTCTTCTGAAGAGGGAAAATACATCTGTATTTGCTGTTGATTGTGTCATTCATCAACAACACTTGGCTGCGAAGAAACTCAGCGAGCCGCTGAGCAAGTCTTTGCAGGTAGCCATTGATGTCATCAATTATATCAAACGCCATGCCCTCAATGAACGAATTTTCCTGCAACTGTGCGAAGATAATGACGAAGAATTTGTCTAGCTGCTCCTTCATACTGAAGTGAGGTGGCTTTCAAAGTGCAAGTGCCTTACTCGCTTCTTTGAACTGTTCGACACTATCATTGAGTTTCTTCGAGGACACAACACATGACTGTATAAAAAACCTTCGATATGAGGCAAAACTGCGCCTACCTCGCCGACATCTTCGACAAATGCAATAGCCTCATTATGGCTTTCCAGGGGAAAAAGATCACCTTGTTTAAAGTAAGGAGTGCTGTGAAAATATTCCTGGCCAAATTGAAAGTCATCGAAAGGAATCTTTGTTGACGGGAATTCTATAATTTTCCCAGAGTCGCCAATGTTCAAAACATTGTGAGCGATGACCAACTCCAAATTTATACCGCGCACCTCCGTGCACTACAACACAACATGAGAGAACGGTTTGTCGACCTTTTGCAGATGGACATCCAAATGGGGATAGCAGATCCCTTCATAGCTAACGTTGACGATTTGGACGTTAAATTTCAGGAAGAATTAATTGAACTTCAGACAGATGACATTATCAAAATTAAATTTTCCAAAATAGGCGAACCCCTTTTTTGGATGCAAGAGGAAATTCAGCGTCGATTTCCACTCCTACATGCAGAGGCTAAGAGATTTGCTATGCCTTTTCCTAGCTCATACTTAGTCGAGAGGGGGTTTGGCGCTGTTTCCAGACGGCATAGTAAGGCTCGCAACCGCTACAATGTGATTGCACGGGGAGATCTCTGGCTACATCTTACGAAAATCCAGCCTGACGTCAAAGAGTTAGCTAAACTCCATGAAGTTCAAGGGTCCCATTGAAATGAGGTCAAAGAAAGTCGATTTTTTATTTGTAGTTGCAGTCTGACTGGACTGGGAACCATCTACCACAATTCACTTACTCATTTGTTGTATATATTTTACCGTTTACTAATGAATATACCTTCTTACGTGGTCATGAAAACCCTCTTCCGTGGTCTCTAAGCTCACAAAGCGGAAGGGCATCAAGTTAGATATCAACATTTATTCTGTCCGTTTCATTAAAGGGAAAATTGGAAAGCTTTGAAATGATATAATTGCCACTTTCTTCCAGATAAGAGCGCGCTTTGCATAGACAGAGTTGCTCTTGTATAAATGTTCAAAACAGCTGGTATCGTCTGATGGGAATATAACAAATTCAACTGGTCCTTATTCATTAAAAAAAGAACATTTATGTTCCTTTTTTTGAAATTTATATACTTCCTTTCAAGGAATGTATTTATACACTCAACTGCCTGCAATGGTATCTTTGGAATATTGTTAATCAATTTTTTAGTAATCTACTGATATCAAAATCAGTAGTATATTGAAAAAATGGAAAAATAGGGTAGGGGTCGTTTCGTGTTTTCGAAATGGGTTGAGAAGCTTTGTGTTAAAGGACTGGTCAAGAGTTTAGATCAAATCTTAGAGAAATATATTTGGAGGAAAGAAAGAAAAAAAAGAGCTATTTAGCTATATTGTATATATATATATATTTGTTTGTTTTTGTAGTGTGTGTGTGTATGTGTGTGTGTGTGTGTGTGTGTGTGTGCTTTAGTTTGTTTGTTTGTCACGGGTGTGTTTGTGGTGGGTAATTAAAAAACGGAGTATAGTATTAGTGATGACTTTCAGTCAGGAATTTGGAAAGGGGTTACTTTTGGAAAATAAAAATAAGCACACACACTCACACACAATATATATATATATATATATATTTGTGTGGGGGGGGGGCGTTTGTGTGTGTGTGTGTGTGTAGGTACACACATACACACACACACACACACACTCATACTCTCTAAAACGATACTCGTAAAATGGAATTTCTTTTACAATTCTAGATACCTATAGCAATTTTCTCTAGCTGACATTCCCCTCTTCGCCACCTCCATGTAAACTCTTGACCAGTCCTTTAACACAATTGAAATACAAACACATATACACAGAAAAATTCCTCTCCCTAAAAATATTTTTTCCTGTGAAAACACACAACTACCACCACCACTACTACTACTAATAAGACAACCTCTCTCTCTAAATATATAACGTTCCATTTTAAACCGAGTCTTCTTCTCAACAAGAAAGATGAACAGACCTTCTTCAGCACCTAATCTTACATTTGAAATTTGTCATTCTTGTTTAATGCTTTTTAATTATAATATTCAATATTGATAAGATGGATTGCACCGATACATCGAAACCGGTAATATTTTATATATTCTATATACATTATACAACTCCTTTTTTCTAAAATAATTGTTCCTCTCATTTTTCAATAATGTCACTTTGACGGACCAAGAAGAAAAAAAAAATCATATTGTTTTAATATAATTTCTGTTGTGTTTCCAATTCTACTTTTTCTCTATATATCTATGTATATATATATATATATATATATATATAGAGAGAGAGAGAGAGAGTGAGTGAGAGAGTGAGATAGACACGTACACGTACGCGTCCATACAAATATACGAATGCGCATGTACACAAACACACACACCTGTGTTTACGTATGTATCATAATGTGGCTGTTGTAAGACATAAATACTGTATGTTATACAGTCTGCGAACTTTATTTGATTAGGAACCTCTAATCAAATAGAAAATCTAAATAATATCTTTGATAACAATAATTGGCAGTCTTATTGTAGTTGTGGTTGGAGGGGGGGGTGCAATTCAAGGCGCTAATATAGTTTTAAATAAAGTACAGCTGACTATCCATTACTTGTTACTTTGTCATTGTCATCTCATCAGAAAACTATAGATTTCACTGTACCTATTGTCTTTGCGACTGCCCAAAAATGTTTAGATAATATTAGTTAATGGCTATTATTGACATTAATTTTTTTTAATGTATCATTATTCATAAATAGCTTTTTATTGCCAACTATATTAAATAATTTTAGATTAAAATGAGTCTTTTCAATTAAACATTGTGATTTTTTAATCGATGTTGTATTAAGCGTGGCATTTGTTGATATCATTGTGGTATAGAAGGCAACAGGCGTCGATGTATCTCAGTCAGCTGTGTGAAGACTCTGTAAAATAGAAATTGCTTTAACTATTTAATTCGATTTCAAACGAAGTGGGAACTGTATTCAAAAACATGGTATTGAAGCCGTGCGGGAAATAATATTCAATAAATTATATTTATATAAATACCAACGAAAAATATATCGTCTATTGTATTAATCTCGCGAAACCAAATTTGAAATCTTGGTCGTCATATTGGTTGCAGTTGTATACTTAGACTTTTTGGTAACCCTACATCATAAATAGATGAAAAAATTTGCAATGTACAATGAACCATTTTTACATTTTAATGTAAAACTTTCCTTCTTGCCAATATATAATTCAATGTTATACAGTATGTTATAAAACAAACAAACAAACAAAAGAACTCTCATAGGGAAAAAGCAGCAAAACAAAAATAGAATATTGACGCCTGCTGAACACACCAAATAATTATCTATTTTCCATCAAACTGCATTAATTGAAATAAATAGTGTATTTTATACTACACTTTTTATGGTTTTTAAATAAGAAAATTTAATCTGGGGGAAATGCTATAAATGAATAATTTATCGCCATATTATTTTCTATTATGGAGTTAATATGTTTATTATATTAAATTTACATCCATTGTAAAAACAAAATGTATATTTAATCTATTATTATAGCAAAGCTTCAGATCCATTGTTATTGCGAATTTTTACAGTCATTTGTTACACTGAAATATATTTTCAATGTATTTATGAGTCTTGTAAATATACAGATTAACATCACAACTCATTTATTCTGTGTACAATACATATAAAATATAGACAATGTTCTTGGTTGTTAAAAATTCCAATCGCCATATTTGATTTTTATGCAGAATAACGGTTGAACATAGTTACAATCATTTTTTCGTAAAGGTGCATGGATAGTTTTCGCGTGTTCATGACCATATAATCGTTGGTACGGTTCTGAAACAGGGCGACGCAGCTTGACCGTGAACAAGACAATTAATTTCCCGTAGCTCCTGCTATGTCAACTGAAAATGCACAGCAGCAGCAGTAGTAGTAGCAGCAGCAGCAGCAGCAGCAGCAGTAGTAGTAGTAGTAGTAGTAGTAGTAGTAGTAGTAGTAGTAGTAGTAGTAGTAGTAGTAGTAGTAGTAGTAGTAGTAGTAGTCATTCTTATAATTGCTCTTATTGTTGCTTTCTCTCAAAGATTGTTGGAAAAATCTGTGTTCAAAATATTTTGGATTTGTTTTTTAAACGTGCGTTATTATCTGTATTTCATTCTCAAAAAGATTAATGTAATTTGAAGGAATTTTGACAGCTATTTCTCGTGTTTTAGTATTGAACATGAATTCAGGTTCTTTAGTTGGCTATGAAAGTTAAATGTTTCTTTTGTTTTGTTTTGTTTTAGTTTGTTTTAGGGGAATTGGGTTAACGTAGGCCTTGACAATTCTCAAACGTCTTCTTATACACATCATGAAACTACAATCTGAATTCCTTGATTAAGCAAGCCAGGCTTTCCTTTGGAATTTATTCTCCTTGTATCGGCAATGATAGACAATATCCCAGATGTCATATCATGTTCATGTTACTAATTATCTCAGCGAATTCACTTAGAAATCACAATTCCCTCTCTTGACCAAAGTAATGAAACCAATAACAAAGCTGTTATTTGGTCTTGTCATGTCCTTTGTCTCTTATCTTCTTATCAAAGAGAGTCCCATGTGATGTCAATAGAAACAACATGGCAATATAATCAAATTATTGAAGCATGCTAAATATGCTAGATACTACAGAGATATTCACAAAATAATAAAGATACTACAGTTATTGATAAAATATATTATTCGATTTACCAATATTTATATGTCTAATTATATGCATTCGGTGTAGGAGTAAATGCGACCAGTTTATTTAGGATTTCGTATTCTATAAATGTTTTACTATGCGCTGCGAGGGAAATTTGCTTGACAGAAACTGTCAAATGGATTTTACCTGTGATTCAAATGTCTCAACTTGTCACATGTTACGCCATTCTGATTTAGCCTGACATTTATTGTATGGATGAACATGCCTGTGTAAACTCAAACACTTACTTTATATAAGATAGATTCTATCTGCAATTCAAAAGGCCAACTTTGTTACTTATCATGTCAAGCTGACTCGGCTTAAGAATTGCGTTAAGCGTGAATGTATCTATGTTATACTCAACGGATTTACAGTTCTTCTCCTACTCCTCCTCCCCCTCATCATCATCATCACCATCATCATTATCACCATCATCATCATCATCATGAACACCATCATCATCATCATCATCATCATCATCATCATCGCCATCATCATCATGATCATCATCATCATCATGACCATCATGATGATGATGATGATCATGATGATCATCATCGCCATCATCATCATCATCATCATCCTCATCATCCGCATCATCATCATCATGATCATGATCATCATCATCACCACCACAACCACCATCATCATATCCTATAATCTGTCTTGCAAGAATAGATATATAGTTATGTGAATTTTAGCTTCTGTTATTGAATTGTCGCTGTCGTTTTTGTTTAATCCTCGAGTCAGTTCATTAAATGAGACATATGACCAAATCCATATGTGTAAACATATCGTTGAGTTCATTCAAACAGTTTATAACAGACTACGGGGATGGTGCCTCGTCAGAGCCTTTAGAGCGTCGAATACAATGATCTGGTGTTTATTTGCTTTGGCTCAAATCGTTCTGAGGTCAAACCTTTCCGAAGCGAACAATGCCTTTCAAAACTTCGAGGATGATAAAGGAAAATACCAATATTGAGTCCTATTCCTCCCCGCTATCATTTTCGCTAATTTTGTCAGGAAAAAACTCAACATATTCTCATCCGTATGCAGATAGTATCCACCAGGTTTAAATGCCCAATACACATCGTATGGCACAACGTTGACACTAAGATACCCTCACATGCATAGGGCCCATGTATATAGACCAATATGTCTTCCATGTACTGTTCAGTAATATATTGGGATGCTTCCGTGCATTGCAAGCAAATAACTGTTGCATATGCAGCAACATTAAGGAGAAAGAACATTAGTTGATAACATTATAATTCTATATGGAACTGTTCACGAAACAAGCAACTATGAAAGCGTTACTAATATCAAAATCTGAAGACAATTAACTGGTTAGCGTGCTTGGTTCGTGAGTTTGAGCTCTTTATCTCTCCCCCTCTCTCGCTCTCTCTCTCTCTCTCTCTCTCTCGCTCTCTATCTCTCTCTCTCTCTCTCTCTATCCCTCCCTCCCACTATTATCAATTTAATTCTCTTTAACTCACTACATTCCACGACATGAAGTCTACATATCAAAACTGAGCAAGTAATCCTTCCACCTCTACCCCTCCCTCCATCTCAGTTTGTCACTCTACTCCCTAACCCCTCCCCTTCCTCTGTCTCTATACTATTCCGTCTGTCCCCTCACCTTCCAATTCCTCTCTCTCTATACTAGTAAATACAATTCCCCAAAAATGTTTTTCTCTATATATTAAGAACTATTTCAAGAGCAGCTTACTCACTATTTTGAAAATTTGGACTGTGAACAACAATTATAATTGAGTGGCTGCTATTTGCAGTATAGCAATATAAGGTTGCACTTACCAATGAAACTGTCGTAAATACCTGGATAAAACCCTTCTCTTAATGCTTACCTGTGTTTTCTCTTTTATATTTTATACTATATATATATATATATATATATATATATATATATATATATATATATATATATATATATATATATATATATATATATATATATAACGAAGGAAATGTGGTAAGGAACCAGGTGGACCATAACGCACCAAAGTACTCAATACTCGGGGTAGTAGAGTGGGTAATAGGAACCAGTAAGACCCCGACAGCTGAGCTCAAGCCGTTTCGACGGCTAATTCTGGACTAAATGCAGAATTAGTCCAGAATTAGCCGTCGAAACGGCTTGAGCTCAGCTGTCGGGGTCTTACTGGTTCCTATATATATATATATATATATATATATATATATATATATATATATATATATATATACGAGGTGGATCGGAAAACTTCCAGGATTGATGTCACAAAAGATTTATTTCAAACCCAAACTTCACACTAAGAGTTTTCCCTTGGAGTCTAATGCACTTTTCCATCCTTTTCTACCACGCTTGCATACACTCCTGGAAGGATTCTTCCGGAAGTTCCGTCGTCTTCCGCAATTCCGTCGTCACGGCCTTTATGATGTCGTCCTCGTCTTCAAAACGAGTTCGCTCCGGGTCGTACTCGAAGATCCATGACTCATCACCGGTGATGACTGTCCCTAGCAAGTCTGGTTCGGTTTCAAGACGCTTGAGGATGTCCTGGCACATTTGCATGCGTCGACCCTTCTGGTCATCGTTCAGCAGTTTTGGCACTATCTTTGCACAGATTTTCCGAATGTCCAAATCTTCAGCGAGAATCTTCCAGACGCTGTCCCGATCCATGCCCAGCTCATTTGCCATCAGTCGAACAGTCAGCCGACGATCGTAACGCACCATCTGCCTGACGCGCTCAACGTTGACCTCAGTCCTGGTTGTTGAGGGCCTTCCGTTGCTGGGATCATCTTCCACGTCCTCGCGTCCTTCTTTAAATCTCTTGCACCACTAAAAAACACGTGAGCGTGACATCGTCTCATCTCCATACATTTACTGTAGCAATCCCAGTGCTTCTGACGGAGTTTTCAAGTTTGTTCGTTGCTCTGTGCTCATTGCTTGACGACCTGAAACAGAGGACATGTATATAACATTATGAAGAAAAAAGTTTGATCGCTGCAGAGAGCTAAGATTACAGTTACATACTCCAGGGGGATGACTTTGAAGGAGAAAACTCATAGTGTGAAGTTTGGGTTTGAAATAAATCTTTTCTGACACACCTCGTATATTCTTTTGTTTGACCTGTTTGGCTTGGTTCATTTTTTTTTGGCTTAGGTGGCTGATGGCTTCCTAATCGCCATTCTCAGTTTGTTTGGCATCTATAACCTATCTTTATTACTCTGGTCTTTTTTTAGTCCATGGAGCGCTTGCTGCATAACTCGGATATTGCGTTTCGCTTTGTTCTCGACCACTGCCGAAATTCGATCTCTCTAAAATTATGTTTGTATTAATCTCCTGAGCCTAGAAATTAACCAGTTAATTCTATTAGATAATTCTATTGACTGATTAATTGCTTAAGTTTATTTTTAAAACAACCCGGTCGAGACCTTAATTCGATTTGTGCAGTTTTTCCAATTGTTGCATTAATTTTACACATGCTGAATTCATCTGCCAAGAACTGGGTTTACCTCCATTGCAGAGTAATACACGTGGGGTTTCACTACTACATATTACTACTGCAGTAATCCCGCATGCTGGTTGATAACAAAATACCTGTTGACGAAGTGGTAGACTTGTTCGATCATTATACCAAAAGCTTAATATGGAAGCAGGCAGTATAATTGATTTACGCGTCGCAGAAACCCTTTACTGGATTATACCATCAATTCCAGGTGTCCAGGTAAATACTTTTTGTTTGACCTGTTTGGCTTGCTTCGTTTTTTTTGGCTTAGGTGGCTGATGGCTTCTTAATCGCCATTCTCAGTTTGTTTGGCATCTATAACCTATCTTTATTGCTCTGGTCTTTTTTTAGTTCACGGAGCGCTTGCAACATAACTGGGATATTGCGTTCCGCCTTGTTTTCGACCACTGCCGAAATTCAATCTCTCTAAAATTATGTTTATAGATATATGTATATAAATATATATATACACATATATATAAGGGGGGGGTCTAGTGAGAGAGACAAAGAGAGTGGTAGAGAGAAAAAACTATATCATATCAATATTGATGTTACATGAAGAAGTTCATTTATCAAGTTTAATTTAATATAAACATCACACTTTTTCAGACACACGGACGGACACACGTACGTACACACACACATATACATGCGTGTGTGTGTGGTTATGTGTAGCTGTGTATATATATATATATATATACATATATATACAACATCTAACGGACATGGTTTCAATATACCTTCACCAACAACAGTAGAAGCAACAGCAACATCATATTTCTACTTTCTTACTAAAAAGAGATACATAACATTGCACATTGATTAAATAATAATAATAATAATAATAATAATAATAATAATAATAATAATAATAATAATAATAATAATAATAATAATAATAATAATAATGAAAATAAATAACCCAGCTTAATAGAGATGTGTATTTTCATTGAACACAGCAAAGAAATTATCGATATAATCCAATTTCTTTCAATTACATCAGTATTTACCAATACAATGACAACTTGAAAATGTAAAAACTTTTTTTTACCTATTATTAATATTATCTGTTTCGTTTGTTTTATTTAGATTTTTCCGGTTCTGCTTTTCAGTATAAGACATCTTCTGAAATATATTTGGTTACAATTTCAATAGTTTAAAATCTAACTCAGATTTACCAATACAATATTGATTATCAGTTAAATCAACATTTTCTTTTTTCTTTTTGTAGTTTTCAATAATATTTTCTAGTAGTAGTAGTAGTAGTAGTAGTAGTAGTAGTAGTAGTAGTAGTAGTAAGAACAGCAATAATTCGCGGACTTTTATATTTTTATCAATATCTTGATAACAGGATATTAGATTATGGAAATTTAGATTAAGAAGAACGAGAGGAACATATTTTAAATTCTTCAAGAGAATTGTCATCACTTGTCAATGAATTCGTATCTAAGGATACATTACACAAAATGACACCCACATACACCCTTATGCACTATCACACCCACACACATATACACACAGACGCACACATACACATATACACACAAACACACACATACACACAGCCACACACACACAGACGCACAGACACACACACACACACCCATATATATATATATATATATATATATATATATATATATATATATATATATATATATATATACACTGATATATACTTTTTAAAACGACAACAGAAGGCCGTACTGTAAAATATGTTGTAAATTTTAATTCCGTGAAATCACTATTAATACAACGGATCAAGAAACAGACTGGGGCTGACCATTACTAGTAAATATATATATAGACAATATATTTTTAAACCTTCGGAAATACAACGAATTTAACTTCGACAATATTCCCACTTTCTAACTTTGTCAACTGTCTCAGGCATTTCACGAAAGAATTGACAATACATCTTTTTCTTCCATCTATTCAATGTATCATTCTGTCTGTCTTGTTCAAATTATCCTTTTTCTTTTGCTTCATCATTATTTAGCACCTTTATCTTTCTTACACCTGTCATCGATCTCTTTTTTGAATTCTTTATATACAATGCCAGATTATTTTCCTCTGAGCTCACACATACTTCATAATTAATGAGATATTTTCCTAATCTCTGTCGTGATAGATAAAACAGCCCACATCACTTTTGTTCTGTAGAGCTCCTTGTACTGCTAACTTTTTCTGGTCTATCTATCAAACTCCCCGAGTTCATCACATATCCACTCTATCACAGCAGCGCTATACCTTAGAAATTCAACAGCCCATGTGTTGATAGCCAGTATCTTATTCCTACGACTTAACCTCGTCTTTAACACCAAATTATGTCTCCGTTTATAGTATTATGATAATAGTTGTTTCATTTCATTCTCTTTTATTTGTTTTGATTGCAGATTACCTAAGTAGTTATACCCGTTGTTGGCAATTTCATTCATAACTTGTCGTCTAATAATTGTTTCTACTTTTGGCACAAGGCCAGCAATTACCCAGTGTATTACTGGTACATTATTTTATCGACCCCGTAAGGATGAAAGGCAAAGTTAACCTCGGCGGGATTTGAACTCAGAAGGGCAAGGGTCGTAACTCTATGCGTCAAAGCATAGCGTCCGACCCTCTACCGATACTGCCAATCCACCAATACAATTCTTTCCATCTTATCAATTCTACCTCGCTTCAGTAGTAGCCTCCACATTTTTTTTATACCAAATTCAATTCATATGTCCGTACTATATGTATGAACTGTCTGTACAACGGAATCAATATATTTATAGGATTTCTCATAAATTTTCGGTCATCTATGAACAGCCGGTGTTTTATCATAAACTCGCGTCCTGCCCACTCCTAACTAGCCTTTGACTTCTCAACACCAATGGAAGTGGAACCATACACAGTACAAACAGCAAAGGCGAAATATTTTCTTCCTGAAATATTCCCCTCTTGACCTTCACAACGCCCTGCTTTTTCTCTTACATCTCTTTTGCTCAGTAGTGTCTCCTCCAAGTATTCATGCATTGCCTCAGCAATGATACCTGCTATATGTTTCCACATACGAGGGAGTCAAGAAGTATGTCCAAAGTTGTCAACTGTATTTCCGTACTTGCCATACTGGCAACCTCTCTTCTCCGTTCAAGATCTTATTCAGTTACTCAACGTCTCTTCCATGAAGGGCCCTCAGCATTTTCAACCAGAACTCGCGCACACCGTCTCTGCTAGTAACTTTCCAATTTGGCATCTTTCTACACTGAATAGTTACCATATCAGTTATCTCCAATTCTCACTGTACGAATATCTCCAATGTCATGTTTAATGTCAGTCAGCCACTCCACACTTCTTACTTCTATCCGCATCAGGGATTGCATCATCATTCCAATCATTTCCCCCAAAATACAAAAAGAAAACACACAAAGACAAATCTCCACAAAGTACAAAAACACCCACAATAAAAGATGCAGACACCACACACGAAAACATCTCCCCAACAACACCAACATCAACACAATCACTATCACCAGAATCCCCCAAACGCAAACAATCTAAACAGATGCAAGAACAAATACACACAGAAACATCTGAAACCACAGACACCGCACTCACAACAAACACAGACACAACCGAAACAATACCAACAGAACCGTCACCACCACAACCACGCAAACAAATAAAATCGCACCAACAAAACATACAAAACTTCGTGCTTGTTAGAAGGGCCAACAAGGAATTGATGGCTATCGTAGCACAAAGTAAAGAAATACAAACAGAGGGGAACATTTTTAAATCGAGCACATTTAGCGTGCCGGAAGATTTGATTCTACAAAAAGATTCGAGACAGCTTTCCTCGGGATGTGGGAACCCAGAACGTAAAACCCACATCAAGACTTTTAAAGTGGTTCCCAAAAGAAACCCCACCAACTATGGAGGTCGAACAAGCAAACCTTCACAAGAGCCCGGGATATAAATAAACCTCTCCTCTCTCTTTTAGACTGCCAACATGGCCATATTAAGAGTTGGAAATTTAAATTTTCGAGGCCTGGGGTCGACCTGGAAGCAGGATCACCTGCTCAACGAACTCAGGACTCTAGAAATGGATGTAATTGCCGTCAGTGAGACCAGGATTTCCAACACATGCGCACTAGCCCCCATTTTCGATGACTATCAGATCTTCGCATCTGTTAGTCGGCCAGGAATAGGAGGTGGAGTGGTAGTGCTGTTTAGGGAAAGCCTGGATCTCGAGGTAAGGTCGATCTTCTGGGAACCTGACGGTAAGTTGGTGGTCCTGGACGTGAACAATAGCGAAGATGGTGCCTTTAGACTGGTGGCCGTCGAAGCCCCTTCCGGGGCAGGACGGCCGGACTTCTTTAGACGCCTGGAACCCTTTCTGGGTACGTCTCGCCCTTTACTGTTAGCGGGGGACTGGCATGGCATCTTAGACTCATGCTGGGACTTGCTATGTTTTTTAAAGATGGCAGTGTGTAAGATAATACGAAGACTGTTATTTTTGTCCTATTTTTATCTTATTTTTATCCTATTTCTATCCATGTGGGCTTAGTACTGCACCTGTAATTGCTCGTGGTGATAATTTCTATTAAATAAACCTGTAAGTAAACACGTTGCCACCTTGCACATCATGTTTTCTTTCAGACAATATATTTAGAACTATATTATATAATGTCTCGTTTTATTGTTTAGCATATAGAGAGATGATACAACATCACATTGGTTTAACGATTGGAACACATTTTCTCAGCCATATTCTGAACTTAAATTTAAACTGATTACCAGCTATAAACAACCATAAAAAATACGCATGGAAAGAAAGTAGATTATATAGGTAGGTAAGCGTGAAACTGATGCAGCGTTCATATGTACAGCATAATGTTACTTAAATAAAGTAGTGTACTGATAGTATATTTAAATAATACATGGCTTTGGAATAGCAGCCTGCTGCAAAGCGAATCAGATCCCATTATTTTAGTGTTGCAGAACGGAATAAAAGTATGAAAAGGAACAACACTAAAACATAAATAAATAAGCAAAGAAAGAGGTTAAAAAACAAAAGAAATAAAGTAAAAGAAAATACTTCCTATTAAAAAGGGTTAATGGATGTGTTATGTTGGACCTTGCAAAAGGGGAGGGGAATTTAGTGTGCGAAATCAGCAGTTTGTAGCATGATGAGTAAATCTGTCGTTAAAAGCTGACAGGGATATATGATGGCGAATATTTAAATATATAAGCACAAAATAGTATTACAGCAGAAAATGGCATGTTTGTATATATGTATAATATATATATATATATATATATATATATATATATATATATATATATATATATATATATATATATATTATATACAAACCTACATATATATATATATATATATATATATATATATATATAGAAGCACATATGTACAGACATACCCCCCACATATATATATATTAATATATATATATATAATGCCATATATGTATGGAATTATGCATGCAGGTTTAAATCTATATCTCTCTATATATACATGCATATATATATACATACACACACACACACACACACACACACACACACACACACACACACACACACACACACACACACACACACACACACATATATATATATATATATATATATATATATATATATATATATGTGTGTGTGTGTGTGTGTGTTTATGTGTGTATACATATGGCATAACATATATGCCAGCAAAAAGGTGACGGGTCAGCTATAAAGTAGATGTATAGCTATAAGCAAGTGTAGTAGTAGAAGTAGTAGTAGTAGTAGTAGTAGTAGTAGTAGCAGTAGTAGCAGTAGTAGTAGTAGTAGTAGTAGTAGTAGTAGTAGTAGTAGCAGTAGTAGCAGTAGTAGTAGTAGTAGTAGTAGTGATAGCTCTGGTTGTAAACCTAAAAAAGAGGTTAATGGTAATCTCGCGTGGTTTACATTATGTTCTTTTCACTTCACTGATCTCTTGCCTTATTTTGTTATTTATTTGTTTACATTATATATTATATATTTCTTTTTTATGTTCAACTCCCTCCATATATATTTATTGTAATGGAAACCATGGAATATCTCTCAACATTATCATCATCAATATCATCATCACCATTATTATCATATATCATCATCATCATCATCATCATCGTCGTTGTCGTCATCGTCATCATCATCATCATCATCACTAACGGCGTCGTCGCCATCACCACCCTCATCACCATCATCACCATCATCTTCATCATCATCTTCATGGTGAACATTATTATCATGATTATCATGATTATCGTCTTCATAATCACCATCATTTTTTTTTTTTTTTTTTTTTTGCCGCACATGTGTGAAGACAGACAAGTCTGCGGGGAAAAGGTTCGTAGCTTTAAGCTGTTTTAAAGTGTCTTTTTTTTGTATTTTCTTGTCATTAACGAAACTTAAGGTACACATCTTGATTTAAAGAGAGGGATACCTCTCAATATTCGGGCTTTAAGCCCTAATATTCAGATTTATTTTAAAAAACTTCGAAAAAAATCGCTTCCCCACCAAAAGAAAATTATGGAAATGTTCGACCTTGAAACGGTAAACAACGTTCAGGTCAAAAGTTTAAAGGCAGCCACTGCCACGACTACGACGGCTACAGTCATGCCTGTCATCCACTCTACTGAATGTGAAGGAAACACTCAAAAGCTACCATCACAACCTTCTGCCATAGCAGCAGTATCATCTGAAAACGACATCACCACCACCACAACAACAACAACTCAGAGCAATAACGACAATAACACCGACAGCTTCAATGTAAACAAAGATGGCGGTGGCAACAGCAAGAATAACAGCAACAACAATAAGAGCATCAGAAACACCACATTTTGCAGCAGCAAAAACAAAGCGCTTATTGAATATTGATATTGATATTAGCGATAAAGACGAACAGTTGGCCAAAGCGTGGAGGCTAATTAAACGGGAGAAGTCCTGGGCAAACCTGACCATCCCGGACGAAGCAATAGCGGCCATGCAAAGGAGGACGATGCTCTTTCGATGTATTTCGGTGCAGACACGAAAAGTGGAACTTGCGAGCCAAGCAGAGGTAGAGGCTGCTTTGGAGTACATCGGAAGTAACATAGAGTACAAAGAAAGAGGCAAACAGTTCGGTACCATTTCGGTACTGTTCAAAACCGAGGCCCTCGCTATTAAGCACACGGTGACCCCCTGCAGAACGGAACGCATTATCATGCATCCGTCCTATATGGGTAAAAGGACAGTGAAGGTACGCATTCCCAGCATCCCACCAGGAATGAACATATGGTGGCTGCTGGGATGCGTAATCGAGGAGGGGACAGACACCACCCTCCTGGACATCAAAAGGACAGAGAGAGAGGACTGGTCCGGAATGGATTTGGAGATTCTTCTCCAAATGAAACCGGAGGATATGAATAACATCCCGGATTTTGCCCGCCTGCAGGACGGGACAACAATCCAACTAATGATTGACGGAAGAAGGCCACGCTGCTTCGTTTGCGGGGAAGCAACGCATCTTCAAGCCTTCTGCCCTCAGCGCAAAAATGCAGGGGGTCGCAAACCTCCTTTGTTGCCAACGCCAATGTCAGCACGGAAAGCTGCACCACCACCACCACCAAAAACAACATCAACAAAAACACGGACACCAACATCAAAAGCAGCCGGATCACCACCAACACCAAAACTAATCCAAGGAGAAAACGAGGAAAGCTCTCCCACTCCCCCTACCTCCCCAATTATACACATAGACAAAAAAAAATAAACGCACACACAGACACAGAGACACTCACAGACACAGACCCTTTGTCTTCCAGCAGCGAAGATGAAGGAAAACCCAAAAGTGCAAAAGAACAGAGAAAACTCACAAAAAAAAAAAAGCCCCAACAAAACACAAAAACACACACAACAAAAAATACAGACACCACTAACGCAAACACTTCCCCAATAACATCAGCACCATCAGCAACATCGACACCACCTCCTCAATCCCCGAAACGCAAACAACCTAAACAAACACAAGTACAAATAAACACACAAATACCTGAAATTGCAGACACCACACCTACAACAAACATAGACATACATACCCGAAACAACACCACCAAAACCATCGCCACCACCTTCACCAAAACGAAAACAAATAAAACCACACCAACAAAATGTTAAAAACTTCGTGCTTGTCAGAAGGGCCAACGATAAACTGATGGCCCTCTTAGCGCGAAGCAAGGACATTCAAACAGAGGGGGAGATGTTTTAAATGAGCACATTTTGCGTGCCAGAAGATTTGCTTCTGGTCCGAATGTCACTCAATTCCTTCAAAGAAATTCGAGAGAGCTTTCCTCAAACGTGGGAACCCCGAATGTGAAACCCACATCAAGACTTTTAAAGGCGTTCCCAAAAGAAACCCCACCAACCATGGAGGTCGAACCACCCGACCTTCACAAGACCCGGGAGGTAAGTAAACCTTCCCTCTCTCTCTCTTAGCTTACTAATATGGCCATATTAAGAGTAGGAAGTTTAAATGTTCGTGGCCTGGAGTCACCCTGGAAGCAGGGTCGCCTGCTCAACGACCTCCGGTCGCTGGAAATGGATGTGATTGCCGTAAGCGAGACCAGAATTTCCGACACGCGTGCACTATCCCCCATTTTCGACGACTATCAGATCTTCGCACCTGTTAGCAGGCCGGGAATGGGGGGTGGGGTGGCAGTGCTGTTTAGGAAAGGACTGGATCTCGAGGTAAGGTCGATCTTCCGGGACCCGGACGGTAAGTGTGTGGTCTTGGATGTGAGCAGTAGCGAAGGTGGTGCCTTTAGACTGCTGGCCGTCTACGACCTGACTTCTTTAGGCGCCTGGAGACCTTTCTGGGTACGTCTCGCCCTTTACTGTTAGCGAGGGACTGGAATGGCATCTTAGACGCACGATGGGATTGTGTGGGAGTAGCTGATAGGAGCGGGGGGTGCAAAAGCCTCAAGCACCTACTAAGCCAGTTCCAACTGTCTGACAGGTATCGACTAGATTTCCCCAATGTGCCAGTATGGACATGGACCAACCGAATGGGGTCATCTAGATCGTATATAGACAGGATCTTCATTAGGAAAATAGATAGAAATAGTGTGGGCTGTCCACTTTTTAAAACGGTCGCCTATTCAGATCACAAATTTGTGATCTGTACGGTCGACCTAAATAAAACGCGTAGGTTAGGACCGGGTTACTGGAAGCTGAACATGTCATTTCCGGCACGTAAGGCTTACAGGGACCGAGTCAACAATTTAGTTAAGCAAAAGTTGACAGGGGGGATCATCAACAACAGATGGTGGGGGGCTCTCAAAAGAGAGATTAGAGTAACTTCGATAGAGTTCAGCAAAGAACTAGCGTTAGAGAAAAATAGAAAGGAGGGGGGGCTGGTAGATAAGTTAGACGAGGCTATTTGTAGTGGCATCGTAACTGACGTGCTAGCGGCGAGAATGGCAATAGACCATTTCTTCAACGCCAAACACGAAGGTTGCATTGTCAGAGCTAAGGCGCGTGCGCTGAGAAACGAGGGAACTAAAGCTGTTCGATGGGCCCCCGCCTGGCGGAGGCGCAGCGTGGTAATAAAACCACAATTCGGTCTTTGGCGGACCGAGACGGACACGAGATAAGCGATTCCAAGCGGATGTGTGAGGCCTTTCGCCAGCACTTTGTTCGGTTGTTCAGGGAGAGTGGCGAGTCAGAGAGAATAGCGGATTTCAGTCCCTACCTTGACGGCTTGCCGCGCATCTCGACGGTCGACGCTGAGCGCTACGAAAGGCCGATTACTTCAGCCGAAATTCAGTACGCCCTTGTCGGCTGCATGAGGCGCAAGTCACCCGGTTTGGTGGCCTGCCCTACGAGCTTTACGTAAATATGCCAGACTTGTTCTCCGAACTCCTCGAAGCACTCTACTGCAACTGGCAGCAGAATGGGAGTATTCCCAGTTCTGTGAGCAGGGGAGTGGTGACGCTGATAAGGAAAGACGAGAACAAGAGGGATACATTAGACAACTTCAGGCCCATAACTCTGCTCAACACAGAGTTTAAGATTTTGGCCAAGGTGTTAGCAAAGAGTTTGGCGCTTGTCGTCGAGGATTTGGTTGGGGAGGCACAAACTTGCGCAATCCCAGCCAGGTCCATACACGACAATCTCCACCTCATGCGATACATCATAGAGAGGGTCGGGTGTAAACCTGGCTTCGGTGGGGCACTGATCAATTTAGATCAATCGAAAGCATTCGATAGGGTCGACCATCGGTATCTGGAGTTTGTCTTCAGGGATTGGTGGGGTACCCGAATCACACCAGGTCGTCCACCCCTATCGGGGAATTTATTTTATTATATTTATGCATAGTTTATTTTATATTTTTATATTTTCATTGTTAAATTAGTCTTGCCATTGTGCACTTTTACTCGACCTTATTGTAAACCCCCACTGTCCCTGTCTTTGTATTGTCCCCTACATGTCTGCCCTTGTGGCTAATAAATGAAATCATTATTATTATCATCATCTTGTGCCTAAAGTAGAAACAATTATTATTATCATCATCAATCTCATCACCATTGTCGTCTTTGTCATTACCATGTTCATTATTATCATTATTCTCATTCTCATCATCGTTATTACTCACGGTGGATTGGCAGTATCGGTAGAGGGTCGGACGCCATGCTTTCCAGCATAGTTACGTCCCTTTACGATCTGAGTTCAAATCCCGCCGAGGTTGACTTTGCCTTTCATCCTTACGGGGTCGATAAAATAAAGTACCAGTAATGAACTGGGTATTTGCTGGCCTTGTGCCTAAAAGTAGAAAGTTATTACTCACAGCATCATCATTATCGTCCTTATCATCTTCGTTTTCTCCCACATTACCCTTATACCATCCATATCTTTTGTTCCCTTTTTATCGTTCCTTTTTTATTGGAAATTATCGTGCTTGGATGAATATAATACCAGGTAGATTTGGTTTAACTTTCTCGCATTTGGAATAGCTCCTTTCACTTCTCCCTAGACAAAAGTGACCCTTTTTCTATACTAGGGTCAATAATTTTCTTTCTGTTGTTTTAGGAACAATGGTTATTTTGCTAAAAAAAGGACTCTATAAAAATATTTGAGAATTTATTTAAATGATATTGTAAATATATGGGGTCTACTTACTGATATAATTTATTAGCTACATTTTATTACAGGTACTTCGATTCTTGGCCTTGATAAAGAGGAAAGGCGAAGTCGATCCCAAGAATATTTGTACCCTTGCTTTCAGAAAGAAAAACATATAGGATTAATTTATTTTGACTGTATACCGTCTTCATTGAAGTCTACTCGACAAAGCATCCGTCTTTTATTTTATTATCTTAACCATGGCCGACCCACGGCTAAATTATGACAACTTTCACATGAATTTATACAAGAAAGTTCAGATATGAAGGGGTGCTAATGACTAATATAAGAGGAACAAGTTGAGGGGATGCTTCCGTTTCATGTAAACCAAGTGAACAATGTTAAATAGAATCGAACTTAATGAAGGCAATTTGGAGTATAATGAAGATATGATTATATCAATAATTGTTTCTACTTTAGGCACAAGGCCAGCAAATACCTAGTGCATTACTGGTACTTTATTCACTGGGTAATTGCTGGCCTTGTGCCTAAAATAGAAACAATTATTGATATAATCATATCTTCATTATACCAATATGATTATATCAATAATGATACCTTACCCTATCTGAAAATATTGTATTTGCATTGCCTTTCACATTTTTCACATTGATTGTAACATCTGTAACATCTAATAGCAAAAGTGACAGTGTCAAAAGATGTCCTGAAATACATTGACAAATTCCATATCTCAACGCACCTGATTAAATTGCCAGTCGCTCATGTTGTATTGCACATATGCAATGCAGGCATAGTGAAATGCAATATATGAGTTGCGTGCATAATTTCTAAAGTGGCATGTGAAAGAAAGCAAAGCTCATGTATATAATATGACATATATCATGTTCTTGAAACGGATCATGGCAAATATGTCAGGAGATTTCAGTTCACAAAATTCTGAAAGAAATGTCTAATTTGCAGAATATATTGAGGTAAATGTTCATCCCTTGATAGAGGAGACAAGGTGAAATATCTGGTTGTGATGAAACGTTAATTTAGAGAAATACAATATAGCAATGAAATTTCCCATAGTACCGCTCTAACAATTTTGGGGAGTGACCACATCACGAATGAAGAGGCCAAGGAAAGTGCTAGCCTCGGTAATTTACGGAATGCTATTACCGTAAGACACCGAAAGTTGCACGACAACGTGCTACACATGCCTACGAAACGATTAATGAGAGACACTCTTGAGTGGAAATCAGAGGACAGGCATAGCTGGCGAGGCTAACCTGTCCAGGTTGATGAATGGAGAGAAGGTTCTGAAAGACATAGGCCTGGACCGGGAGCAGAATAGTATCCGCTTGCAACTTTCATAGGTGGCGATCTTTCATCACTTCTAGGAAACAGGAATAACTGGCAAAGTAATCGATGTTGTTGCCAGTGGGGCTGAAAGTGTTTAGTCGCTCATACTATTAGTAAGATTGACTTTAGGTCCTTGTGAAATAAAGAGACCTATTTTAAATTAGGCAACGAGAAAAAGAACATATGCCGGTATTCGGCCTACTGCATAATTCCTTTCAAAAACTGTCCTATTTCTTTTTGGTGGAAAAGACACTGAAGAATGTACCCCTGGATAAGAAATGCTAGAAAGTAAAAACAGATAAGCGGTCCATATGTTTACTGGATAAAAATGACCCGTGGTTAAAAAGCAACAACAGTTTGCTAACTTTTAATTTTGCTACTTTGTCATCAGTTATTCTCAGGCTGACTCGTGTGTGTCGGGTGGCCTGGATCTCTGGAAAGGCACCTAAGCAGTGGCAGTCGGGAATGATGATCCCAATTTTCAAAAAAGGAGAGAAGAGAGATTTATCCAGTTATAGAGGGATCTTTTTCTTTAGCCTCCCCGGTAAAGTCTATGCTACTAGTCTGGCTAAGAAATGTAGGGATATTGTCGAGTCCAATCTAGCTAATGACTCAGCACAGCCAACCAAATATTCACACTGCGGCAGGTATTTAAGAAATTGTAGGAGTACTGCTAAGAGGGGTATTCTGGCATTGTAGACCCCTAAAAAGCATATGGTAACATTCCATAGGACCTGCTGTGAAAATTTCTGGTCAGCTTCCTGTTGCCCTGATGTCTCTATACCAATGCCCGTCTATTTGTGTTCAGATTAATGGTGCTAAATTGAAATCATTCAAGCTGGGATTCGGACGCCACTATGGGGGTGTCGTGTCACCTCTCTTGTTCATTATTTTAGTCGGCCGAAATTTGCAGAGGACTTGGGATTACTGAACTCGACAGAAGGTGATTTCCGACTTGTACTGATAGGTTGGTGGAAATGTAAATCAGGGCTGCGTAAACTGAGGCATTCATCCTCTCAATGAAGCCTATGCAGTGCATTCTACATATGAATGAAGTTCCACTGAATCAGATGAAGACGTTCAAGTATCTCGCGGCTGTTTTCGCGAGTAATGGAAAGCAGAAGCCTGAATTAAGTGCATGAATTTCAGAAACTGGTGCAATAATGCGCCAGCTTCAGGATTTGGTAATCAGAAGAAGGCGAAACATGCTATATTCAATTCGGTATTCGTGCCAACCCTTACGTGTGATCTTACAAGAAGAAGAAGAAGAAGAAGAAGAAGAAGAAGAAGAAGAAGAAGAAGAAGAAGAAGAAGAAGAAGAAGAAGAAGAAGAAGAAGAACTAACGTTGACGGATAAAACCTCAAAGTAGTCCATATGTTTCCATACCTCGGAAGTACAATTAATCAGCAATACTAGAAGATGAAATAGCTTCCCGTACCGAAAATTCAGCAGCACTCAGCATTGAAGCTTACATCCACAAGTACCGACTCTGATGGGTAGGCCACGTTGTTAAATGTGACGACAGCAGAATCCCAAAGCAAGTCATTTCGTTTAGTTAATACATGTGCAAAACCACAACACAAACCATAACCGCGTTTCAAAGATTGCGTGGAAGATTCCTTAACGCAGTGTAAAATGTACGCAGCTAGCTGGGAGGTCATGGCATTAAATAGAAACAATTGGTGCATTGCTATATCCAGTGGTGTATGCCTTTTTCAAGAATCTACTTCAGAATGGGTTAACATTAAGCATGCAGCTAAGAAAGACCAGCATGTAGAGACTTCTGTACTTTAGTTTGTATGCAGTGCATGTGCCTCAATATGCATTTCAAAACCTAACTTTACAAGTCACATATATAAGCAGAGATACATGCTACAAGTTGAATACGGCCAGTTCCTTGCAGCCAATTTAAGATGAGGTACATGTGGCAGAGAGCTCATGGATGAGTCAGGACATTCAAGTCGTTCAGAAGTACATAATGGTGTTCAGACTGATATACCGAATTATGGAAGGACTGGATTCCAACAGATATTATGCAACAAAGCATGTAAGTCCCAAGCACAATTTAAAAGATACTGCAGCGCTCACAGACTTTCGCATACAGGATACAGGATTTCCGCAATCAACCCACGACTGGATTCGGCCTGCTGGTGTTCTACGTTTCCAGTAGATGAACAATCATTCCCTAAGAATAAGGGAATTCAAAAACGTACACAGCTACATTTCTCAATCTTTGCATATGTGTGTTGCTATTTCACGTTGCCTACCCCGTGCAACGCCGGGTCCTGCTGCTAGAATATATATATATATATATATATATATATATATATATATATATATTATATATAAATGAAAGGTATAGAAATTGTTTTAGCGAGAAGCTAACAGTATTTCATAACATATATATTATATATATAAAGTCGTAGTTCCTGTCTGCTTGTTTGTTTGTTTCTTTCTTTCTTTCTTCACGAACTCCTATGGCTTTGGAGATAAACCCCCATAACCATATATATTCTGAAACTACATACTTGGATAAGTAAATTTCATTTTAATCGGCGGGCACAAACCTCCGCTGAAAATGTTTTCCCTTCGATTTATATGAAATTTAAATTTTCCCCATCAGACGTTATTCGGTCCTTGGATGAATTACTGTTTGAAAGTCTTTCCTAACGTCTAATATATGTATTCATATATATATATGAATGTATATATGTATATAAGCATGTATAAATGAATGGCCTTTCCCCACTTTAAAAATACTTCAAAGCACAGGCATTGCCGTAGCTTAAAAGTTCACCATTTTCTGTAATCTGACAAGCGATTGGAATACTCTTGGCAGAGTTTGAAGTCATCATGAATGAATGACTATGTATGTATATAAATATATATATATACATACAAACTCTGTTCATACTCTATTCAAATTCTGCCAAGAGTATTCCAATCGGTTAACTTTTAAGCTACAGCCAGCCACACAAACCTGTAACAAATCCTGAAGAAGCAATGTCTGTGCTTTGGAGTTTTTATTTTAAGCGGGGAAAGGCCATTTATTCATACATGCTTATATACATACATATATACATTCATATATATATATATATATATATATATATATGAATACATATATTAGACGTTAGGAAAGACTTCCAAACAGTAATTCATCCATGGGCCACATACCCGTCTGATGGGGAAAATTTCTAAAGTCAGAATAACGCTCTGTTTTACCAATAGACCCATAAACACATACGCATACATGTATGTGAGATATATGCCCACATCGCATATCACATATGGAAATACTTTGTACATCGCCTTTCTTTTAATTTTATATATACTGCACATTGGTGCGCCTCTGGACGTTATCAGTAACATAGGTGATTTTTAAGATGATGTAAAAAGTGGCGTTGGGAGGTTTTCCAACGTCCTTTCCAGCTGTACGACATAACTTATTTTGATAGCTAGTGAGAGAAACAGATAAGGGTTGGTAATAGAAATAATTCATTTGACTGGCACTTTATTGATCTCAATAGAAAATTGACAAATTTGAACGATGCATGATTTGACCTTAGAATTTGAAGAACCAAAGTAAATAAAGCAGCACATTGTATCCGATATTCTAATAACGATATTGTCAATTCGTACTCTTTTTCATCAACAGTACATTTATTGTTGTTGTTGCTGTTTTTCTTTTTCTTTTTTCCGTCCCTCGGCTCTTATTTATTATACACAATACAACCAAAACCAACACACTTCTAATGATATCTTTAGGCATTTCCATTAGAATAAATCATGTAATTAGACACTTATTTGAAAGAAATATTAGCTCCTTGCTTAGAACTTTGCATAAGGATTATAACGCATGAAGTAATATCAGCTTCCAGAATTAATTGATTCCAGACTTGATGAAAATCTTCGCTCTTATGACTAAGGATTTTGAATAGAAATATGGAAGCAGCGCACAAAAGTAACCGTCTCTTAAAACACATTCGTAAATCTTGAATCATACATGTTCTTAACTCATATGTCTGATATTACTTCACACAAATGACTTCCAAATGAAAGGTTTGCAAGTTTGCAAGTATCCTGATTTGTTAGAACCAATTTTCTTATGAATACATTTTCCAGATAAAAAGAAGCCCCTGTTTATATTTTACAGTTGAGGAAATAAGAAAAGTATGGTGCAAACCACCACGCGACCATTCGCCCTACCAACAATTGTGACCATGTTTAAATGAGTACGCAATATATATTGATGTGTTCATCCCTATAGAATACATTTATTATCATATCTTCTAGCTCAACGAAATCTTTCTTATTTATGTAAAAAAATAAAATAGACCCACGAAGAGTATAAATAAGTTATATATGCCTATTACTATGAATTAGGTAAGCCATTACAAGAGAGAAACACTGCAAACTCTTACAAAATATGGAAAACACGAAAGCAACTTATAATCTATAACAAATATAAGACTTGAAAGAATTGAAGAATTTCGGGGAGAGAGTAACTAAGCACAAGTCTTAATCGAAAGGCTGCCATCTGACCAAATCACTACTAGGTTTGTTGAAATGAGAAGTTCTAATGCATCTGATGAAAATAGCCAGGCATAGACACAGAATTTGAAGACTAAACTTTTGCTGGAGAACACAGAGTCTGTGAAGGACTTGAAACAGAAAATACTGAATGAGTTTGCATTTATAAGACATTTTGCGTCTCTTTTTACAATCGTTAAGGATCGCCTTATCAATTATTCGTATCAGGGATTATATCATCATTCCTAACCGTGCCATTTATCTACTGATAGAATCTCTTCTGATTTTGTTGGAAACGTACATTTTGTTATTACTGCGTGATTCGTTGTTTATGCTTCTTTGTATTAGTAGATTTGGCAAGTAGTTTTGTTTACATCTCTTCAAAATACTAATTGTGGCATATGTATGTGTATTCCTTTTCCTGTTATTAAATACATACCCTTATTAAATAAATACAGGATACCTAAATATGGAATGTTACCCGATCCCCCCCCCCCCATACACACAGCCCCGGCGGACATGATGGAGAAGGCGTTCCCACGGAGGACGGCAAGGGAAACGCGCTGGAAAAGCCACTCCAACTCGCGGGGTTCATACCTGCGGCTAGCCAGCTCAGCGTCTATAGTGGTGAGTAGAGAAGTAGCCCTAGGGCCGAGGACACCAGAAGTCTCAACCCCAAACCTGTCGGAGAGCGACCGGTATTTGAGGAGATTGGCATCCTCAGCCCGACGTGCAGCAGAACCTGGGTTAGTCGCAGACTGCACCAGGTTGCGGCTTCAGTTACTGGAGTAATCTTCTTTCTCCTATTATACTTACTTCCCTGTAATTTTTTCAATCTTTCTCGTTTTCTTAAATCACCCTGTTTTTCCCTTTTCCAAAATATTAATATCTCTCCTAAGCATTTTGATGCCCCTTTCAATTCTCTTTTTTCACTATGGTTCGTTCATTTGCTTTTCAGTTGTCTGTTTCAGACTTAACAGCAATATGGATATTTACAGTTCTGATGAGTCTTGATTTCTGTGGTGGTTCTAGTTGGCACCTTGTCTTTTTTAATTCCCACTTTAAATCCTGGTAAGAGTTAATTTTCTCCCTCTCCTTTTCTTGCACTCTTGTCTCCTTTTCTTGTACTCTTGTGTCAAAGGGGCAGGCTACATTTACAATCAGGCAATATGTTTTCCTCTACAAAAACCACCAGGTCAAGCCTATTGTCTTCTAATTTCCTGTTTGTCTGCAACCTCAAATCCCATAGTAACTTCACTTAATAGTTTTCTACCACCGACTGTGGATTACGCTCATACCACTTCTCAGAATGTGGTAAATTATTTAGTTTGCATAAATGCCAGTAAATCACCTTTCCTATCATATCCTGCCTTCAGCCTTATAGTGAATCTGGGCTAGGTGTTTACACTCCTCCTCTTCCACTTTTTTGTGGAAGGGACGTGCTCCCATGGTCAGACGATCCATACGCTGTCAGCACCCATTGAGTGGAGGACTGGGCATGCCGTGGCTGGTGATGGGCAAACATGCACTGAATCTGCGACAACACTGGTGCTTCCTTGGCGGTGAAAAGGTGTGGTCGCCGTTTGCCAGAAGCGTTTTTCCCCAGCTCGTCTCCTTAAGGAAGCTGTAGCCCTGAATCAAGAAAAGATCGAGTGATAGCGCTTGGAAGCTGGAATGTCTCCAAGCACTCACCGCCTTCTAGCAGCTGAGCACTAGTATCGGTGGAACATCCACCTCGGCATTCTGGCATTCTATAGAGTAGTAGTGGAGGGGAAGAGAGACCACATTCTCGGGGAGATCCTGGGCGTCGAAGACGACCATATGTTTGCTCTCTTCGAGAAAACGTTAAGCCCGGGGCCTATGGACAACTTCCAGAAATCCCTGGCCTGAAAGTGCTACCATGGGTGGCGGGGGGGGGGGGGGGTCGCGTTGCCTGTTCGATATAAGCTCTACAGGCACGGAAGTGCCGTCAGCCGAGTCTGTCCGAGATGCGCGCAGGACAACGAAACCACCATGCAAGCACTCGTTCACTGCCCCAGGATTGCTGACTTGAGTGACTATGTCGAACAGTTACTGTCGCGTGTAGTACAGATCCGGTTATCGACTGAGTGCATTGTGCAGATAGGCCCGATGTCCTTCTTTAAGGAGGAGGAAAGGCAGGCAGTATTCATCTGCCAAAAGGATTGTGTGGTGGACAAGGTTGAAAGGATTGAAAACGGGCACTTTTCTCTCCGGAGAATCTCTGATTGACTTTTTTCAAGTTTCACTTGAAGCGGAAAATCAGGGTGGAGATGCAAGTGTTGTCTTCTAATAAGTTAGTTGAAAGGTGGGTGAAAGTGGCAAGTCTGGTCCGAATGAACGGGCCCCCTCTGAGTATGCAGCTATAGACTGAGGAGTGGGAGAACTGAGAGAGGGTTCTTGCCCTGATGGTCAGGGTGGCCGTGGTCTTTTGTGTGGTTTTCACCACGAGTGGCCCACAGAAGTTTCCCCCCTATTGGCGAATTTTTGTTGTTTAAATTTCTTAATTTCCTTATGTAGGTTTTTTTTTTTGTTATTACCATTTTTTACACCACCAAAACGCACTCTGTATCGTCCTGTGTCGTCTACATGTTAGCCCTTGTGGCCAATAAAGAAACCATTATTATTATGAAATGGCAGTATCGGTAGAGTTGAAGACCATGCTTTGCTGCATAGAGTTACGGTCTGAGTTCATATCCCGCCGAGTTTAAATTTGATTTCATCCTTACGGGGCCGATAAAATAAAGCAGCAGTAACGTACTGGTATTTAAAAAGCGATAACATATTACTAAGAAACGTTTTTTATAGAAGATTTCAGGCTGGTATAAAGCCTAGTTCTGTTTTGTCTCATTTAATTACACTTCTGTAAAATACATATTTACAGGTATACATCTCTCTCTCTCTCTCTCTCTCTCTCTCTCTCTCTCTCTCTCTCTCTCTCTCTCTCTATATATATATATATATATATATATATATATATATATATATATATATATATATATATATATATATATATATATATATATATATATACATGCATATTCACACATTCATTCTCCTACAGATGTTTAGAGGTACTGTACTTGTAAAAGTTATAATTATGTCACAATGATATATAATTATATTATTCTATAACGCAGCTAATTTATGTACACTTCATCGTTGATAAACTCTCTTATGCATCTACAATTAATGGATATTATGTAGTGAATATATATATAATTCAAAGAATTCCATTTGATTGCTAAAACATATGAATACAACGAAACACATTAATGGAAGACCTCAAATTTATAAATCTATTTATTTTGCTGTAAAAATATTTAAATGCAATAAAGAAAAAGCTCAAATCGAAATACATTGACCAATATATAAATAAACATAAGATAGTTGGATAAATGGGTGATACATTATCTGGGTACATGTTATAAATATTATGCTTTGATTAGACTTGAACGATTATAAATATCCGAATATCGTTGAAATATTGTGCAGCAATAGTCCTGGGTTTGTGGTGCAGGATTTCGTATGTTGTGTACGGTAAGTATGTGTTGTAAATTCTCTGAGTTGGCATGTAATAGTATAGAAATTCATACGCCATATTGGTGCTAATGTATATTGTGGTCTAGCGCCAAATGATAGCGCCCTTGGCTGTTATGGTAGTCCGATCAGGCCCTATCCATTTGGGTCCAACATAAGGTTTGTAATTTATATATGTCTTATATATTTTGAGTCTGCATGAGACATATTCTGTTATATTTATATACATGCACTGTGGTTAAAAATAAGATTGGCTACTTCCCGGTACAGGTCGCATAGCTTTTTGTTAATAGTATATTACTGGTTAGGCACTTCCATTGAAGTTGGTATAATTACTGGCTGTTTTACGTCGACATGTGTGTTGATAGTTCCGTGATAATATTTTGTTCTGGAACACAGAATATAAATGTTAATTATAAAGCAATTTGCGATTTTGTCAATGTGTCATACGTTTTATCATCAGAGTTATATATTACGATACATTTATATAAAAGTGTCCAACAGCAGCCAACAAGTCACAAGTCACTGGTGACCGTACAGTTGCATCTGGTAGGGCTCATTCTGTCAGTATTAAGTCTGTTCTTTCAGATTATCTTACTTATTTCCAGTATCGTGAGCTATGCTGGTGTGTTATGAAGCGACACTGATGAATATCAACAACAGCTTAAATAAACATGCGTGTGGATGAGTTTACCAGAATGGAATTTTGATACTTGAAAATTCTATTTTCTGTTTATAGATCATTGATTGGAATTTTGATTGATTCTGGACATGATAAATGAATTAATAGTTATTCAGCACTTTCTAAGATTATGGTAATTTGCAGAAGTATTTCCCTTATGTGATATATACTAACAAAGAAAGCTGGTTTTGATAAGTGTTATTTCTCTGAATTATCAGCTGAGATAACTACTAGTTGTAAAATTGTGTCTTAATGGCTTCTAAATTGAAGCATAAATGTTATCTCAGCAGTTATTCTGCTAGGTGTACATAGAATGTTTGCTCACATATATTATCTGCAGCTAATAATTGAAATTAGTAATTAACTAATATACACTTCACAGAAAATATGAGCCAACGAGCGAATCTGTGCCAATCACTCGCTTGCCTAAAGATAACATCTTAATCTTAACTCATATTAATGTGTTTTTATTTATATATGCACACATTTAAGTTAGAAGACTCATTTGAACTTTGTTATGGAATCAAGCAGTTTCGCATCAGAAGTGTTGAATCAAACTCAGTACTTGATTGATACTTTAATTTCTTGATCTACAAGATGGAATGCAAAGAAGGCCTTCATGTGTTTAAAATAATAAAAAAAATACTTTGTCCGTCACTCAAATGAATCGACTAATCCATCGCCCTCAAAGAAATAGATAATGATAATTATAAAATTTTAGGTGGATGGGATTTATCGATTATATGCAGCTCCAGTACATGATTCGTAATTGTTTTAAGGCAAAAATATATCATAATATAGGCTTCCATTACAAGTTCACCACTTTGGTGAAGAGGGTAATTCAATTAATTCAACACCAGTATTTGATTGGTACGTACTTTATTTTAGGAAAGGAAAAGCGATTGTATTGACCCCACTACTTTACAAATACTTTATTTTTATCGACCCTGGGAGAACGAAATGTAAAATTGACCGTGGTGGGAGTTGAACGTAAATGGCCGTAACTAAATGACGCAAAGCATTTTGTTTCACATTTAATTTACCTTCTATTACGTTCTGAGTTCAAATCCAGCTTTACCGTTTATTCTACTGGACTTGATAACATTAATTACTTGCACTGTGGTCGATATAATCAACTTTCCCCTCCCCACGAATTGCTGGTCTTGTGCCTAAATTATACATCATTATTAGTTTTATTTTGTCGCAGATCAGACCTAACCTAAACTACACAAATAGTAATGGATGGTAATTTAGGAACAATGCCAATAATTTCGGTAGAGAGGAAGTCACTTATATCGACACAAGTACTTAACTGGTATTTACTTTATCGGCTCCTGGAAGGATGATAATTACAAAGGAATGACAAAAGGACGAATCAAAAGAACTGCGTTAATACAGCAATAAAATATTTTTGTTTCTTTTCTTCTTTTTCAAATGATTTTTCAATATATTCTCCTGCTGCTTATGAAGAAATCCCTTTTATTATACTGGCAGATGCAAAACTGGAAGAATATACCTCAGGGGTTTTAGCGTTCCTAAATTAACAAAGAAAAACTTGAAGTCAAGAATACTTAAAAGAAATTATATATTTTTCTTTGTTGCAGTCGTTTTACTTAGCAGTACTTCTAGAGATTGTATTGATCATTTTTCTTTTACCAAATATCTGTCTTTGAAGATTATAGTGTAGCAAGAGATGACTTTTGATGCCTACAGCGATGGTTTTGTTGTTGTAGCTGTGGTGTTGTTATTAATATAGTTATTGTTGGTGTTGATGGAGTTGCTGGAGACGATGGCAAAAGAGTGTTTAAACTACAGTGGTGATGGGTGATATCATGGTTAATGGAGAAAAATTGTGGTTGTTAGAGAGATGGTGGTATGGAGCAAATGATGTCGAAAACGATGAGGGTGGTGATGATGATGATGATGGCAATTCTAAACAGGAGACATAGAAGAAGGATGAAGAAGATGGAAAAGGAGGCAGACTAGGAGCAGCAGCAACAGCGGAAAGTTGACGATGATGAATAATAGATGTAGGAATAGGATGATGTTATTTAGTCATGTACATTTCTTGATGAAAGTGAAAGGAATAGATGGCGGAAAAAAGGATCATCATATTGTTAAAGATAATGATGATGATGATAATGATAATGATGATAACGATGACGACGACAACGACGACGACGATGACGACAATGATGATGATGATGAGGAGGAGGTCGATTTTGACGACGACCGCGACGACGACGATGAAAAAAATGATGACAGAGAATACAAAGAAAAATAAAAAGTAAACCATCAAACCGTCCGATCAGAGAAATGAAACTACCTTTTCATTTGTCCATCCAGTGTTGATAGTATTAAAATTTTGCTGTGCTGGAATTATCTGTCGGGTTCAGCTCCTGGTAAAAGCATCACAGATTTTCTGACATTAAGAATTGAGATTTAAAATCATAACGCACAGAGCTGCAACAGATATTGCAAAGCACCCTGCTCGACTATTTTACTGTTGCTCCAATTCGCCGCTCATAGAATTTGTACTTTATTATCGAGACTGAAAGGGATGAATGTCATAGTTTGCACGGGTGAAATTTGACTGCAGAATGCAGAGCCAGAAAAAAACCGTTCAATGCTCTAACAGTTCTAACAACCTGTCGAGTGATTTAAAGATGTTAACGATGATGGTGGTGAGGACAACGGCAACAGTTAATACGACAAATGTAAGAATAAACATATGCAATCTATGTTTATTATAACAAACTGTGTATATCACTGTAACACATGACATTTCGAACTTTTAAAAGAAGCTAATAGAAGAAAAGAACAACTATCTTCTGCTTGCTGAATTAGAAAGCTTACATTAATTTAATTCAAAAATACCTTTAGACATATATATATATGTATATATATGTGTGTGTGTGTGTGTGTGTGTGTGTGTGTGTGTGTGTGTGTGTGTGTGTGTGTGTGTGTGTGTGTGTGCGTGCGTGCGCGTGTATATATATATATATACATACATATAAATATAGATGATATATACGGGAAGGCCCGTGGCTGGGTGGTTAGAGAATTGGATTCGCTATAGTGAGGTTGTGAATTCGAATCCTGGACTCCGCAATGCGTTATCTCCTTGGGCAACACACTTTCTTTCACGTTGCTGCTTCTACCTGGAGATGCGATACATAGCAGAGTATAAATATTTAATATAGAAATGGCTTCTACAGGTGTAGAACTGTTTCATTCGGGAAAAATCATC
>OZ024741.1:81909168-81949168 GCA_964016885.1 Eledone cirrhosa | reverse complement strand
TGAAAAATTCCCCAATAGGGGGGAGACTTCGGAGGGACATTTGTGGAGAAAGCCTATTAAAAGGCCACAGTGAGCCTGACCACCAAGGCAAGTGCCCTCTCCCAGTTTTCCACCTTTAATTTACAGACACATACTCAGAGTAGGCCCATTCACTCGGGCCATTCTTGCTTCTCTCACCCATCTTTCAACAAGATGCTGGGAAGAGAGCACTTCCTTCTCTACTCTGATTTTCCTTTTCAAATGAAATTTTAAAAAGTCAATCAGGGCATCACCGAATAGGTAAGTGCTCGTCTTCAGCCCTTTCAAACGTGTCCACCATACTATCTCATTCGCCATGGCCACCAGACAGATAAAAATTACCTGCCCTTCCCGGCTAAAGGAAGTGAGCGGGGCAATCCTCACGATGGACTCAGCTGATAGCCTGATCCGTCCTACACACGACAGCAGGTATTCGACATAAACCCACAAGTCAGAAATTCTCGGACACTGGACGAGTGCGTGCAGGACGGTTTCGTCGCCCTGCGCGCATCTCGGACATGCCCGGCTGACGGCACCTCCATGCCTGTAGAGTTTATCCCGAATTGGCAAAGCTCCTCGGTAGCACTGCCAGGCCAGGGATTTCTGGAAGTTGTCCATAGGCCCCGGTCCGAAAGTTCTTCCCAAGAGATTGGCTAGTTGATTTTCGTCGACGCCTAGAGTTTCCCCAAGTACGTCGTCGCTCTTCCCCTCCACTAATCCTCTATAGAACGCCGAGGTGGAGTTTCCACCGATCACATTGCCCGATTGGTCGAGGGCCGTGTGCGCCTGAATATATTCCAGTCTCCAAGTGCTCCCTCTCGGTCTTCGCTTGACCCAGGACTGCAGCTCCGTCAAGGAAACGAGCTGGGGAAAGACGTGTCTAGCAAACGGCGACCACACCTGATCACCGTCGAGGAAGAGGGGGAGATGTTGTAGCCTGAGCGCGTGTCTGCGCATCATCAGCCACGGCATGCCCTTCCCTCCACGTAGCGGGTTTTGACAACCGATGGACCGCCTGACCATCGGAGCGCGTCCCTTCTACAAAAAGCGAAAGAGCAAACGCTCCAGGGCAGTCAGGCGGGGCTTAGGACAAGGTACGACGGTCAGGCGATAGCAGATGACAGACGCGATGTACGCGTTAGCCACCTCCGTTCGACCTTTCATGGGCAGGTTCCTCTCCGCCCGTTTCTGGGTGAGTGACGCACCCTGCTCGTCACCTCGTCACAGTTTTTGTCCGTCTGGAGGTCAGGACCGAACCAGACCACTAGCAATTTAACCGGTCCGTCCGTCCAGCGTCCGACGACGCTGTTTGACGGCATGGACCTGCCTCTCCAGATGCCGAGCTGCAGGCCCACTGACATTTCCTGGTTGATCATTGCTCCTGTCACCGCTTCGTATTCTCTTAGTGTAGTGCCGATCACCTCGATGTGTTTGGCGTTCGACACAACTACGGTGACATCGTCCGCATATGCTGACACGGATCTTCCGCATCCTAGTTCACGCGGGACCCTCCTCAACGTCTCCAGTTTGTGCAGTAATGGCTCGAGAGTCAATACGTACAAGAGAGACGAGAGAGGACATCCTTTGTGGATCGAGCGCATGATGTTGTATGATTCCGAAAGGTGACCGTTCACTCTCACCACAGAGCAGATGTCGCTGTGCATAGCAGCGTTCCAGCCTCTGAAGACGGGCCCAAAGCCAGCCGCCCTCAGGACTGCCGCTAGGTAACGATGGGCGTCCCTATCGAAAGCTTCGACTGATCTACGATGTATAGCATGAGGTGGAGGTTGTTGTGGATGGATCTGTCCGGAATGGCGCATGTCTGCGCCTCTCCCACCAGACCACGAACGACAAGCGCCAACCTCTTTGCTAGCACCTTGGCCAAAATCTTGAACTCTGTATTTAGCAGAGTTATGGGCCTGAAATTATCTATGTTATCCGCCTTGTTCGGATCCTTTCTCAGCAGCGCCACAGCTCCTCGGCTCACAGAGCTGGGAATTCTCCTGTTATTTTGCCAGTTACAGTAGACGTCGGCCAAGAGGCCTCCGAACAAGTTTGGCATTTGTACGTAAAGTTCATAAGGCAGACCATCCAAACCAGGCGATTTACTCCTTGTGCAGCCAGTCATTGCCTCCCGTACTTCAGCGGCTGTTATCGGCTTTTCGCAACACTCCGCCTCAGTGGCCGAGAGCCGCAGCAGTCCGTCGAGGTAGACACTAAAGTCCATCCCTCGATCCGGCCCGCCGCTGCCCCCGAACAGTTGAGCGAAGTGTCGCTGAAAAGCTTCACACATTTGCCCGGGATCGAGTAGCATGCGTGCGTCGTGGTCCACCAAAGACCGGATCGTGGCTTTGTTTCCACGACGCGCCTCCGCCACTCGGGCCCATTGAACGGCTTTCGTCCCCTCGTGTCTGAGAGCACGCACCCTAGCTCTGACAACGCAGCCTTCGTGCTTTGCATTGAAGAATTGATCAAGGGCCAATTTCGCCGCAAGTACGTCGGTCGTGATGCTTTTGCAAAGCGCCTCGTCTAATTTTCTAACTAGTTCTCCCTCTTCTCTATTTTTCTCTAAAGCTAAAGCCTTACTAAACCTAATGGACTCTATTCTAGACGCTCCTTTCAGAGAAAACCACAACTTGTTGTTGACGATGGCCTCCGTCAATATTCGCTTAACTAGTTCGCTAATCTCTGTAGGCCTGGTGCGGTGGTAAGGACGCGTTTAGCTTTCAGTAGGAAGGTCCTCGTCTATGAAGCCTATCTAAGTCAAGCACACAGATCACGAACTTGTGGTCCGTGTAGCTGACTATCTTGAAATGTGGACAGCTTATGCTAGACCTATCTATTTCCCTACAAAATACTCTATCTAGTTATGATCTGGATGACCCGATACGATTTGTCCAAGGCCACATTGGCACATTCGGGAAATCCAATCGGTACCTGTCAGACATTTCAAAACGCCTGAGCAGGTTGGCGAGGCTCTTGCACGCTCCTTCCCTATCCGCTAATCCCACACACCCAGCGTGCATCTAAGATCCCGTTCCAGTCGCCCACTAACACTAAAGAGCGGGACGTTCCAAGAAAGGTCTCCAGGCGCCGGAAGAAATCAGGCCGCCCTGCTTCTGTCGGCGCATAGACGGCCACTAGCCTGAAAGCTTGCCCATCTCCGCTGGTCACGTCCAGCACCACCAGCTTACCTTCTGGGTCTAAGAAGATGGCCCGTATGGCGAGATCCAAACCTCTCCGAAAAAGCACAGCAACTCCTCCCCCGATCCAGGACGGCTGGGAGATGCGTACACATCGTAGCCGCCGAAGATCTGTGCGAAGGCCCGTGCTTCGGAGATTCTGGTCTCGCTGATGGCCACTACATCTACGTTTAGTCACCTGATGTCGTTGAGCAGGTGGCCCTGCTTCCATGACGACACCAAACCACGCGCATTTATGCTGCGTATTCTGAGTGAGGTCATGTTAAAATGGAGTGGAAAAGATGGGAAAGACCATTTACCTTACTTCTTCTCGCAGAGGAAGGATGGTTTCACCATCCCTTTTCACTTGATCGTCTGGTGAAGGGACCGTTGAATCATCCCTTCGGCTGGTCGTCGGCTCTTCTGTCAGTATATCCGAATATAACCTCCGGTTGAGTCTTCCTCCTAGGTCTCTGAAATCACCAACTGCGTTGGGGAATTTCGTTTTAATGTTTGTGTATTGTTTCTGTGCTATTTTTACCAGTCTTATGTTCGTTGGTGTTTTGATTGGTGCTGGTATAATGTAGTCGTGCTGTGAAATGTCTGTGTGTTCAATTATGTAAGTCATTAATTTCTTGTTGTGTGTATTTATTGATGTGCATCTGTTTTTCTGGGGGTGGGGTGTGGTTCTGCTATTTTCTTGTCGTTGTTGCTGTGTGAGTGTGTTTTGTTGTGTTTGCGATGTTGGTGCTTGTGGTGGTGGTGTTGAAGGTGGTGTTGTTGTTGGCGGTGGGGTTGCGGCCGGTGGTGATGGTGGTGCTAGTGTGGGTGGTGATGGTGTTGGTGGTGTTGCTGCTGTAAGTCTTTTTGCAGTAGCCTTTGCCCTTTTTTTGTTTCTTTCCTCCCTTTTCGAAGGCGACGATGCGCTGCTTCTTCGTTTGTGTCTTCTTGCGACCTTTTGCCATCCCTCTCCCACCTCACACTCCATGTCCGATTCTGTGAGGTCGGCGAGGGGTACCAGCTCCACTCTTTCACTTGTTGTTGTTGGTGATGTTTGCAGTGGATTCTCTGTTGCAGCTGCAGTTGGTATTGCTGTTGTTGTTGTTAATACTTCCACTGCTGCTGTTCTTGATTTCCGTGGCGTGGGTAGTGGTGCCACGGACCTATCCTTCCTGGTTGCCGCCTGTCCTGTTACTGGTAGCAGTGGAGCCGTTTTCGGAAGGAGGGGGGTTTTACTCTTTTCTCAGGGTGTTCTCATTGCAGAAGGCCCTGAGGTGAGTCTTCGATCTACAGCGAAAGCATTTCGGGCGTTTAGCCTCAACACTTATGGGCAGTTGAGTGTCGTTATCGAAGTCTATCACATCCGGGATAGCTTCGATGCATTCCTGGTTGGTTTGGATTAACATCTCAATGGAGGTGCCGACCCAATCTTCTCGTACTTTTTTCTGTACTTGCAGTACAGTTGTTTTGTCCTCGATTCCGACGAGGACAGATGCGGCCAGCTAAGAAGGGGCCATCCTGGGGGGGGGGGGGGACGTGGGTCAGTTTGACCCTCACAATTTTTTGTCCGCAGTAGGAGGGCACCAACACCATTTCCTCGTTCCTTAGGGTCACTAAGGATTGAGCCTTTGCCTCCTGGGGTGTGGCAAAAAGCACGTCCACGGTGGCATATTTCTTGCTTCGGGTGATATGCGTTTTCCGCTGCCACACAGACCCTAAGGCTTTTTGTATTTGAGCCTCTGTTTCTCTTTCAACCCTACGGGATTTTGTGCTTACTGTACGGTACGTGACCGTACAGTGCTGTTGGGTTTCGAAAGATTTTTCGTCTACCTTGCAGATTGCTCGGTGTCCGGTTTTCGTCACCATCTTCTTTGCTTCCTGTAATTCCTCATTTGTTATAAGGATGGTTTCCACGTTCTTTGCGATACCTTTGCGATACCTTTGTTGTTGTCGTCGTCAGAGCTGCTGTTACTTTTGTTGTTGCTGTTGGTACTACGACTGCCGCCGTCACTGTTACTGTGGTTGTTGTTGTTGCTACTGTTGTTGTTGCTGTTGCTGCTAATGCTGTTGTTGTTTATGCTGCTGATGCTGTTGCGACTGCTACTGTTGTTTTCCTCGTCACTGTTGCTGCTGCTGCTGCTGTTATTACGGCTGATACAGCTATTATTCATGACGTCAGACGAATGAAATGGGTTTCGTATTTACCGCACACCTTGTTCGTCGTTGTCGTCGTCGTGGAGGAATGTTCCACGTTTTGCACGTGATTTAAGAAACTATTTTTCTTTACTGGCGTGGCTTGCGAAAGAGAAGGGAGGGAGAGAGACACATTTAGAGAAGGGAGGGAGAGACAATCTTCTCTCTGATGTAGTGACGATTGAGGAAGAAGAAGACGGAATGAGTGGGAGTGACTTGTGAAAATTCTGTTTTGTAGCCATGTTTTTTTTTTGGTTTGAAATAAATATTGGGCACAAAACCCCAATAAGCGATTATTTAACCCCGAAGGGCCAAATAACGGGCAGAAAGACCCCTCTCACGAGGAGGAGGGTGTTTTTGTCTACAATATGGTTAAAGTTTTAAACAATTTACAATTGTCATAGCGGTTAACATTTACAATACCTTACAGAGCCGAGCCTCCGTCAACAATAATAATAATAATAATAATAATAATAATAATAATAATAATGGGTTCTGATTTAGGCACAAGGCCAGCAATTTTGGGGGAGGGGTAAGTCGATTAAATCGAACACAGTACGTAACTGGTACTTTATTTTACCGACCCCGGGCCGTAAAAGCACTATTGCCAATATAATAATGATAATGATAAAAATAAATAAATAAATATATATATATATATATATATATATATATATATATATATATATATATATATATATATATATGAGTGGTGGGAGAGCCATTAAGAGAAATATAGAACATACCTATCTCTTATTGAAGTAAAGTACTAATTTATGTATATATATATATATATACATATTGTTGTAACAAAGCTTACTAGTGTTCAAAAATGATCTGATAACGGATCTCTATATGTGAATTAATATTTTACTTCAATAAGAGATAGGTGCTTTCTCTATTTCTCTTAATGTCTCTCCCACCACTCGAACACCCTCTATCTCTGTACGCCGAATAACTGCTGTATAATTTAATATATACTACTGGATATAATCATGCTCCACATTTGAAGAGTTGTGTTAAATTTAGAAATGTGTATTCGATCTTATTGGGGAAACGTGTTTTCTTCTTTTCTGTATCATTTTATTCAAATCATAGCCTTTCATCGGTTTAAGCATAATGTTTCTCAGGCGGGCAAAAATTATTCCATTAATTGTTCTTCATTTCCTCAATTAATATTTAACTCTTACCGAATCCGAACACGACCATCGTCAATATTCTGGGAAATATGCAAATCGGGTGATTTAATTACACTAATTACTTTATTACCTCAATAAAAGAACACAAACATAGAGATTAAAAATAAAACCAAAAAGCTTTTATTGTAGAAGCTTTAGGAATTGGATAAAAAGAAAAAGAAAAAGAAAAAGAAAAAGAAAAGACAAAATGATCAGATTAGACCAAGGAAACAATGTTTCCATTGGCCTTTCCTTTGCTGCTAATATCTGTAGACCACAATCCCTAGCAACAGTAGCACAATGAAATATATCATTTTCCCCAAGAACACAAAGCACCAATCGGTCCAAGTATTGAACCCATATCTTTATGACTATGCCACACCAAAGAGTAATTAAATATATATATGATTCTACATAAGAGTAGTACTTTAATTCACTTCTTTCATCCCTTCCTGTCCTTGACTGGTGATTTATTTTAATATTAATTTGTAGTTTAAGTACCAGGTCACCTAATTTATTTTTTTGTCCTTTGTTTATTTATTTTTTGTTGTTGTTTTTTTTTCTTGTTTTCTTTTCAACATACAATGGTCGATTATTTGAAATTCAGTGTTTCACTGGTAATTAGCTCATCGCCAACTTTGGCAAACAAAAAGTAAATCAGCTACTATTTTAACATTCGCAGGAGTTGAAATGAGAACATCAAAAACTGTAACAAAATACATTATGGACGTAAACTACTTCACTACAAAATCCACCAATCTTCTGCCGTTGTAAATCAATAAAAATATCTATAATTCCTGTATTTAGCACTTTAGAGAACCGATGAAAATACGTGATAGTATTATCTATAGCACTTGAGAATTGATATGTAGCCTACGTAAATGCATTTTTTCATATTATTATTTCCATTATAAAGCATCTCATCTTGTTAAGATATTATACAATAGGATGAACAAATTCAAAACACACACATACACAGACACATACATATATGTATATATATACACACACACACACACACACACACACACACACACACATATATATATATATATATATATATATATATACATAAGTGTATATATATATATATATATATATATATATATATGAATATATATATATATATATATGTGTGTATATGCTACACTCACAAAATATCTACATCTGCAGATCGCTTATTATTTCAGTTAAAAACGTTTTTTTTTTACTATACGGCAGAAAAGCTGGAGAATTAAAACACAAAGGAAGGGCTCACCCCACTTAAAACAAAGTGTAGTGCAACAAGATGGATTGCATAAGTACACTAAACATACCAGTGTATATATATATATATACAGAGGGAGAGAGAGAGAGAGAGAGAGAGAGAGAGAGAGAGAGAGAGAGAGAGAGAGAGAGAGGGAGGGAGAGAGAGACAGAGAGAGATTTAAAAGAGAGATTTAAAAGAGAGATTTAAAAGAGAGATTTAAAAGAGTTGAAGTCGGTGTTGCAGCATATGTACAAACTTTATTTGCATGTTACACTTATTTCGATATCGATCAGCTCAGGGTACAATTAAGGTGATGGGTCCCGATTCTTTGCTGACATCAATTTACACTCTGCACACTATAGCCGTAAATCTAGAATACAGCCCAAATGAAACTGAGCTGGTAACAGCATTGTGTGCTTCGAACGGCGCGATTGATCTAACTTTTGTTACACACCTAACATATGTACATATATATATATTTATATATATATATATATATATATATATATATATATATATATATATACATGTGTGTGTGTAAGTGTGTTTGAGTGTGTGTGAGTGTGTGTGTGGGGGTGGGTGTAATTATGAAGGCCAGTTACTACTACCGTATCATACCAGATACGTACATTTCGTTATCTCTGAGGACCAATTGTACAACATGTACCGAATATAATGAAGCGGAAAATGTTTACTCAAAAAGGAAAATACAGAACAAAGACAGAACAGCCTCAAATAAAGGGCAGATGACCTGGGTTCAACATTTTAACGGAAAACACGCGAGCTAACGCAAAATTAGCTAATAATTATTAGGAGTCTAGATAAAATCAATAGGTCAAGAAAGATGTAAATCAATATTAATATTGTCAGGTCTTTAAAAGGTATTTAGAAACATGGGAACACCCGCAAAGAACTCTGTATGTACTTTATGTGTTTTGTTATTTTTGTGTAGATTATTCAATATCCACTATTTCTCGTCATTGCATAATCTGAAGGTCTTGAGCACAAACGGTCTAGATTTTTCTAGTATTTTCCATTTGGAGAAGTTTATGTTCTTTTCTAATACTTGCCATATTTTATTTGCTTTTAAACGTATATATATATATATATATATATATATATATATATATATATATATATATATATATATATATAAGTATTTTCTTTTCTTTTAAATATACATATATATATATATAAGTATGGTCTGCCGCACCAACAAACATCCAATTCGTGCGCCTACTCCAAATCAAATATATTCTCTATTGTCTACTTGTGTTTGGCATAATTTCTCTTACTGATTAATTAATTATGGACTCAGAAACTGATGATGTCGCCAGAGTCTACTGTAACCAGACCATTGAAATGTATATAGTATTTCTAAACTTAAAACGTTCGATCAGACATTTTGTTGCTTTAAATAAAGAAAGATGAGATGTATATATATATATATATATATATATATATACATATATATATGTATATATATATATATATATATACTAGACCTGAAAATGCGCAAGCTCAAAAGATCCGCAGAATGTTATAATACACGTTCAAAAGTGTGGGACTAGAGTTGTTGCTAAAAAATATCGTAATCATTATTTATCGTACACTCTGTGGCATCCTTTTATAAAAAAGAGACTCATAACGAACTCAAAAGCACACGATAATTATTTAAGCTAATGTTGAATATCTCATATTAGATGTTTAGTAATGATTAATACGAAATGCACTTAAACCGAATTCTATATTATAAATTCACTTAAATAATTATCGTGTCGTCTTGAGTTCGTTATGAGTCTCTTTTTCATAAAAGGATGCAACAGAGTGTACGATAGATAATGATTACAATATGTTTGAGCAACAACTCTAGTCCTACGCTTTTGAAGGTCTATTATTACATTCTGTCGTTCTTTTGAGCTTGCGAATTTTTCAGGTCTAGTTTAATATTTTTTTAAGGCAACGCTTGTAATAACTCTAATTAAACATGGTATATATTAATAATAAATGATCGTTGTAATGTAATTAGATTATATAATTGTTATTTTATAAATGATCTTATAAATATTATTGTAAGATGTATAAAAATATTTTCAGACTTTTAATAGTTAATATAAATTTAAAAAATCATATATAAATTATACTTTCAATATAACTTACCAAAACGAGAAAAATATTTTCATGATAAACGACGAAATATTGGAGGAAGATTCGAAAGCGAAACGATAAATAAACGTGGAAACAAAGTGGTGGATGCTTTTGAGCAACAATTACTCTCGTTGAAAGACGATGAAGTTAGCCAATAAGACGATACATTACAAAAGATGTTTGGGAGGGATCACCACGGCCAGCGATACCCATTGATTTTTTTATTCATAAGCTACGCATGCATGTCACATCACATGTCATGTCAGACAGGCAGACTTAAAACATTCTGTTGTTAGTCACTGCGTGTCTAACAGATAAGCATAAAGAAAGTGCTCAAGCGCAAAAATGCTATAAATATAGCTTATAGTATAGTGTGAATACCCTTAAAAATCGGGAAAATAAGTTGCCATCGGTTGCTATGAGAAATTGATCCCCATATCGTCCAGATACCGGCTAGGCACTTTAACTATTAAGCTAAGAAGCCTTTGACGATACCTTTCCCGTCATTTTAACTACATAGCTGGATCGCTACAATAAGTGCATTGAAGATGGAGGATCTTATTTTGAGGGTGACTAGAGTTTTGTGTTGATCTGCGATAAATAAATGTATCTCTGATGCTCGTACATACATTTACATGTACTTATTTCCATAGCCATGTACACATACGTGCACACATATATACACAGAGATACCCATATCCCTTCAGATAACTACAAGCATACATCCAAGTGCTTTCAAATAAAGATACACAAATACATACATATACATATAAATTGCGATTCCTCGGTAGGTAATGCAGCGTTTAAAACATTATTTTTAAAACAAGATATTTCATTCCTGAAAAAATCCCATTATTTATCGAAATGAAACCCATTAAATTATACACATCTTTACCAACAAGACACAACTTCAGAAGGTGATGAATTCTTGGAAAACGTGATTTACCGCTGTTTCGTTGTTGAAGACTTGCAAGAATTTGTTGAAAAGCTTGAAAACGTGTTAGCCTATTAGTGAAAGTTTCGTTGAGAATTCTGGTTGAGACAAAGTTCAACTTCTGCTGTTTTCATCGTGTAGTATATGGTTGAGCGTTGTCGTGCAACATTTTTGGGTATTTTCTGTTGGCAAATTCACGTTTTGATACATTTCATGAATTTCGTGACAATATTTCTTTGTTGGCATAGTTTTACCAGGATTCAGAAAGCTTAGTAGATAAATCCGGTTGCGGACTCTTAAGCATTCAACGTAACTTTCTGTTGGTGCAACTACGGATTTGGAAGTATTTAGGAGTTTCATCTTGGTTCATCCATTGTGCTAAAACCCCGTTGGTTGAGCTCTAGGTTACGCGTTTTATTGCACATCACAATGCAATTAAGAAATCGACTGAGAGTACAAGACTAACTCCTGGAGACAGGAGCAGCTATTGATGGTATTCATTTTCAGCTGAGTATACTGGAGCAACGTGAAATGAAGTGTTTTGCTCAAGAACACGTATCTCAGGAATCGAACCCGCAACACCCTTACTATTAGGCCACGTGCCCACAATATATATATATATATATATATATATATGCATGTGGGTGTGCGTGTTTATATATAGATAATATCACTCATACATGTTTAATATTGTAAGGTGAAGATATTCAATTAGTTGAGTTTATCGTTGTAGTTAGAAAAAAGACTCAATCTAGAAAAGGAAAAGAATAGGCAAAGGAGATACCTACATTAATATAAGCTATTCTAAATATTTGGAAAATAAAGACTATGCCGCTAATAGTGGATCGTGTCTATAAATCTGACTGGTGAAGAAAACAAACACTTCCATAATGTTAGAATATAGCATAATATCCACTTCACTTGCACAGATTTGTAGTTGAGACTTCACACTGTGACACATGCTCTCAATTTTCCTCCCACTCTCCCCCTATATTCCCCCATCCCTCTTTTGTCTATACTCTTTGTATATCCATCTATGTATTTATTGAGGAAGATGTGGCGTTACTGGAAGATGCAACTTCTATTTTGGGCAGCTTGCATGAATGAACACATAGAGGCTCTCTTTTTCTTTATAATTCGTTTTCTTAACACTATTAATCAAAGTGAGGTTGATATGACTGGGAATTGTAACTTAGAGCAAAACTTTTCACCCCATCATTTCAAATATTAGTTACACACTTTTGAATATAATAATGGCAACTCACGCTATTCTGTAAAGAATATCTCATTTTTTTTAAAACATTAACTTTATACTATATTTGATGAAATATTATTAATAGTATAACCCATCTTTGATCTCCTCTTATCATGAATAATCAACAACAATGAAACAGACATTGCGGAAAATATGTTGTCATGAACAAGGAAGTTTACCGAGATATCAAATAAGGAAGAAACAACTTAAGAAACAACTTCCTGGAAAACGAAGTGTTGCTCGGCCACCATAAACTGATAGATAATTCATCTATGCATACATATGAACTAAAAATAATAATAATAATAATAATAATAATAATAATAATAATAATAATAATAACAACAACAACGACAATAATAATAATAATAATAATAATAATAATAATAATAATAATAATAATAATAACGACAACAACAAAAATAATAATAAACTTACAAATGTTTTTCGTCCTCACAACAAATTCTTTTGTACTCTGTTGACAATTATGACATTGATAAATAATGCTACTATGATCTTTTATTATAAATTACCCTTTCTATTTCTGATTCATCTGTTCTGTCTTGTCTTCTAATGGTCTGGTGAATTTCTCAATAACGTTGTTTCTTTACTATTCATAGCCGTGGTGAACCTTTTCAAATACTCTATTGCTTTCGTGAGCTTTCTGAGACCTTCGTCAGTAACCTTTCAATAGTATTTCATAAATAATTCTTCTCCGCTCTTTTCAATATCTGATACACATTAATAGATTACCATTCGTGTTTTTATAATATTTTTTAACCCGCTCTATCTCCAACCAACATTTACTTTGACACTAATTTCTTCAAATAATTTGTTCAAACACAATTTTATTATTAGTTTGTTTTTTATATCTATTTCATAATTCATTTAGTTATTTCTTTTTTTTATGTTTTCGATTTTTTTTTTTTTTTAGTAAACTAATCGAAAGCCATGGCATTCTCGATAGAAATGGTGTTGAACAATTCATCGACATCATCATCATCATCATCATCATCATCATCATCATCAACATTATTATTATTATTATTATTATTGGCGACCTACGTAGGAAATCGTATTATCGTGAGCTCCGCTCCGCAAAGGTTTGTTGTTTTCCGTTGTTTAAAATTTCCGTTTATGGAAAGTTTTTATTGTTAACTGTATATAAGTTCACATGCATTGTTTTCTGAAAAGGATACTCAAAAGGATTGGGGCCTTGAGCCCAAAATTTAAACTTTTATAATTATCAAACAAAAATTTCTTTGAAAAAATCATGGACGACGCACAGTCACACCTTCCTCACAAACTAACACCTCACACTGACACCACCATTGTAAATATTACTACGTTTGCCAACACTAAAAATATAAGCAGTAGCAATAATTTAAATTTTTCTCATGCAGACATTCATTTCCCGCCATTACCAATAACTGCAGGTGTTGAAGCCGCCACCCCCACCACCACTACCTCAGCGTCAACAGAAACAAAAGAAAAAAAAATTATCTCGTGACATCGAAATGGATTCACCCAGAATGGACTCTTCCACACCGAACAACACTGACGCCACCACCACCACAACTGAAACTAAAAATAATAATAACAAAAATAACAATAACAACAACAGCAACAAGCAAAATGAGAATAAGAAACCCAACTTGTCTTTGGCCAGAGTAGCAAAAAAAGTGCGAAGCAATCCAGGTAACTCATGAGGAATTAGATGAAGCCAAGAGAATGGTAAAGAAAGATGGGTACAGGGTCAGCCCCCCCCTCCCCAGACACACACACCTAATAAAATGGAGCATCGGCGCCTATGCACCGTGTCTTATCGGACGATTAACATAAAATAGCGCCGAGTGGAACGAGCATCTGCGTCCCAAATCCAAAAAGCTTTGGGACATGTGTGATAAAAAAAAACCCACATCAGACGTGGGCAGAAATATGGAACCGTGGACGTGTTCTTTGAAACACCACAGGACGCCAGAGAACACTCCATGGCCCCATTAAGAAGTGACGACTTCACACTCGTCCCAAGCTATTGTGGCCAGAGACTCGTGAAGATCAGGATGACCCACGTTCCACCGGCCATTGAAATTCCCTGGCTAATGGCTGCCGGCCTCGCCGGCATCGAGGCCAACACCAAGATAATCAAAATAGCGAAAGAAAAGCAGGAGAACTGGTCCGGATCTGGGATGGAGCTCCTGATCCAAGCGGACCAAAAAAGCATTGAGGAGATCCCAGAGGTAATAGACCTCACTGACGTCAGCCACCTCACCGTAATCGTCGAGGGCAGAAGGCCTAGGTGTGTCGTTTTTGGTGAAGGAACCCACCTAAGAGCTTTCTGCCCTCAGGCTAAAAGGTTGAGGCCACCTCTCTTATCCACCCCAGTGACTCAACTATCAACACCACCAGCAGCAGAAATGGCAGCAACAACTGTAGCAGCAACAACATAAGCAACTGTAACAGTAACAACCCCAACAACAGTAGCAAAACCAAAACCACCACCACCCAACGCGCCAGACCTGGCACCAGCGCCTACACCATCCACCACGACACAACCAAAACCTGTGGAGGATTTTCCACTCCTCGACCTATCGCAACTGGAGACAAATTATGACGACTAGGAGTGGGAAACGGTATCAGGGAAAAAGAAAAAAAGAAAAAGAAGCCAAAAAAGAAAAAAATCCCCTTCCTTCCCCCTCCAAAAACAAAATACAGAGGGAAACAAATAAACTATCAAACAAAAAAGTTAGGACAGCTATGACACCATCCACACCAGCATCACCAACCCCATCAGCACAAACACCAACACTATCACCATCATTAACCCCAACACCACCATCACAAACACCACATAAGTCACCAAAAAGCGAAACAGAAACAAACCCAGAACAAACGCAAACAAAACAAAACAACTAAAACGATACACACTACACAGCATTAAATTTGAACAACAACCAATTATTACACTAAATCCAACCCAACACCAGCATCACAGAAAAAGACTACACAACAACCCAAAAGTTCAAACCACATCCACACATACAAATCACTCGCATCACAAAGAAAACGTACACGACACTAAAACAAAAATACCCCAAAGACGTCGGAGACTTCCGACAAGCACTCTCCAGGAGGATTTATAAGGACATCCACCCGGAGGAGGCCACTAGCAGTGAAAAGGATGGAGAAACCATCCTTCCTCTACGAGAAGTAAGGTAAGTGGTCTTTCCCATCTTTTCCACTCCATTTCAACATGACCTCACTCAGAATACGCAGCATAAATGCGCGTGGCTTGGTGTCGTCATGGAAGCAGGGCCACCTGCCCAACGACATTAGGTGACTAAACGTAGACGTAGTGGCCATCAGCGAGACCAGAATCTCCGAAGCACGGGCCTTCGCACAGATCTTCGGCGGCTACGATGTGTACGCATCTCTCAGCCGTCCTGGATCGGGGGGAGGAGTTGCTGTGCTTTTTCGGAGAGGTTTGGATCTCGCCATACGGGCCATCTTCTTAGACCCAGAAGGTAAGCTGGTGGTGCTGGACGTGACCAGCGGAGATGGGCAAGCTTTCAGGCTAGTTGCCGTCTATGCGCCGACAGGAGCAGGGCGGCCTGATTTCTTCCGGCGTCTGGAGACCTTTCTTGGAACGTCCCGCACTTTAGTGTTAGTGGGCGACTGGAACGGGATCTTAGATGCACGCTGGGTGTGTGGGATTAGCGGATAGGGGAGGAGGGTGCAAGAGCCTCATCAACCGGCTCAGGCGTTTTGAACTGTCTGACAGGTATCGATTGGATTTCCCGAATGTGCCAATGTGGACTTGGACAAACCGCATAGTGTCATCCAGATCATATATAGATAGAGTATTTTGTAGGGAAATACATAGGCTTAGCATAGGCTGTCCACAATTCAAGATAGTCAGCTACACGGACCACAAATTCGTGATCTGTGTGCTTGACTTAGATAGGCTTCATAGACGAGGACCCGGCTACTGGAAGCTAAACAATTCCTTACCAGCGCGCAAGGCCTACAGAGACCGGATTAGCGAACTAGTTAAGCGGGCGTTGACGGGGGCCATCGTCAACAACAAGTGGTGCTTTACTCTGAAAAGAGCGATTAGAATAGAGTCCATTAGGTTTAGTAAGGCTTTAGCAATATAGAAAAATAGAGAAGAGGGTGAACTAGTTAGAAAATTAGACGAGGCGCTTGGCAAAGGCATCGCGACCGACGAACTTGCTGCAAAATTGGCCCTTGACCAATTCATTAATGCAAAGCATGAAGGCTGCGTTGTCAGAGCTAGGGTGCGTGCTCTCAGACACGTGGTGACGAAAGCAGTTCAATGGGCCCGAGTGGCGGAGGCGCGTCGTGGCAATGAAGCCACGATCCGGTGTGTGGTGGACCACGACGGGCGCATGCTACTCGATCCCGGGCAAATGTGTGAAGCTTTTCAGCGACACATCGCTCAGCTGTTCGGGGGCAACGGTGAGCCGGGTCGAGGGATGGACTTTAGTGTCGACCTCGACGGACGGCCGCGGCTCTCGGCCACTGAGGCGGAGTGTTGCGAAAAGCCGATAACAGACGGATGAAGTATGGGAGGCAATGACTGGCTACACAAGGGTAAATCGCCTGGTTTGGATGCTCTGCCCTATGAACTTTACGTACAGATGCCAGACTTGTTCGGAGGCCTCTTGGCGGACGTCTACTGAAACTGGCAACAGAACTAGAGAATTCCCAGCTCTGTGAGCCGAGGAGCGGTGGCGCTGCTGAGAAAGGATCCGAACAAGGGGGATAACATAGATAAATTGAGGCCCATAACTCTGCTAAACAAAGAGTCAAGATGTTGGCCAAGGTGCTAGCAAAGAGGTTGGCGCTTGTCGTTGGTGATCTGGTGGGAGAGGCGCAGACATGCACCATTCCCAACAGATCCAACCACGACAACCTCCACCTCATGCGATATATCGTAGAGAGGGTAGCTAGGGAACCTGGCACGGGTGGGACTTTTATCAGTCGAAAGCCTTCGATAGGATCGACCATCGTTACCTAGCGGCAGTCCTGAGGGCGGCTGGCTTTGGGCCCGTCTTCAGAAGCTGGATCGCTGCCATGCACAGCGACATCTGCTCTGCGGTGAGAGTGAACGGTCACCTTTCGGAACCGTTTAACATCATGCGCTCGGTACGCCAATGATGTCTCCTTCTCGTCCCTCTTGTACGTATTGACTCTCGAGCCATTACCGCACAAACTGAAGACGTTGAGGGGGGTCCCGCGTGAACTAGGATGCGGAAGATCCGTGTCAGCATATGCGGACGATATCACCGTAGTGGTGTCGAACGCCAAATACATCGAGGAGATAGGCGCCAACCTAAGAGAATACGAAGCGGTCACGGGAGCAATGATCAACCAGGAAAAGTCGGTGGGACTGCAGCTTGGCACCTGGAGAGGCAGGTCCATGCCGTCCAACAGCGCCGTCGGGCGCTCGACGGACTGACCGGTTAAATTGCTAGGGGTCTGGTTCGGTCCGGACCTCCAGACGGACAAAAACTGTGACGAGGTGACGAGCCGGGTGCCTTCTCTCACCCAGAAATGGGCAGCGAGGAAGCTATCCCTGAAATATCGAGCGGAGGTGGCGAATGCGTACATCGCGTCTGTCATCTACTACCGCCTGACCGTCGTGCCTTGTCCTAAGCCTCGCCTGACTGCACTGGAGCGTTTGCGCTTTCGCTTTTTGTGGAAGGGACGCACTCCGATGGTCAAGCGGTCCATCTGCTGTCAACACCCGCTACGTGGAGGGAAGGGCATGCCATGGCTGATGATGCACAGATACGCGCTCAGGCTACGACATCTCCACCTCTTCCTCGACGGTGATCAGGTGTGGTCGCCGTTTGCTAGACACGTCTTTCCCCAGCTCGTCTCCTTAACTGGGCTGCAGTCCTGGGTCAAGTGAAGACCGAGAGGGAGCGCTTGGAGACTGAAATGTCTTCAGGCGCTCACGACCCTCGACCAGTCGAGCAATGTGATCGGTGGAAACACCACCTCGGCGTTTTATAGAGGATTGGTGGAGGGGAAGGACGACGACGTACTTGGGGAAACTCTAGGCGTCGACAAAAATCAACTAGCCAATCTCTTCGGAAGGACTTTCGAGCCGGGGCCTATGGACAATTTCCAGAAATCCCTGGCCTGGCAGTACTAACGAGGAGCTTTGCCAATTCGGGATAAACTCTGCAGGCACGGAATTGCCGTCAGCCGGGCATGTCCGAGATGCGCGCAGGCCGACGAAACCGTCCTACATGCACTCATCCAGTGTCCGAGCATTTCTGACTTGTGGTTTTATGTCGAACACATGCTGTCGCGTGTAGAACGGATCCAGCTATCAGCTGAGTCCATCGTGAGGATTGCCTCGCCCTCTTCCTTTAGCCGGGAAGGGCAGGAAGTTGTATCTGTCTGGTGGCCATGGCGAATGAGATAGTATGGTGGACGCGTCTAAAAGGGCTGAAGACGAGCACTTACATCTTCGGTGATGCCCTGATTAATTTTTTCAAATTTTATTTGAAAAGGAAAATAGCCCGAGTGAATGGACCTACTCTGTGTATATGCCTGTAAATTGAAGGTGGAAACCTGGGAGAAGGCATTTTCCCTGGTGGTCAGGGTCACTGGGGCTTATTATTATTATTATTATTATTATTATTATTATTATTCCTTGAGTCTCAGTCATTGATGTTAGTTAACTGGAAAGTTTGTTGAAATGAATATCAAGCCACTACCTGCAGCCTCAGATATTCAGGACGTATCGGATGGTTCTTTCTGTTCCCAGCAAGCAAGCCTTTTGAAGCGTTCCAAAAAGCGTGAAGGGGCCAATTTTCTTTAACCATCTCTGGAAACTTTTTGAGATAGTCCCCAGTGCGCCTATGACAATCGGGATCACTTTGACTTCATGGCAGTTCCAAATCCTTTTTACCTCCCACTTTAAGTCCTGGTATCGGTTAATGTTCTCCCTCTCCTTCTCTTGCACTCTCGTGTCGAATGGGCAGGCCACATCCACAATCAGGCACGATCTTTTTTCTTTGTCCACAACCACCAGGTCACGTCTATTGTGTTCCAGTTTCTTGTCCGTCTGTATCCTAAAATCCCACAGCACCTTCACCTCATCGTTTTCTATCACCGACTCTGGCTTATGCTCATACCACTTCTCAGAATGTGGTAAATTGTTTACATTGCATAGGTGCCAGTGGATCACCCTGCCCATCACATCATGTCTCCAGCCCTTATAGTGAGTCTGGGCTAGGTGTTTACACTCGGATACAATGTGAGCCACAGTCTCCTCTCTCTCTCCACAGATCCTGCACAGTGGGCTAGCCTCCTCCTTGTAAATATGGTGTTTCAACCACTTCGTTTTGAGGGCCTGCTCCTGCGCATGCATTAACATTCCTTCTGTAGCCTTTTTAAGGTCTCCTCTTTTCAACCAGTTCCATGTCTGTGGATCTCTAAATTCATTTTTCTCAAAGAAGGTACTATGAAGGGATTTTTCTTGAAGGCTGCTCTTTCTCCTTGATGTTATTTCCTCCTTGGACATCCCCTGGTCTATTGTCCCCTCCTTCAGTACAGTTCTGAGCATTGGCTCTTTACTATTAGTCACGTATTTGTGTAGGTTGGTTTTCTCCATCTCAACACAGTCCTCTATGCTGATAATACCTCTTCCACCTTCAGATCTCCTTAAGTAGAGTCTATCGACATCACTCCTCTTGTGGAACATGTTGTAGATAGTCAATAGCTTCCTAGTCTTCCTATCCATTTCTTTTTGTTCAGCAACATTCCATCTCAGAATTCCCGCACTGTACCTAATAATAGACACAGCTCGGGAGTTTACTGCACTTATGGCATTCCTACTGTTCAGATGTGACTTTAATACGCTCCTTACTCTCCGAATGTATTCAGTTCTTAACAATTCCTTCATTTTTTTGTTCTTGATGTCATCACCCTCCAAATACCCAAATACTTGTATCCTTCTTCAGAGTCAATTTCCTTTATCATCTCACCTGTTGGTACCTGGATTCCGTTACTTCTGCTCAATTTACCCCTCTTCATCACAATGACTCCACACTTACTAATACCAAATTGCATACATATATCATTGTTGAAAATACGGACAGTGTCAACAAGCACATCCAACTCCTTCTCACTCTTCCCGAAGAGCTTAAGATCGTCCATGAAGAGGAGATGATTGATGGCAAGCCCTCCCTTTATTATTATTATTATTATTATTGGTTGGTGAAGCCACGCTTCTTATCGCCTCCAGTCCTTTTCAACGTTTTACATCTTTTTCAACCGTTCTAAACCTTTTATTCAAGTTTTAAATTTGATAAAATTTAGAAGAAGTGACCCACCTAATACAGGGGTTCACTAGTAAAGAATACGGCACCCCTTTACGGGGTGTCGTATTCGTATTTGTGTAAAAATATTTTTTGAAAAATGTCAACATGGATAATACAAAAAAAGAGAGAGAGCGCTGTCAAACAACACAGAGAGAGGGAGACTTTATCAGCATGTCAAAATGACAGCGTTCCAGCGGAGGTAATTATAAACGAAAATATTACAAACGAAAAAAAGATTGTTACAGATTTAAAATTAACAAATATTTCTAACACAAACAACACCAACAATAACACCAACAACATCACCAAAAATAACAGCGGTAAAGTCGAGAACGACAATAACAAAAATAACAGCGGTAAGGTCGAGAACGACAATAACAAAAATAACAGCGGTAAGGTCGAGAACGACAATAACAATGACAATAACAACAGCCACAACAACAATAATAGTAGGAACAGTATCAACAAAAACAACAATAATAACAACAGCCACAATAACAGTAACAGCAGCAACAGTATCAACGAAAACAACACCAACAACTGTACCAGCGAAAAGAACAACAATGACACCGATACATGTAATAGCGACCTCAGCACCACCAGTAAGACCAGTAGCGGCAGCAATAGTGGTACTGCTGAAAAAGGGACCACTTCTTTTGCAGGTGTCGCCCGAAATATGGAGACAGTGTTACTCACAGAGGAGGAGATGGCAGTCGCAAGGGCCATGGTGACAAGAATCGCAACTAGAGTTTCCCTGAAACCTCCACCCGATTTTTTCAAGGACCAGCAACTACGAACGGTGACTTACCGCACCGTAAGCAAAATCTCACATTGAGTGGAGAGATCCACGGAGGCTCAAATCTAAAAGGCCTTGGGGTGCGTCTGGGCACGCAAAACCCACATCACCCGAGGCAGAAAGTACACCACAGTAGACGTACTTTTCGCCACCCCCCAGGAAGCCAAGTCTCACTCTTTGGAAACCCTAAAGAGTAAGGAGTTAGTCTTGGTGCCCTCCTACTGCGGGCAGAAATTGTGAGAGTCAAAGTGACCCAGGTCCCACCCGGCGTGCCCATACCTTGGCTGGCCGCGTCTGTCCTTGCTGGAATTGAGAACAGGGCGACCATGCTGCAAGTAGAACAATTAGGGAGAGAGAACTGCTCAGGTATATGCATGCAAATGATTATACAAACAGACCAGGAATGTATCGAGGCTATCCTCGATATCATAGACTTTGAGGAAGGACTCCAACTCCCTATAAGTGTAAGTGCAAAAGGAAGGCGGCCAAAATGTTATCTCTGTGGGTCGAAAGGTCACCTCAGGGCCTTTTGCCCGCAGAAGACACCGAAGAGGGCCCTCTCCTTCCAATGCCTGGTCCGCTGCTACCAAGAGCAGGACAGGCAACAAGCGAAGAAGCCCCTTCCACGGTGAGTAGGAGGGCAACGTCCGTAGCTCCGGTACCAAGGCCACAGATAACTAAAGCAGCATCATCAGTAGCGGCAACACCAATAGCTACATTTGAAATAGCTAGACCAGCAGCAACATTGCCGAAGAGGGCTCCACTACCACCACCAACAGCTGTGGAGCACATACCCCTCCCAGACGCCACAGAATCCGACATGGTGTTTGAGGCGGGAGTGACGTGGCAAACAGTCTGCCACAAAAAACAAAAAACAAAAAACCCTTAGATTCACCCTCCAAAAGCGAAGGCACACAAAGAGGGGTAAAGGCAGCAACACCACCACAAACACCAACAACGCAAACACAACAAGACACACACACCAAACAGCAACAAGAAGAAAACGGCAACAAAATCACCCCTCCCCCCAAAAAGTACACAGCCATAAACATAGCAAAAAAAGAACTCATAAAATATATAAAGCAGCACACAGAAATCACGGAAAAAAACTACTACAACCCACCAACACCAAGAACTCTCCCGACAAACATAAGCATCATTGAAATCTCAATAGAACAATACAAACCTTTAAAACAAAAATTCCCCAACGCAGTTGGAGACTTCAGAGGGACGGTTACCAAGAGGATATACACTGACATCCTCTTGGAAACACCCATGACCAGCGAAATTGACGGCTCTACTGTCCCTTCACCACACGAACAAGGTAAGTGACCCTTTCTCATTTGCCCCGTTTCTCATCCAACATGGCTGTACTCAGAATAGGCAGTATAAATGCACGTGGCCTTGGGTCATCTTGGAAGCAGGGTCACCTGCTCAATGACCTCAGGTCACTAAACATAGATGTGGTGACCATCAGTGAAACCAGAATCTCCGAGGCACGGGCCTTCGCACCGATCTTCGGCGGCTACGATGTATACGCATCTCCCAGCCGTCCAGGATCGGGGGGAGGTTGCCTTCCTTTTTCGGAGAGGTTTGGATCTCGCGATACGGGCCATCTTCCTGGACCCAGAAGGTAAGTCGGTGGTGCTGGACATGACCGGCAGCGAAGGCAATGCTTTCAGGCTAGTTGCCGTCTACGCCCCAACAGGGGCCGGACGGCCAGATTTCTTCAGACGTCTAGATACCTTTCTTGGAACGTCCCGCTCTTTAGTGTTAGTGGGCGACTGGAACGGTATCTTGGATGCACGCTGGGATCGTGTGGGGCTAGTGGATAGGGGAGGAGGGTGCAAGAGCCTCACCAACCTGCTCAGACATTTTGAACTGTCTGACAAGTATCGACTGGATCACCCGAATGTGCCAATGTGGACATGGACAAACCGCATCGGGTCATCCAGATCGTATCTAGATAGGGTATTCTGCAGGGAACTAGATAAGGCTAGTATAAGTTGTCCACAATTTAAAATAGTCGACTACACAGACCACAAATTTGTGATCTGTGAGATAGACATAGACAGACTTCATAGACAAGGGCCTGGTTACTGGGAGCTGAACGCGTCTTTCCCGGCACGCAAGGCCTACAGAGACCGGATTAGCGTATTAGTTAAGCGGGCGTTGACGGGAGCGGTCGTCAACAACAGGTGGTGGTTCGCCCTGAAAAGGGCAATTAAAGTAGAGTCGATTAGGTTTAGCAAAGGAGGAGTGATAGAGGAAAATAGAGTAGAGGGAGAGCTATTCAGAAAGCTAGAAGAGGCGTTTAGGACAGGCATCGCAACCGACGTGCTTGCGGCGAGATTGCACTCGACCAATTCTTCAACGCAAAACACGAAGGCTGCGTTGTCAGGGGTAGAGCGCGTGCTCTGAAACACGAGGGGACAAAAGCCATCCAATGGGCCCGGGTGGCAGAGACGCGACATGGCAATAAAGCAACAATTCGGTCTTTGTCTGACCAAAACGAGTGCGTGATGCGCGAACCCGAGCGGGTGTGTGAAGCTTTTCAGCAGCACTTTGCTGAACTGTTCGGGAGCGGCGGCGGCCCGGATCGGGACATGGACTTCAGTGCATACCTCGACGAACTGCCTCGGCTCTCGACGACCGCAGCACAGTGTTGCAAAAAGCCAATAACAGCCTGTGAAATACGGGAAGCGATGGCGAACTGCACAAGAGGTAAATCGCCAGGTTTAGATGGTCTGCCCTACGAGCTTTATGCATTTATGCCAGACTTGTTCGGTGACCTCTTGGCAGACGTCTACTGCAACTGGCAGCAGAACGGGAGCATTCCCAGTTTTGTGAGCCGGGGAGCAGTGGCGCTGCTGAGAAAAGACCCGAACAAGGGGGATGTTATTGATAATTTCAGGCCCATAACTCTGCTAAACGCAGAGTTCAAGATTTTGGCCAAGGTGTTAGCAACGAGGTTGGCGCCTGTCGTCAAGGGTCTGGTGGGAGAGGTGCAGACATGCGCCATCCCGGACAGATCCATACACGACAACCTCCACCTCATGCGATACATCATAGAGAGGGTGGTTAAGAAATCTGGCAAAGGTGGGGCCCTGATAAACTTGGATCAATACAAAGCATTCGATAAGGTCGACCATCGGAACCTGGCGGCGGTCCTCGAGGCAGCCGGTTTCGGGCCCGTTTTCAGGCGTTGGATCGCTGCAATGTACAGCGACATCTGCTCAGTTGTGAGGGTGAACGGTCACCTGTCGCAACCGTTCAGCATCATGCGCTCAGTCCGCCAGGGTTGTCCCCTCTCGTCCCTCTTGTACGTATTGGCTGTCGAGCCGTTACTGCACAAATGGGGGCGATGAGGGGCGTCCCACGCGAACTAGGATGCGGGAAATCCGAGTCGGCTTACGCGGACGACGTCACCGTGATGGTGTCGAGCACCAGACACGTCCAGATTCTCGGCACCGCTCTCAAGGAATACGAAACGGTGACAGGAGCAAAGATAAACCAGGAAAAGTCGGTGGGCTTGCAGCTAGGCACCTGGAGAGACAAGTCCATGCCGTCCGACAGCGTCGTGGAGCGTTGGACGGACGGACCGGTTAAATTGCTCGGGGTCTGGTTCGGACCGGACCTCCAGATGGAGAAAAACTGGAACGAGGTGACGAGCAGGGTGGCCTCCCTCACCCAGAAATGGGCTGAGAGGAAGCTGTCCCTGAAAGGCCGGGCGGAAGTGGCGAATGCGTACATCGCATCCGTCATCTGCTACCGCTTCACCGTCGTCCCTTGCTCCAGCCCAACTCTCACCAAAATGGAGCGCCTCCTCTTCCGCTTGTTGTGGAAGGGACGCGCTCCCATGGTCAGACGATCCATCTGCTGTCAACACCCGTTGCGTGGAGGACTGGGCATGCCTTGGCTGATGATGCGCAAACATGCGCTGAAGCTGTGACATCTATGGTGCTTCCTTGATGGTGAACGGGTGTGGTCGCCGTTCGCCAGGCACATTTTCCCACAGCTCGTCTCCTTGACGGAGCTGCAGTCCTGGGTCAGAAAAAGACCGAGGGATAGCGCTTGGAAACTGGAATGTCTCCAGGCGCTCACTGCCCTCTCCCAGTTGGGCACCAGTATCGGTGGAACATCCACCTCGGCGTTCTATAGAGGACTAGTGGAGGGGAAGAGCGACGACGTTCTCGGAGAGATCCTGGGCGTCGAAGAAGATCAGCTGCTTGCTCTCTTCCGGAGAACTTTCAACCCGAGGCCTATGGATAACTTCCAAAAATCCCTGGCCTGGCAGTGCTACCAGGGAGCGCTGCCGGTTCCAGATAAGCTCTACAGGCACGGAAGTGCCGTCAGCCGAGCCTGTCCGAGATGCGCGCATAGCGACGAAACCGTTGTGCACGCACTCGTTCAGTGCCCGAGCATTGCTGACTTGTGGAGCTATCTCGAACAGTTGCTGTCACGTGTGGGATTGATCCGGTTGTTGACTGAGTCCATTGTGCAGATGGTCTCGCCGTCTTCCTTTGAGGAGGAAGGGCAGGCGGTTTTCATCTGTCTGGTGGCCATGGCGAAAGAGATTATGTGGTGGACAAGGTTAAAAGGACTAAAGACAAACACTTTCCTCTTCGGAGAATCCCTGATTAACTTTTTCAAGTTTCATTTGAAGAGGAAAATCAGGGTGGAGAGGCAAGTGCTGCTTTCTAGCAAGTTTGTTGAAAGGTGGGTGAATGTAGCGAGAATGGTCCGAATATACGTCTGTAGTTTGAGAGATGGAAAAATTGAGAGGGCGCTTGCCCTGGTAGTCAGAGTGGCCGTGGTCTTTTGTGTGGTTTTCGCTACGAGTAACCCTCGGAGGTTTCCCCCCTATTGGGGAATTTTTCATTGTTTCAATTTTCATTTTATTGTTTATATATATATATATGTTTTATGTCTTTTGTCTTTTCTTATATAAATAATAATAATATTTACACGCACAAAACCCACATCGTACCGTCCTGTTCCGTCTGTGATGTTTTTCTTGATGTCAGCCGTTGTGGCCAATAAAGAAATCATTATTATTATTATTATTATTATTATTTTATTATTATTATTATTTTATTATTATTATTCATAATTTCTACAGTATTTATCATGGTTGCTATATCGACTACTCTCTGTCGACACGCGGCTAAGACCTTAGATTGACAGCACGTTTTATAGTAAATGTGCATTGCCCATCAGTGCAGTCCTTTGTTGGAGAGCAATGTGTTTTTAGGTCTATTTCCTCACGATACCTACTCAGTTTTTGTAGTACCGAGCCAAAAGATCCTCTGACAGATATAAGTGGACATATAGATTGTACAGAGGTGAGATATAAAGGAAGAATCGCCGCCATTACAGGAATACTACTACTTTATGTATCGACATAAAAACGAAGAAAAGTGTAGTTGACCACGATGAAATTTGAACTCAGACCGGGACGAATACCGCTAAGTAGCCTAAACGGCTTTCTTCTAACTCTCCCAATTTGCCGCCCCACATAAAGATGAGATTAAGATAAAGAAAGGATGTAGAATAGCTGAGATTAAAATAAGCTCTAAGTTGATGTGCCAACCTGAACATTAGCCAAAATGAAAATATGCCAATATAAATAAGTTACATAAGATTTTAGCAATCGTTTTTACACACGTTTACTTAGCTCCATTTGTTTGGTGTGAATTGAATAACTGCTAGATCGTCTGTAGGATAAGGTATCTATTTACACCATGCTAAATTTCTTCCAGAGGGTCGGATACCTATTCCTGTTTATCTAAGATGAAATGTGACCAGGTAATATAAACAGTGAATTATTTAAGATATTGAGCGTTCAGCTTGCCGTACATAAATATACTACCCCAATTTATAATGCTGTCATAAGATATGATCGAGATATAGAGACGACAAAAGAAAAACCAAATATAAAATGAAGCTGAAAGTAATTCCCTTAATCCTAATAACATATGAACGAATAACAGTATCAAAAATCAGTCTACTTGAATTGGCCGTATCATTAAGAAATTCTATTACGCAGTCATGCGATCCGGGGTTCAATCTCACAACGTGGAATATTCGTCAAGTGTTATTTACTATAGCCTAGAATCGACTCAAGTGTTCTGAGGGAATTGGGTACAGGGAAGATATTTGGAAGCCCATCGTGCTTATTATTCAAAGGGACATATTTCTCACATAATTTGTCACGCTGAATCACCTTGAGTATTACGTCATAAGGTTACACGTATCTCTTGAATGCTCAGCCATATTTATCTTAATTTCAGGAGCAGGCTGTTTCGTTGATCGAACAATTGGAGCTCACGTTGTCGAAATTTACATAGGTCCATTGATATAGAATTCTTATCTTATGATTATTGGCAGAATCGTAACAGCGTCGGACACAATGTCCTGTGGTATTTATTTATGCTGCCTCCTTCAGATTTCGAATTCTCTTGAAGTCGACTTCAGATTTCGTCTTTCATGGATTGACAAATTACATACCAATCCTAGGCGGTGGACTCCGGGAATCGTTATTCAAAGTGATTACATGTTATGTAGTATTTGATCTGGCCCTTTATACTCTGATTCAAAATCTGTCACCGTCAACTTGTATGTTTAACTGAATCCGTTACACTGTTTAACACCAGCACTTGGTGCTTATGTGCCTTTAGTCACAGGGACATGAATTTTGCTTTTCGTGCTTCCAGAAGCGATAGATAAATAAACATATCAGTCATGTACAGAGATAGATTTAATCGACGTCTACCTGACTTCAAATTGATGGCCCTGTGCATAACTAATGGAGATTTAATGGCAATTTTGTTAGACCGTCGTACATTGCAAGCATTTGTTACATAACGAAGAGTCTCAGAAACACCGGGAATAAAATAGACTACAATGGTTTTTATTCTTTCACCTTAGTAAATGAGAATCTCATGGTGTTCCCACTGTGCTAAAAGTAACATGATAATTTTCCTACTACCCAACAGCCATCTTACCAAATAACAGACCCTCGGAAAAATGTAGCTCCAGCGATTGTGTTTTTGAGAAAGCACATAAAATATGATCACGATGGAACGTGACTCTAGCAGAGTTGATCAGGGGGACAAATCAATTACAACAACAATGATTAGACCGAACAAATTATTACTGCTACCAACATTTAGCACTATAAACAGAACACAAAGTAAAAGCAATAAATAAATTAAAATTAAATTGTAAATAAATATATAAATAATTAAAATTATCGAAAATATATATATCAAAAACGCTTTTTGAAAAAAAAATAGAAATTCGCTAAAACTAATTTCCAGTGACAAGTTAATTTTTTTCCCCAATTTTAAGTGCATTTTCTATAATTTTTAATACTTTCATTTAGCTTTCGTATTTTCTGTTTATTTATTATTTTCCAATTTTTTCCCTTGTATCATTGATTTTATTATTATTATTATTATTGTCATTATTTTTTGTATGTGTGAGTTTCCGTTATGTGTGAAGAAAGATTTTCTCATTCATTTTTTTTATTTTTCTCTCTACTCAATAAATAATGTATCTTATAAAGATGACAAGTTATGTGAAATATTTTCATTTTAGATTAGTTGTAATTTAGATTAATTTGTAAAAGATTATTACGAACCAACTAGACCACCACACGAGCTTCATCTCCTTCCTTACTTTTCCAAAATAACAAAATGTTTCAATTCTCCAAATTATCTCTTTTTCCCCTCATCGCTTCTCCTCATACACCAACACATACATTTATTAATAATAGGAGACGAGTAATTCAGGACAACGCTGTATGCTGAACGTGCTAGAGAAAGGGAACTATGATTTTGTTGTTTTTGCCATAGCTGCTACTATCTGTCGGTTTGAAACTCTTGACATCAGCGAAGCGTCACCGCTTTTTTTTGGGGGGGGGGGGGGAATGGCATGATGCTGTATGTGAACTCCTAACACACGGAACAGGAATAGATAATGCAAAGCTTCCCGTTCGGTATTTTGATAATTCCGCCAACTAATCTACCTACCTTGAGTTGGTACCTTATTTTATCAGCTCTGAAATTATGAACAAAAAAATTAAACGGAGTCGATATGACAACAGAGCATAAATAACTGAAACATATACCGTGAGATTTAATCTGGAGCTCTCATGGCTCTCCCACTTCACCGTTGTCTGCCAGGTAAAATATCAAGTCAAAATTGTTAGAGAAATAAATATCGTCTTTTATCGGTGTAACACGCGTCCTAAATGTTAAAGAGTCATGTTGTACCGCCTGACACGTCGAAGGAATACATGTAAACTCTCTAGTTGATTTCATTTAATAGTTGTTGTTTAGATCCATGTGTCCCGTGATCTGATCAAGCAGATCTGTGATTAAAGACATTCCAAATGCATTGGATCCTTCCAGAAATATCAGCCAATTGTTACTCAGATTCCACCATATAGATTGAAATAAAAAAAATAATTACTAACGCAACATGTAATAAAGTGTCTTGTTCAAGGGCACAAACCACAATAGTATCCGGGAACTGAACTGACAGGCCTTCACTCGTGAGCCCAACATGTTAAACACTAAGCTACGCATATTAACTACTATACACAAGCATATGTAAAATAGCCATTTCCATGTTCATGATTCTTGTTTACAAGCCTAGGTTTAGACATGGCTGCGTGTTAAAGAATCTTGCTTTGAATGAACGTGGTTCTGAGTTCAGTCCCACTACCTGGCCGTTGGGTGAGTGTCTTCAACTCTTACTTCCAATTGCCCAATGCTCCCTGAATGGAAGAGGCCCGTCATGTATATATATATATGTGTGTGTGTATGTATGTGTGTGTGAGTGTGTGTGTGTGTATGTGTGTATGTGTGGGTGTGTGTGTGTGTGTGTGTGTGTGTGTGTGTGTGTGTGTGTGTGTGTGTGTGTGTGTGTGTGTGTGTGTGTGTGTGTGTGTGTGTGTGTGTGTGTGTGCATATATGTGTGTAGCTGCGCTTATGGCTCGTAACTTAAAAGTTCGACGTAAACAAGGTCGCTAAAATGTGCAAAACATATACAGGGGGGTCTATATAATCGATTGAATCATGACTATACCCCAATATCGCCGCAGTCTAACGACTGAAACCAACAATTTAGTAAGATGATAAAGGAGACACTTCAGTGTAAAAGAGAAAGGCAGAAAGAGAGAGAGAGAAATTGGAGTGTAGGAAGAAGAGGAGCGGAAAGATGTTAAGAGAAGGTGACAGTGAAAGAACTCATGAAAAGAAATTGACATTTCCACAGCATTTAGTTAAACGTCAATGTCATGTTGCTGTCATTGTGGTTGTTTCACTACTTTATAATTTGAAACAACTTCAATATCATGAATTCTCATCAACCTCATGATTATCATTCACTTACATTATCAACACTAAAATGGGATGAGAAAGACATGACTGTAACACAATATCTTGCCTTAAATCTGTCTCCTCCAACCTAGCATATCAAAGGTATTGTTCTTCTGCAATTATATATCAGTGGTAGCATTTAAATTCCTGTCTAATGAATTACATGATTCAGCTTTAATTATAAGGTGCAGGAACTTCAATTAAAGCATTAATGTTCTATAGTAAAACAATGAGTTTCATTACAGAATCCGATTCCTACCTTCTAATGGATTTTGACATATATATATATATATATATATATATATATATATATATATGTCTGTGTGTCTATATATATATATATGTGAGTGTGTGTATAGTTATATATATATATATATGTATGTATATATATATATAATTGTATATACATATATATATATATATATAGAGAAACACACACACATATATATATATATATATATATATTTGTGTGTGTGTGTGTGTAACACAAACTGCACATACCTAAATAAATCTAAGCCAAACTCAAGTTATCCACGTTCACCTGCAAACGAAACCTACCCACGAAACCAAACCACATCAATCTGTTCCAGTTGTATTATTTACTTTCTATGAGGCGGTGGATTGGCAGTATCGGTAGAGGGTCGGACGCCATGCTTTGCAGCAAAGAGTTACGGCCCTTTATGGTCTGAGTTCAAATCCCGCCGAGGTTAACTTTGGCTTTCATCCTTACGAGGTCGATAAATAAAGTACCAGTAATACACTGGGATAATTGCTGGCCTTGTGCCTAAAGTAGAAACAATTATTTACTTTCTATATTATCTTATATGGTAAATATGAATTTTGAAAGGAGCCAATCTTTCGACTGGACCCAAGAAACAATATATTCATTAGTATTTCCAATTGTAGATACTATCTTCTAGCCCACTCTTCTTCCAATGATGAGAGAACATGATTTGACTTCATAACGCATAGAACGGGAATAGATAACGTAAAGCTTCCCACACGATGCTTTAACCACTTTTAGCCTGGAACTTTATTTACTGACAACAAGGATCTTGTTTACTTGGACGGAATTATATTTCGGATCTCAGAAACCTGAAATAAATACCGAGTCATTTTAATCAGACACTCTAAAGCAGGAATGGACAACAATTTAAGAACACTGGGCCGAATAGGATATAGTTTAACATACGGCGTACCTCACTACTAAAAACTTCAAGATAATTTTGAAAACAGGCGTGCTATTCAGATAGCCAAACGGTCCGCAAGTTGTCCCTGACTGCTCTACAACTCTTTAATAACCATGTGTCTGGAATAAAAACCGACTCTTTATTTTCCCAGGTCTTTGAATGCTGCATTTTCTCCTCAGAAAATAAATTAAACATAATAATATTTGTAATTATACGTTTGAGCAATGGGTAAATACACATAATAGGTGAAAAAAAAGACAGAATCGTTAGTTCCCGGGATTAAATGCCTTAGTGTTTGTTCAAGATTTGTGCACGTTGCGTTCAAATCCCGTTGAGCCAACTTTGTCTTTCATAATGTCGGTGTCCATAAAAAAATTAGTAATCCATGAGACAGTACATTAGCGGAATTATCTATGCATCGGATGGGATAACTTGTAATATATGTTGTTGCTCTGTTGTTTTAGCCAGATCCCATCAAATTTCATAGGAAAAGTAGTGACGCTTCTGTCAATATTTGCAACCGACTTATAGTATCACTGATGGAAACGGTTTCCTAGATACGATCAATGGAGACATAGTTTCCTTGGCCTGATCAAAGGGTGGATTACTTTTCATTTATTCCTTTAAGTATTATTGTACCAGAAACGAAACAGAAATTATATCATCCAGGACTTAGAAGAGTGATAATTATCTTGCAATGTTACATACAGTTCTTGGTACGTCGTTTTCTAGTCTGATATTATAGGAAAACACGTTATTGATTGACGGATGCAAATGTGCAATTTCAAAAGTGAAATAATTTCTCACCATTTAAAAAAATCCCTCTGTGATTCCTTTTAATTCACAATATAAATGTAAGGATTTCCAACCGAATATAGCAAGCAAAATATTGGATTAATTTTATTAATGACCGCTGCCAATTTTTTTCCAATCACAGAACTTGAATTAGCGTTAAAAATCCATTATATTACAGTTGACTTTTTTTTCGAAAATCCATTCGTTGTTCATCATTGCATTGATTTTGATATATTTTTATCTTTAAATTTCTGTCGAATTCCACAGAGAGCAGCTGTTTTGCTCATTTCTTTTATTCAAAGATTAAATTGATCAGTTTGGGAGTAGTTGTTTCTATTCTACTTCTATTCTCAGTTTTTTCAGCTCATTCAGTTTATAAAGCAGTGTAGCGCATAAATATAGGCTCTTAACTGCGTGTGTTTCTAAAGAAATTTATCAACGGTTCCTTAATATTGTTACAAAAGGATATTTCATTGTGCAGTTTAACTTTTTCTACCCACAGTTTTCTGGCTTGTAGACAATACTTAAATACAAATGTTTTGTTTGTTCTCAAGTACACGTCATGCTATTCACAGCCAAGACGGCGATAGTAGAATCATGAAGAGTGGAATAAGCATAAGAATAAGAATTAAAGATGGTCTAAAGAAGAAAGAATTAGCAGGTAGAAACGAAAAGAAGTAAAAGAAAACAAAGATAAAGAACAATAAATGAATGAAAAGAAATATAAAATAAAATATGAGAGGAAAATAAGAGGAAGGAACATAAAAGATAACAAAGATTACATGATAAAACAAATGGTAAAAAGAATCATCAAACTAGCAAATGTTACCAAAACATGGAATTAAAAACACAATAGAAATAGCAACAATAACTGCCAAAGCTGCAGGAAATAAAGAACAGTGAAGTGAGGTCAATAATATTAGCTCTACGTATTAATTCTTTACAAAAGCAAAAGTTACATCGTGAAGAAATATATGATAATGATATAATATAATGCTACTGCATTTTCCACAGTTATTATTAGTGTAATAAAAAGGGCGGTGAATTAGTGGAATCGTGTAAAGCGTTGGACTATATGATTTGCAGCATTTAGTTACTTTTCTTTAAGTTCGAATCTCTTAGAGAATAATTTGCCTTTCATATACCCAGGATTTAGAGAATAAAGTACTAGTCCATTGTGAGCTAACGTTATTCACTTTCCTGAACTGATGGCCTTTTATCTTATTACAATTGTAACTAAAATGACTATGAAATAACGGAATCGATTAGAGTATCATACATATTTCTCTGAGGCATTTTATGTTTCAATTAATTCTGAGTTCAAAACCTAATAAGGTCAACTTTGCATTTCATACTTCCAGAGAGGATAAACTATAGTATATTTAATCCACGATCCTCCTCTTACCACAAAGGCTTGCTAGACTTTTTCATGAATTAGAAACTAATATTATTGTAAGTAAAAGGCGATGAGTTGACGGAATCGTTAGAAGTAAAACAGATAGTCTATAGGAAAGAAGTGAAGATGGAGTAAACTCCCATAAACTTTTCGACGGTGAAATCCGATTTTGTGGATAAAGAACTTAGGTTGCCACTGAAGGAAATGTCGCAATATTTAGCTTCCTAAATCAGTGGCCCACCGCCCAATCCTAGTGTAGTAAATGACACTTTATTATACACGATTTGTTATGAATATATTATAGGAATTAAATTATGCAACCTTGTATTTTTCAATAATATTTGAAACAACATGTATTTGTGACAACATTCTGTGTGATACAGTAATTTTCACATCGGGCCATAACGACAGATTACCAGGCAGATGGACATTGGATTCAACAATAATTTGTCACATCATCCGTTACCACTCTCTTCAAGTATTTATTTGCAAATGTTTTATATATACGTAGGATAGATATATAGAAAGATAGATATCTGCAGCTGATAATGTTAGTAAAGCAGCTCTTTAAGTCTTTAAACATTTCTCTGATAATGTCAAACATCTCGTCATGCCAAGTCTAAACTAAATTCTTCTTCAAGATTTCACCTGTTTCCCATTTCTTTATGTAAAACCGTCTCAGTTGACCTTCTCACCGATGATAAGGATTTATTATATTAGCACAAGGCCCTATTCACATTCAACGAATATATAAATAAATAAAGAGAGATAAATGTATATTTATATAATATATATGTGTATGTGTGTGTGTGTGTGTGTGTGTGTGTGTGTGTGTGTGCGTGTGCGTGTGTGCGTGTGTGTGTGTGTGTGTGTGTGTGTGTGTGTGTGTGTGCGTGTGTGTGTGTGTGTGTGTGCGTGTTTGTTTGTATTGTATATATAAAGAAATTGAGAGAAAGTGTCGTCCGAACGAATATCCTCCACTTCAAACTAAGGTACCCTCCACCTCTGGGTCCCGGTCGACAGGATGGAGAATACATGGCCTTGGTAAAAGCAGAGGGAGGCGCGCTGGAACAACCACTACAACTCGTAGGGCTCGCAACTGTAGGCGGATGTGTTCTGGGAGCTAATACACTGGAAGTCTCTACTGCTATATGCTCTACCACAAACCAATGTGAGAGCGGCCGTTACTTGGCCAGTTTGGCCTCTTCGTCTTGGCCGGCAGCAGAGCCTAGTTGAGTAGGTGTAACAATATGTGGTATCCCACGCGTAACAGGGAAAGTATGATACCGTCTGGATTTTGCCGTCCCCTAGGTCCAGCTCTTCTTGCTCGAGGTGAGAAGGGAATTATGCACCGTCTAGTTCATGTTTTAAGACCAACGGTATGCACAATGTTTCCACAGCGGCATTTATGAGGGTCATAGACGCGAAGACCGAGTCTAATGGAAACACCAATGTGCAAGTAGTCTCTGTCCAGTTGAGTACCAGTTGAAAGTGAGGGGACTGCGTTGAGCCAGGAATCACTGTGGGGTTAGGAAACCGTGTGCAAACATGCCTGACATTGCTGGTCACATCATGTGACCAGACCGTCTGAAATCATGCACCAGACCGTCTGAAATCATGTTTTCAATTATGGCATCCCATTTCTTTAGGGGTGATTGGACATCTACGGAGGGGAGCGGGAGATGGATTCTAAATGGCGGAGGCCGAGCTTGTTCCATTTCGCGTAGGCCACTTCGCGCTTCTTGATCACAAAAGGTTCAGTTGTGTTGTAGAGATTTCTGTTAATTAGGACATGGCAAGAGGTCACCGACGAAAGAAAATCAGTGCAAGTGGGATAGGAGACCGAAGTCTGGGGCCACCCTATCTGACGGGTATTGTGCCCTGCTACCATCCTATGCCATCAAAACCGACCCTGCATATCTCCTCGGCAGACTGCCGGATGCAGACGCCGAGATCTCTGAGGAGACAGGATTGGCTGTAGAAGGGGTTATTGTGGAATGTGTATAAGAACTTCGGAATGGCGAAGCATTTCTTCAACAGAAAAGGTGCCGGGTGGGCTTCATTCAGGTTCAGTCTGCTCATCATGAATTCTATCTGGTGTAGGGTAGAGGGTTAAGGGAATAGCAGGGGGAATAATCGGTGACCCGAGGGTAAAGACAGTTGAAGGTATTTCTGATGTTAAGTTTCATGATGAGATGCCTGGGATCACTGAGCACTGCCTTGAGAGGGTAGGTTTTGATGAAATGCCTAACGGCGTGGGTGAGTCCCTCCCACCCACTGCCCACACCTACAGCAAACTGCACCTGGCTTGCTTCTTGGCCTAGCTTAGATACAATAGACTATATATTCTGATATATCTGTAAGATTTGGTAGTAGCGTCAGTGATAACGGCATATATCAGCCTTAGATATTTAGAGGTGTCTATTTTCAGCATCTTCTGGTAGAGTTGTTCCGAAGTAATTCTCTTAATTTTTGTTATCTTCTCATTTAACTCACACATTGAATACCTTTAATGCCTTTTGAATTTAAAAAGAGGCATCCTGCCTTATATTATCTAAGATAACATATACATGAAACATTAATTGATAACACTACCAACTCATGCTTACTGTAAAACAACAAACACGTGTTTCAATGGACAGAATTACGAATTGCTAAACTTAATACTGTGTATAAAGAAGTATCTATTTACGGAATTGAAATTTCGAGAGTTATAATTAATTGCGTAATGATTCGAATGCTATAATGATGCAGTAATTGCATTGAGATAACAGTGTGATGATTCTATTGCTATTGATAATTAGGTGGGGTGTTAAAATGAAATAAATTAATTCCGTTTTCCTTTTCATTTATCTATTCAAAGGTGATAAATTACTGCAACAAAATTATGTAATTATGTGGGATTGTACAAATATCTTTCAGAATAATTGTTTTGTCTTAGTTGTTAAGAACCGTGGAATTTCAATACGTCGAGTTTGTCAATGATATCTTTAGAAAGTATAATTACGTAGCTGCATGCTTGTGGGAATTGTGTTCTACATATTGCTTCTCTTTGTTATTTTGTATGCTGAAAGTGATTCGTCCGAAATAGAACAAGGTGTATCAATGTACTCAGTAAGTATCAATATTATCAGTATTTTCTAGTCTTATTATCATTGGATTAATGGCAAATATTTGGTAACTTAATGACATCTATGGTCACCAGGCCATAGATGTTAGCAATAATGCACATCAAGAACTTGGTGATCAGGACCATTGACCTCAGAGAGTTTGCTTTTCTAAGTATCGTGTGAGTGATACATGGTTAATGTATGAACCTTTCACTGAGATAACACATCAGTCATGTTGATTCCTATAGAATCATCTGTCACCCTAGGTCTGATGCCTACCGGGTGCTCTGCCAGTAATACTTAATCGATATATTGTATCTATACGGAGAACAGCGTTTCTAAAAAAACATATTTTCAGGCATATCTAAGGTCATATTATTTTACGTACATGTTCGACTGTTTTAGAGATACATATTCCTTTGGGGGATGTTTGTCCTGGTATTTCTACATTGATGCGTTTGTGTTCGTTATACGTACAGGCATTCTTCTTCGTCTAGTATGAAGTCAATTATTTGGTGATAAGTTTGAGAATGGAACGACGTAGATATAAATATTGTCAATACGCACGTTAAATATGATGGTAGTAGTCTGGAAAATTATAATCTTATAAACAACTTACTTCAGATATTTAAACATTTAATGATTTAATAAACCAAATATATTGGAAAATAAATTGGATTATACTATTTCAAGTAAATTCGATTACAATATCAAGACTATCATTCATAGCCTAATGGTTAGGGTATTTGTCTTACTGTAAGCTAGTGACTTACATTCTGGGACCAGGCGCCGTATTGTGTTCTTGAACAAGACACTCCTTTTCAATTACAGCGTAATACAGTATTCGTAATAGGAGTATTCCTTTGAATTATAGATACAGTACATGTATAGTCCTATATAAATTCGCCCAGAAAGTTTGCGTCGACCTGCAGCTTTGGCAAATACCAAATTTCCAAGAAGTCATGCTGAGGTATCGAACCACTGAATTTAACATTGCGAAGTGAGCTGATTAACCATGCTATATCAATGATCATTCCATCACAAACCAATACTTGTGCTGTCTCATTTAGCTGGCCTTTCAACCGTGATTAAAATGAACTTTATTCTTTGCATCTGGCTAGTTTCGTGCAACGCCTACCCATTACATGTCAGCCGTATTCTGTCTACTCCACCACCAGAAAACACATAATAATCTGAAATGTCCTCCCTACTCATGTTTCTCCCAATGCAGTTATCGATTTGTAACTATCCAAGTGAAACATTAACCATACTTTGGGCCGTTCTTGGGGATGGTAGGGAAAAGCCGTGGTCAGAATCATTTCTCCTGCCCGTATCATTAGAGAAAACGAAAACAAATGATTATAGCAAAACCAGGTGAGTATATTAAGCCCAAAATATAACCCTTTGATAATGAGGTTGTAACTTGTGTCTTTAGCTAAAGTTAATCGTTGTCACAAACCACGAGTGTCAACAGGCCGAATATTATTCCAGTTTTAGTGGCGTTAAGAGACGAGACTAAAAGTATACGTCTCCTCTCTGGACATGTAACCAGTTTATAGCAGAATAAACACGCAAATGCTGCTGATGATGATAATGATACTCATTTCAGTTAGCTCAGAATCACTGTGAAATGAAATAAATATATTATTGATGGACACAATGTGCCAATCGGAACGCGTTCAAGATTTGAAGCCACAACCTGATGATTGTGAGTCAACACACTAACTAAACATTCCTATGATCTTTGAATGCAAATTGTAAATAAACGTCAGCGAAAGTGTTTTTTAAGAATAACAATTTTCTTTGAAATATAATGCTGAAAAATCAACAATGAGTAGCTAGTGACATAATGCCTAGAATATAAAGAACAGGTGCAATAAAATCCATGATGTATTATATATCAAAAAGGAAATAATATAAAATATGTACGTATGAGGATTTACTGTCAAAGTTCATTAACAGATAAAGAAATAGCTATGCCCAGAAGTGTTAATTATTATGAAACGTATTTTTTCAAATTACGCCAAGAATGTACGTTTAAAGCAGGAATATCAAATGTTAACATGCTCCTTATAATGGTTTGTTAGCATGCATGTACTCATACCCAGGTTAAATGGTCTCTCGTGGCGTGCGTGCTCATTTGACAAATACACTAATTATTTATATCTAAGGTACATTTCTTTCCAGAATCATCTGCATGTGCCGCAGGTATTAATATGTGTGTGTGTGTGCGTGCGTGCGTGCGTGCGTGCGTGCGTGTGTGTGTGTGTGTGTGTGTGTGTGTACATGCGTTTTGAACAACGGAACAGCTTGTATATAAAATTACTGTGAACGTGGCCATGAAACTCTAAACATAGCTTTAATCTTAACGTAGCTCTGAGGGAAATTCAGTATATAACAGTATGTAGTACGTCTGGCTCAATAAATTACACGTATAATACATTTTTATCCAGTTAAGAGGACAGGAGCAACGTGAAATAAACCTCAAGGACACAACGTGCCATTGGAAATCGAACTTACGATGTTCAACAGAACGTCCTATCCATTCAGTCACGTGCATTCGCAGCATCATACTTTTAACTAAATATGGACATATTTTATTTATCAAATAAATGAAATAAATATGACGTGGATATTACAATACAACGAGAGGAAACATAATAGTACCACTGACGATGTCATAGGTGTGGATGAAAGAACTTTGATAGACTATATATATTTATATCTCTATTTTTAACCGTTGGTCAATCAAAGATAAACATTGATTGCCAGATAACTTAACTATGGAGATATAAAAGATACAG
>OZ024741.1:81901668-81904168 GCA_964016885.1 Eledone cirrhosa | reverse complement strand
TTTCTACAGAAGAAGAAAAGACAATTGCCCAATGTACCATACGTTTTGAATGAACCCGAAAAGTTGTGATTCTGACTCGAAATACTTGACCACATACAGCCATGTCTGCCCCTACAATTGAAAGAAAATATTTTATAATAATTTCAATATATGAACACTTTGCTAAATAATATTCATTCTAAAGACAAATTTAATAATGAAAAAGTTATCTATAAAATAATGCAAAATTATTGATTAGTTTCAGAATTAATTGAAACAGATATGCCGCATATAAGTTTTTCTTCCCACCATTAGAAAAATGTTCACGAATGGGTTAACCTCTCAACTACATTTACTATAGTTTTACTTATTTCATGAACGAAAATGCTATGTGACAACATAGGTCTACTGTTTATATATTTCGCACATGCATAATAGATTGTAATAGATTGCAATTACATTAGAAATTTTATTATAATAAACAGCTTTAATAAATTGTTCTTTCATGACCTTTCTGTTGCTGCAGTGCATATATAATTCATATAAGTTATGTAATATATAAAGATTGTGTGAATATATGTATACTGTTATCTCATACACTGGCATGTGCTTTGCTGTTAAATTGTAGAATGTATCACAAGAATAAAGACATCTGTTTCGTTAATATAAATATATACACATAAATATGAATATATATATATATATATATATATATATATATATATATATATATATATATATTATAATAAATTTGAAGACTAAAATCCAAAGAGGGCTCGATAAGGATAAATATATATCAAATATATAAAAACCGTAGAGCAAATATTTATTAAAATAACAGATTAAAGTTTAAGCAAAGAATCGCTGCTTTCACCCTTAACGGGATCTTCTGAAACTAAAAAAATTAATCTGTGAACGCAGAAGTAAATATTTCGAAAAACGTTGCAATCAAGGGGAGACAGGAAGACGATACTTTGGTTCTTGGAAACGTTCCCTGGCAAAGAACGAAAAAAAGGTCATGCTGGGGGGAAATGCTTTATAAGGGAGAGAAAGATCTTAGCTAATGGTGTGGCCACCTCCATATTATATGTTGGGTTATACCATATAATGCGTCGGGATCTATTTTTCCTAGGTCTATGCTGATACTCGGAATATGCTACTTTATAGACAAATCCACTCCGATTAAGAGCTTCATTGTAATATGTGGAATGGTGGTGAAAATATGCTCGTTTGTAGATAGACGGGAAAGCCTCAAAGAAACGTTTCTTACCAGGTTCTTGGTTATGCTGGCAGGATGGTTAGAATGCTTGATTATGTAATTAAACGTATCATTCGGCTTTCTATACAGGTAGTGCAAGCTATTCGACAAATTGAGGGTAACTTCGAGGTAATTAACGACCGAGAGGTTGGTCTCAACCTGTATGGAGAGGGTGAAGCATTTTCCCCCAGCACATAAATATAATAAAAATTTTAATAGTAATACCATTACAATTTCTTACTCTACGACTCCTAACTTTGCACATAAGATCACTGCTTCAAATTTCGCTAAATTATCTAGTCGTATGGACACTTGCATCCCTGTAGCTAGTACTAACAGTAATTGTTGGAATCTGGTTGACTGCCCCCTAACCGGGAAATCCCTCTCTAGTAACATTTCTACAAATGTAAGGTTGAGACACCCACGTCCCGTAGGGCCTACATGGGTTAACCGCCAATAGATTCAAGCAGCGTCTTTACATGCATACCCATTCTTTTATTAACCCTTCAAGAAAGAGTATGACGTCACTTTCAGCTTGTATCTGGAGTCTAAAAGACAACCACACCCAATATAGGTTACACTGGGAGATCCTATCTTAGGCTAGATCGTATAACGGAAATAAAAAACCACGTGACCTCTGCGCCGCTGAAGCCCTGGAAATACTCCACGCCAATGAACACATCTTAAACAAAAAATATGAGGCAATTTCGGCTTGTAAACATAAATTGCACAAATCTTTCTTGTATTACAGCCCAACTTTATACCCTAACGGATAGTACGAACTAAACGCGGATGTGGTAGCTAAGTATATTTTATGTTTATACTATTACTTATTTGTATAGGCAAGTATATATTACCAATATGTTTTATGAAGGTACGTATACTTTCTCGTACGTATATCTGCTTTTATTTGTTATAGGAGTATATATTATATTATATATACTGGTACATGTGTATATGGTTATGTGTATGCGTTTGTGTGTGTATGCGGGTTTGCACGTATGTAGTGTGTGTGTATACGTGTACTTTGTGTTTTGGTTGACGTACGTTTACCGATCATATGTGTATTTACGTGAGGTGTGTGTCTGCGCACGTTATATACGTATTTATGTGTGTATATTTATATACGTTTATATAATTATATGTACACGCGCGCACACACACACATGTATATATATTTTTTTTATATATATATTTTTTTTTAATAATTGTTTTATATCTATTTGGTGTATACGTTCGTTCGTATGTGTGCGGGTACAGGCG
>OZ024741.1:81859313-81891468 GCA_964016885.1 Eledone cirrhosa | reverse complement strand
TCACGCATTCTCCCACACACTTAAACAGGCATGAACAAAGAAAAAACCTTTTAAAGGGAGACTACTCTTTATCCACCTAACCTTAACTCTTTGACATTAGAGATAGAACAGATACCCTATACCATTTCCTGTCAGCATGACTTGGCAAGCTATTTAGAACACTGGTTTAACCGCTTTACTTCCCTCCGAAGAAGAGATATTATCTCGAAAATTAAGGACATTTAAATAAATCTAAGGTAAAAGACTAATTGTCAACAATATCTTTTGAATTTGCATTCTTTATTCTATGTCCATACCTGCATTGTTTTGGCTTTATTATATATATACAAACGTTTATATATATATATATATATATATGTGTGTGTGTGTGTGTGTGTGTGTGTGTGTGTGTGTGTGTGTGTGTGTGTGTGTGTGTGTGTGTGTGTGTGTATATATATATATATATATATATATATATATATATATATATATATATTATATACGTCGTTTCTGGCGAAGAAGAGAACTGTACGTTCGGAAATTAACGTTCAATTAGCTGAGGAATTCACATACATGCGTACATTTCATGCAGTTCTCAGGGAGATTCAGTGAGACTCAGGATATCACAAGGTTGACTTTTTGAATTTAGAGGTTAAAATATTTTTGCTAGCTGCGTGAACTGAAGCTTCCTGAACTAAATTGTCTTGCTCAAGGACAAAACATGCAGCAAAGAATGAAACTCATGACCTTACGTTTGTGAGTCGAATACACACGCACACACACATACATACATACACACACACACACACGAATGAATGCGAATGAAATCTCATGGGGTAGAAACATAATTTTTGTATGTTTATATACATTTTTCTTCTAACTTTGATTTTATACCTAATTGTGTATGGTTGACGATATATTTAATCGATTTCAACGTGCTATTAGAAATGGTGGGTAAATATTCTATAGCTGTTGATCGCGGATAGATAGCTGTCGTTTATTTATCTATTATTTCTTCATAGGTGCCTTTTTATCTTATAGCCTGGTTTAATTGGATTTTTGTGTGGTTGATTACGCTGATTGGGAGAGGAAATAATGTATATATTTTATCAAATGATTCTATGGACATACTTTATTGTATATATATATATATATATATATATATATATATAATAATTTCTAGTATATGCACAAGGCTAGTAATTTTGGTGGGGGAAGGGAAAGTCGATTAAATCGACCCCAGTACGTTGCTGGTGCTTTATGTTATCGATCCCGTAAGGATGAAAGGCAAAGTTAACCTCGGCGGGATTTGAACTCAGATCATAAAGGGCCGTAACTCTATGATACAAAGCATGGTGTCCGACTCTCTACCGCTACTGCCAGATTTCTTATTTAGGCACAAGGCCAATTATTTGAGGGGAGGGGAAAGTCACTTATATTGACCCCTATGCATTACTGGTGCTTTATTATTATAAAGCTAACCTCGGATTTGAACTTATAACGTAAAAGGCCATAACTCTGTGCTGCAAAGCATGTTGTCTGACGCTCTACCGATACTGCCAATCTACCGCCCTAATAATAATAATGTTTCTACTTTCGGCACAAGGCCAGCAAAATAATAGTAATAATAATCTACTAATATTAAAGCCAATGTGTATTTGTCCATTACACACTAGAGATGAGATGACTGAGGAAGGTGTCTAAACAGCATCTAACATTCGCTACACCTGTGTGTGTATATGTGTAGCGAATTCGCTACATACATTGGCTGTTATGATTATGTGAGTTTTTGTGTTTGTGTAAATTATATGTATATATAATATTTGTGTGAATGTATGTGTGTTTGTGTGTGTTTATTTAGAAAGATACATAGACAATAGAATTACAGACACACACGAATCTACACAAACACACACATATATATATATATATATATATATATACACAGGCACACTTATAAAAAATAAGAATTACATACACTCACATCTATGTAATGACTGAGGAAGGATGGGTGAGAAACTATAGAAGTCCAGCGTTCTAAGGCTCGTCACAGCTGTTTGTTTGTGTGTTTGTATCACTTTTTTTGAGTGAGCGAGAAGGAACCAGCCAACCAACAAATCAACAAACATATCTTTTTATATTATGTGTAGATATTACAATTAGCCGTCATTTTTGACGGCTTGAGACCAGCTAGTAATAATAGTAATAATAATAATAACAATAATGATAATAATAATTGTTTCTACTTTAGGCACAAGGCCAGCAATTACCCAGTGTATTACTGGTACTTTATTTTATCGACCCCGTAAGGATGAAAGGCAAAGTCAACCTCGGCGGGATTTGAACTCAGATCGCAAAGGGACGTAACTATGCTGGAAAACATAGCGTCCGACCCTCTACTGATACTGCCAATCCACCGCCCTTGATAATAATGATAATAATAATAATGCTTTCTTTATTAACCACAAGGGTTTACACAAAGTGAGACATTAAGGACAGTAGAGGACAATACAGGACGGTACAAATGGGCATTTCTGCGTGTAAAAAAAAATAAAAACAGAGGATGTAACAAAAAAAGGAACGATGAAAAATTCCCCAATAAGGGGGAGACTTCTGAGGGCCATCGTGGAGAAAGCCCATTAAAAAAAGCCACGGTGACCCTGACCACCAGGGCAAGTGCCCTCTCCCTGTTTTCCACATTCAATTTACAGGCACACACTATGGCCATTCTTGCCTCTCTCACCCACCTTTCAACAAAATGCTGGGAAGAGAGCACCTCCCTCTCTACTCTGATTTTCCGTTTCAAATGAAATTTGAAAAAGTTAATCAGGGCATCACCGAAGAGGTAAGTGCGCGTCTTCAGCCCTTTCAGACGCGTCCACCGTACTATCTCTTTCGCCGTGGCCCCCAGACAAATAAAAACTGCCTGCGCTTCCCGTCTAAAGGAAGAGGGCGGGACAATCCTCACGATGGACTCAGCTGATAGCCGGATCTGTTCTACACGCGACAGCAGGTGTTCGACATAAACCCACAAGTCAGCAATGCTCGGACACTGGACGAGTGCGTGCAGGACGGTTTTGTCGCCCTGCGTGCATCTCGGACATGCCCGGTTGACGGCACTTCCATGCCTGTAGAGTTTATCCCGAACTGGCAAAGCTCCTCGGTAGCACTGCCAGGCCAGGGATTTCTGGACGTTGTCAATAGGCCCCGGCCCGAAAGTTCTTCCGAAGAGACTGGCTAGTTGATTTTCGTCGACGCCTAGAGTTTCTCCAAGTGCGTTGTCGCTCTTTCCCTCCACTAATTCTCTATAAAGCGCCAAGGTGGCGTTTCCACCGATCACATTGCCCGACTGGTCGAGGGCTGTGAGCGCCTGAAGACATTCCAGTCTCCAATAATAATAATTGTTTCTACTATTGGCACAAGGCCAGCAATTACCCAGTGCATTACTGGTACTTTATTTTATCCGTAAGGATGAAAGGCAAAGTTAACCTCGGCGGGCTTTGAACTCAGAATAGCAAGGGCCGTAACTATATGCGTCAAAGCATGGCGCTCGACTCTCTACCAATACTGCCAATCCACCAATAATGAAATAAAGCACAAAATGACGTCTTGTGGTCGTTTCAGGGAGAAAAATTATCGAAGTGCAAGCTGAACAACAGCAATTATCTATCTCTTTCTTATCACCTTCGAAAAATAAATCCACACTGCTGTTTAAACTCATAAACGATATGTATATACATACATTTATTTATAATGAAATGGTTAAGTTTGGATCTTGTTATATTTTCTCTTTTCAATCTTTTCTGTTTATATTTTAACGTTGGTAGAAGTCTAACATGCCGCTGAGTTTAACAACCTTAAGTTTCTTTCAAATAGCTCAATTTCTTTCAAGTATATATCGAACTACATTTCCGGTTCTCCTCTTTTACAGGGGATATCGCTAATATCGATCTCAACATTCTGAGATGACCTTCAAATATCATCACATAGTTACTACTACTTCGCTTTTGGAAAAAAAATTAGTCTAAAAGATTTTCTTCGATACGTTTTGGAAAATAGAAGCCGAATAGATCCTTTTCTAGCATATGATTATACTAAAACATTTGATTCTCCTGAAAATATTCTCCATTTTCTATGGCTCTACTAATCCACTTTATAGCTTTTACACTACTAATTCCAAAAATTTCTAGAACAACTTCAACAATAACAACAAAAGCAACAACCAGAAAAACAGAATGGTATAAATTTAGTTTCCAGTGCATCAAATGTGAAAAGTATTTTCTGTAGATACAATTTTCAACATAAAAGCAAAATACCCCAGAAAATATTTTAATGTCATGGCTTCGGATAAAAAAGCCATTTTCAAAGGATTTGTCGAACTTGTGACATTACTGTTAAACCACTCTCTTAATATAACATCCATTATCGCTTTCGGTTGGAAAGGTTATTATCGCTGTAACTATGAAGATGTAGCAAAGTAAGAAGTATCCATATTAATCGACAGTGTAAAGTGTATAAGCTCTCGATTCTAGGTCCTTTCTTCTTTTTAACAGAGCAAGGTGAGTCACGGAAACATAAATATTATGTCATACACTTTTTACTTCCAAAACCTGATATTATGGCTTCCACAGCTCATTCCCTCTATCCTATCTGTATCACACACACACACACACACATATATATATATATATACACATACAAAGACATGCATATATATATATAATGATATATACATGAATATACACACACACACATATATATAGAGAGAAAGATAGATAGATTGAAGTACATATACATATATATGCGCGTGTGTGTGTGTGTATGCTTATATATATCCCTTTATCTCTAACACTCTCCCTTCACGATAGAAATTTACTGTTTCTATATTAATATTTCATTGTTGTAGGACCACCAGAGTTAACTGAATCAAATGGCACCATCTTCTAAAGTTACTAAAATATACAGAATATACCAAAATATATGAAAGTTTATTCCTGTTCAAAAATACTGTTTTATATGATGAAATAACTCTGCTCTACCAGATAGAATTTTCTTCTGACTCGCTACAGTAGCTTAACACGGTCGGTACAATAAATCTAACGTGAAAAAAATATGTTTATGATTTTCAAGATTTTGGACTGATTTAATAATTTTTTCTACTTTTGGCACAAGGCCAGCAATTATCCCAGTGCATTAATGGTGCTTTATTTCATCGACCTTGTAAGGATGAAAGGCAAAGTTAACCTCGGCTGGATTTGAACTGAGACCGTAAGGGACCGTAACTCTTTGCTGCAAAGCATGACGACCGACCCTCTACCGATACTGCCAACAACTCACCGCCCTTTCATAATATAACTAACTTTCTCATTATTATGCTAGTACTTGCAACATAACTTAAAACATTTCTCATATAAAATTATAGTGGAATGTTTTTTGTTATAAATATATACGCTTTAGTATAAACAACACAGTAGAGTAGAACCAATGGAGGTTTTAAGTGTTTAGGCATAGAAATTGTTAGTCGTTCACAACGGGCCCTAAGACATTTAGAGCAGAGGTGGGATTTGTACCTAGAAAGTTTTCCTCCGTGGCACAAATCCGGGCAAGGTTGTTTGTGGAAGACCATCAGTCAGCCATGCATACCAGCCTCCCCTCTCCACGCCACCGATGCTGTCCAAAAGAAAGGCAACGGCCGATACATCTTGACACCAGTGACGTCTCAACTCATTTCTACAGCTGAGTAAACTGGAGCAAAGTGAAATGAAGTGTCTTGCTCAAAGACACAATACATCACCCAGGTCGAGAATCGAACTCACAACCTTACGATTGTAAGTCCAAAGCTCTAACCACTAAGCCATGCGCCTTCATTAGAGATTGACCACACAACGTAAAACGCCGTAATTATATTTCACAAAACATTTTGTCGGGTGCTCTACCGATACTGCCAATTCACCTCCCTCACAAAATTTGTAATAACATTTCCCTCCACTCACATCTAAAATAATTTAAATCTTCATTCTTTCCGGTTTCCAATTATATATTAATTTTTCAATTGCCTATGTCTGCAACAGAAACATATACAAAACACATCTATCTTATATTTCAGAGGAAAAATTAATTAAATTCGTTTAATTTTTTTCATTCTCTCATTCTTTATTATATTTATTTATTATATTTATTTATTTGTTTATTTTCCTATGATTTTATTTATGAAACTAGTTACCTTCGTTTGTAAAATCGTAACATTGAAGTCGTTATTAGATTCTACTCATAACATAACGTATCCAACAATATCTTTTGAAAGCGAGGCTGTGTTAAGGAATTTACTTTGCAACCTCATGGTTATGGGTTCCATCCCACCGCACGGCACCTGAGGCAAGGAGTTTTTGCTACACAATAGCAAATACCTTGTATTAGAATTTGGTAGAAGAAAACTTCAGAAGCTCACCGCGTATATGTATATATGTCAATATATATATATGCGCGCGCGCGTGTGTGTGTGTGTGTGTGTGTGTGTGTGTGTGTGTGTGTGTGTGTGTGTGTGTGTGTGTGCGTGTGTGCGTGTGACAGTATTTGACTATGCCTATGTCTCGTGAGGTAGTGGTTCGAAAATAAATAGATCGCTACTATAAATGACAGCCTTGAAAGCATGTACCGAGTTCGATATATCAAGGGAAGGTGTGTGAACTGGGTTTCTGAGAACCATTAGACTATACAATTATTAAGGTTTGAAAAGCTTACTCAAGTTAATATGGTGCTTGGATGAAAAATTACTAGATGACAATTCAAAATGGGGAGGAGGTGAGAAAACCTAGGATTCCAAGCTGGGGAATAGGACTGAGTTTGAGAACCAGTGCCGTAGGTAGAGATACCTGGAAGAGCTTCATAATGATATAGAGTAATCTCTAGCACAGTTTGAGTGACAAAAAGACCAACCCCAAAATTAGTCATCTTTTGGTTTGGGTATTACTGGGGGAATTATTTTCACCTAGCAATTGCGTGTGCAAGGTGGGAAGACAGAAGAAGCTTCTCTGAGTGCAAAGGCTGTGATGATAAAAGTGATGCAAGCAGTAAACGTTTAGATGGCTTCCTACGTGGTTACATCCCATAGCAATTTTATTAGGTATTTTGATAATAGTAGCACCAGTCATATTGAAAAGCTGTCAGTAATGGAGCTTAAGATCATAAGTCCAACACCCTAAACACGAGGATGTTCTGTTTATAGAATAATGTTTATGGAGAATTGTTTAGTGGAAATATACGGCTATGCTGAAAATAAAAGGGTAATGCTGCTATTTGGAATGTTGGACCATTGCCAGGAGCCGTTGTGATGCATAGAGTTAGCAGTAAGTTACGTAACCTTTTCTGAAAACAGCTAGATTATCATAGACCTTTCAAATTAACCATGCACTATGTAAATACGTTTATTTTTTCACTCCTCTAATTTGCATTCACCTTTTAAAAGCTAGCATAAGCAGAATGGCGTTCGTAAGAAAAATTGTTTTTATAGCTCGCTGCTTTTTTCTTCAGCTGACCATGCACTGCAATGTAGAGTGGGAGTGGAATTTCTTCACTACTATGAAAACGGTAGAAAGCATTTCGCTCAGTGTGGTCCAAAGGAATCATCGATTATAATTCATGATCGAGCAGGCAGTATTCCAGCATCTTATCTTCAGAATAATATATATATATATATATATATATATATAATCCTCTAAATATATATATATATATATTTAGAGGATTATAAGCCAGGCAATCTCGCTGATATAATCGCCTCCCTACCATGGTTTCAAAATCGAAAAAAATAGTAGCAGGCATTTCAAATCATTAGAACAAACACGGATGTATTCTTTGGAAAAAGAGGAGATATTGATCATAAAGTTTACATACCATTTCGTTGCTGAAACCGCATGCTGTCCAACACGTTGCTTTTTTTAAACTACTAATTGAAAAATCTCTCAATATATATTAAAACAACGCTACGGGCTTATAATTACGCCAGACTTGTACGCTCCTAAATAGAGTTTTTTGGCATGAGTTTAATATCTAAAATTGCTTCTGTGAGTGATATCTTATCTGTATATGTTATCCATTGATTGAGATGTCTAAATATTAGAGACAAATAATCTTTTAATTAATATATATATATATATATATATATATATATATATATATATATATATATATATATATATATATATATATATATATATATATATATATATATATATATATATATTATATATATATATATATATATATATATATATATATATATATATATATATATATATATATATATATATATATATATAACGAAGGAAATGTAGCAAGGAACCAAGTGGACCATAACGCACCAAAGTACTCAATACTTAGGGTAGTAGAGTGGGTAATAGGAACGAGTAGGACCCCGACGGCTGAGCTCAAGCCCTCGGGGTCCTACTCGTTCCTATATATATATATATATATATATATATATATATATAGTTTCTATCTATCTTCTTTTTCTGTCATCATGGATACTCATTCAAGTATTATTTGTAGCGGCTTTTCAAAGAACAAATATAATTCTAAATTTCTTAAACGCCTGGTTTGCGAAGTTTGGGTATGCGGGTGGTCGGGGCTAGACTACGCCGTTTGGCTTCGCCGTTTGGTTTACTCTGTTTTCTGGGTATTTCTTTATGGGTTCAGACAAGCCACAGTCTTATTTACATATATAATATATTTATAAGTGTGTAAGTGTGTGCACAGATTACGCATATAATAATAGTCTTTTAAAAGAGGATTTAGTATTATATTCCATTGCCACCTAAAGATCACACAGACAATCAACCATTTAAATATTCAGAGTTTAAGTATTGAGGGATTATTAGATGAGGCATACATATTTTAAACATTTTAAATATTTTATCTTAATCATTTTAAGTGTTAACTGATAAGCCAGAGAGCAACAACCATTTACAACCCCAAATGTTACCTCCCTTGATTCCCCAAAAGTAATTACTCTACCATCTCCATTGGTAGTGATCTCAATCAAGGGGGTTAAAAGTTTTAGATAATTAGCATACTACACAAGCATACTACTCACAGATAAATTAAGGCTGACAGTTCAAACACTCCGGAATTACTCCCCTTTTCCCAATATGAACCTCTCCGCTGTTTAGAATCAAATATAGTCGAATAAAGGAGTTTCCTTTTCCATATATTTTCAGAGTGACCGATGAGAGGTCAGTTTGGAAAAGCGTCTACTACTATTCAGAGGCGGCCATAACTGGAAACCAATGGTCGTACATTCATGTTAAGCGTATGAAACTTTATATATATATATATATATATATATATATATGAATATAGACATAGAATATTCGAAAATATTCTGTATGTTTATAATAAACATTTTGAAGACCTAATCGCTATAGAATAGAATACGTCACGTATTACAATTAGATTCTCGATAAAAGCAAGGGAAGTAATCTACGCGTTTCATTCTCGTTAGAAATCATCAGGACTACATATCCAGTGCTTTTATCGAGAATGACACAGCTAGAGACTTATAGAATACTTAGCTGTGTACAGGAACTGGTTTGAAAGAGCGGTTGCCGGTCCGGCAGAAATTAGAAATTGGAATAAATGCTCTGAAATAGCGATATATATGTGAATATAGACATAGAATATTCGAAAATATTCTGTATGTTTATAATAAACATTTTGAAGACCTAATCGCTATAGAATAGAATACGTCACGTATTACAATTAGATTCTCGATAAAAGCAAGGGAAGTAATCTACGCGTTTCATTCTCGTTAGAAATCATCAGGACTACATATCCAGTGCTTTTATCGAGAATGACACAGCTAGAGACTTATAGAATACTTAGCTGTGTACAGGAACTGGTTTGAAAGAGCGGTTGCCGGTCCGGCAGAAATTAGAAATTGGAATAAATGCTCTGAAATAGCGATATATATGTGAATATAGACATAGAATATTCGAAAATATTCTGTATGTTTATAATAAACATTTTGAAGACCTAATCGCTATAGAATAGAATACGTCACGTATTACAATTAGATTCTCGATAAAAGCAAGGGAAGTAATCTACGCGTTTCATTCTCGTTAGAAATCATCAGGACTACATATCCAGTGCTTTTATCGAGAATGACACAGCTAGAGACTTATAGAATACTTAGCTGTGTACAGGAACTGGTTTGAAAGAGCGGTTGCCGGTCCGGCAGAAATTAGAAATTGGAATAAATGCTCTGAAATAGCGATATATATGTGAATATAGACATAGAATATTCGAAAATATTCTGTATGTTTATAATAAACATTTTGAAGACCTAATCGCTATAGAATAGAATACGTCACGTATTACAATTAGATTCTCGATAAAAGCAAGGGAAGTAATCTACGCGTTTCATTCTCGTTAGAAATCATCAGGACTACATATCCAGTGCTTTTATCGAGAATGACACAGCTAGAGACTTATAGAATACTTAGCTGTGTACAGGAACTGGTTTGAAAGAGCGGTTGCCGGTCCGGCAGAAATTAGAAATTGGAATAAATGCTCTGAAATAGCGATATATATGTGAATATAGACATAGAATATTCGAAAATATTCTGTATGTTTATAATAAACATTTTGAAGACCTAATCGCTATAGAATAGAATACGTCACGTATTACAATTAGATTCTCGATAAAAGCAAGGGAAGTAATCTACGCGTTTCATTCTCGTTAGAAATCATCAGGACTACATATCCAGTGCTTTTATCGAGAATGACACAGCTAGAGACTTATAGAATACTTAGCTGTGTACAGGAACTGGTTTGAAAGAGCGGTTGCCGGTCCGGCAGAAATTAGAAACATACAGAATATAAACATACAGAATATTTTCGAATATTCTATGTCTATATTCACATATATATCGCTATTTCAGAGCATTTATTCCAATTTCTAATTTCTGCCGGACCGGCAACCGCTCTTTCAAACCAGTTCCTGTACACAGCTAAGTATTCTATAAGTCTCTAGCTGTGTCATTCTCGATAAAAGCACTGGATATGTAGTCCTGATGATTTCTAACGAGAATGAAACGCGTAGATTACTTCCCTTGCTTTTATCGAGAATCTAATTGTAATACGTGACGTATTCTATTCTATAGCGATTAGGTCTTCAAAATGTTTATTATAAACATACAGAATATTTTCGAATATTCTATGTCTATATTCACATATATATCGCTATTTCAGAGCATTTATTCCAATTTCTAATTTCTGCCGGACCGGCAACCGCTCTTTCAAACCAGTTCCTGTACACAGCTAAGTATTCTATAAGTCTCTAGCTGTGTCATTCTCGATAAAAGCACTGGATATGTAGTCCTGATGATTTCTAACGAGAATGAAACGCGTAGATTACTTCCCTTGCTTTTATCGAGAATCTAATTGTAATACGTGACGTATTCTATTCTATAGCGATTAGGTCTTCAAAATGTTTATTATAAACATACAGAATATTTTCGAATATTCTATGTCTATATTCACATATATATCGCTATTTCAGAGCATTTATTCCAATTTCTAATTTCTGCCGGACCGGCAACCGCTCTTTCAAACCAGTTCCTGTACACAGCTAAGTATTCTATAAGTCTCTAGCTGTGTCATTCTCGATAAAAGCACTGGATATGTAGTCCTGATGATTTCTAACGAGAATGAAACGCGTAGATTACTTCCCTTGCTTTTATCGAGAATCTAATTGTAATACGTGACGTATTCTATTCTATAGCGATTAGGTCTTCAAAATGTTTATTATAAACATACAGAATATTTTCGAATATTCTATGTCTATATTCACATATATATCGCTATTTCAGAGCATTTATTCCAATTTCTAATTTCTGCCGGACCGGCAACCGCTCTTTCAAACCAGTTCCTGTACACAGCTAAGTATTCTATAAGTCTCTAGCTGTGTCATTCTCGATAAAAGCACTGGATATGTAGTCCTGATGATTTCTAACGAGAATGAAACGCGTAGATTACTTCCCTTGCTTTTATCGAGAATCTAATTGTAATACGTGACGTATTCTATTCTATAGCGATTAGGTCTTCAAAATGTTTATTATAAACATACAGAATATTTTCGAATATTCTATGTCTATATTCACATATATATCGCTATTTCAGAGCATTTATTCCAATATATATATATATATATATATATATGTGTGTGTGTGTGTGTGTGTATATATTTATTTATATATATATATATTTATACATATGTGCGTGTGTGAGAGAGAAAGAGAGAGTGTATTTGTCTGTGTTTACGTTTATATTTGCCTTTATGTCTCATAACTAACAAATAAATAACTAATACCTTATTCCACATTTATCATTATCTCAGGACGATTACTTGAGAGTTTGATCGAATATTACGTATCCTGGCTATAGGGATGGATGACGCCGTATAGTCTACTAGTTACAACGACACAACTAGCAATTCTTCAGCTAGCACCATTCTGACTGTGCGTAAATCAACTCTGCTGTGCTCTTGATGATGAAAAAGGGTTTGTTTATAGTCCAATTTAGGAATTTTCAGCTTTCACATTTGATTAAAGTTCGTGGCAGTGACAAAGGTAGTTGTAATGATGTTGGTTCTACTGGTAATGCTTGCTGGTCATGGGAGATAGGGTCGTGATAGAGCGATTACTGGTGAGGGAATTTTCAAATAACTGCGAAGTTGATTAGATATCATAGCACATGAGAAGAAAAAGATTGAGTAACAAATAATACTCTGTCCATTGTTACATGTACTCTCTCTCTCTCTCTCTCTCTCTCTCTCTCTCTCTCTCCTTCTCTCTCCCCCTCTCCCTCTCTCTCTCTCTCTCGCTCGCTCTCGCGCTCTCCCGCCCTTCATATATATATATATATATTAAGATATATACGAAATGTGTGATTGCAATACAGACATAAATAAGCCGAGTGTATGATGATGGAGATATTAATGTAATAAAAATAACTTTGAGACCTGATTAATAACTAAGGAGATCAGAAGAAAAATCCTATTATATTCAGCGTTGCATGTCAACTTATGACTCAAACGAAACATGCAATGAGTGATTGTATATTAATGTATGCTTCGGTGATATTTTCTTTTGACCAGTGATAGGAAAACATTCGCTGCATTACTAATTCATAAAATCTTACCCCCATAAAACTAGCACACATGTGATTTCAGTACGGATTAGATTTGTAAATAACAGCGTTAGCTGAGTAAATAGGCTTTGAAGATTAAACTTGTTGTAATTAATCAATGTGTCACCTCGTAGCGTGTTATTAAACCACAATGCATGAAAATGTTACCACTATGGACATGTAGTTATTTATATATATATACATATTTATATATATATATATATATATATATATATATATATATATATATATATATATATATATATATATATATATATATATATATGTATATATATGTATGTATATATATATATACATATATACACATATATATATATATGTATATATATATTTATATATATATATATGTGTGTGTGTGTGTATGTGTATGTGTGTGGGGGGGGGGTCTATCTGTGTATGTATATATATGTGAGCACTTTATGTACAAAGATATACAAAGTTACGACAAAAAAAGAAACGATTTTTTCTAAATATTTAATTTTAGCTGTTCACTATTACTAATAGCGTCCCTTTCTTGTGTTTATAAATACACATTTCATTTGGTATTATATTCGGTTAAGTTTAAGGATTATTATGCTACTATATTTACATATATATATATATATATATATATATATGTGTGTGTGTGTGTGTGTGTGTATGTATGTGTGTGTGTGTATGTGTGCGTGTGTGTGTATAAAGAGAGAGAAAGTGAGAGCGATACATATATATATGTATCTGTGTATGTATATATATAAGTGTGTGTGTGTGTGTGTGTGTGTGTGTGTGTGTGTGTGTGTGTGTGTGTGTGTGTGTGTGAGCAGGCGGATATCTATATATAAGGCATTGGACTGACCGAAAATACATTTAAATCGTGCTTTTCTCAACACCTGTATACAGACAATTGCAGAATTCAACATCACTGTCAAAATATATTTGGCAATTGAAAGTGTGGCATGATAAATCCTTTCATCAAATGGAATATTGTAGCAAAGGCAAAAGCCTACAGCACTGAAAAAGGTCTCTCTCTCTCTCTCTCTCTCTCTCTATATATATATATATATATATATATATATATATATATATATATATATATATATATATATAAGTATAAAGTCTGTCTCGAGCCAGGAGACTCATCAAGCTGGTGCTTATCCCGGTATCCATAGCGTAAAGCGACTGAGAGCACAACACTCACCCCTGGATAAGATGCCAGTCCATCGTTTAAACACGCAGCTGTTGCTGGTATTCATTTGCAGTTGTGTATACTGGTCAACGTGAAATGGAGTGTTTTGCTCAAGAACACAACACGCAACCCAACGCAAGAATCGAACCCTGAACATATATATATATATATATATATATATATTGGAAAAAGTTTAACCCCGACGGCAGAGCTCAAGCCGTTTCGATGGCTATTTCTGGACTAAATTAGAATTTTTAGCGTGGTAAATAAATACCCGAACTTTTCAAGGGCTAATTCCTCATATGGGAAGATTGTAGTTGTCAAGAGGATTGGTCAAATATTTATTGTAAACACAATAAGATCTTTCATGGCAGCGGGTGGGAAGTGGGGTGGCTGAACTTGCCTGTAGAACAATGAGGGAGTGGGTGGAGCCGGTCAAGCGTTGAAAGTGAATTCTATACAGCAAATTCTAAGGAGTGTGTATGACATTAGACTAGATAGGAAACAGGCAAAAAAGGATTCTGGAGAAAATAGCGAGGGGACGTTATAGAATACGTAAATAAAATGAGATTAGAAGATGATAAATAAATAAAAAATATATAGAATTGTAAAATTGGATAGTAAGAAGTAATAAAAATCTCTAGAGTCTAAAACAGCAGCTATATTTAGTTGGTATTGCGTTTTCGGCCAATGCTATATATAATTTACTGAGGTGGGGGTACTGAGGCTACAAAAGCTCAATGGGCTGCCTCGAGGTAGGCGAAAGGGGAAAAAGGAAAAGGAAGACGGTAGGGAGTGGAAGGAAGTGATAGGAAGAGATAACGGGAAGAAAAAAAGAAAAATGAAAAGAAAAGAAGTACATCTACGTATGTTAGCTGGGGTTTCTCCTATCTTGTTCGGCAAGTGGAGAAAACGAGGATGTTGTAGCCATTGTCTACTTACCCGGGTCATGAGGGGGTTTGAGGGCGAGGTAAGTCCTACGCAATCGGTGTTTGCATGCAGTTACAAGTTCATCTTTCTTGTTTAGGAGTTGGTCCTTCGTAAACAGCATTTGTGATGTTTCCTCCGAGGATAAGTTACACGGGCGGCGTCCTCCTGTGTAGGAGTTAGCCCTGGACAGTAAACACCAAGTAAGATTGTAAGTTATGTTATTATCTTGGAGGTCCCAAATGTGGCCCGAAAGTGTAGTGGCATGTCGCCAGGCCGGGTTTCGGAACGTATGTCGGTGTTGGTAGAGCCGAGTCTTAAAGTCACAAGCGGTTAATCCTATATAGGCTTTGTTGGAGGTTTCCGTCATCACGTTTCATTGCTAGATTACGTTACGTTTTCGGCATCTGTTGTTGAGAGGGCACGTAGATCTATCAGGGTAGTTACACCTCCCGGTCGGCTTTCCACTCATGTCTAGGTTGTTTCTTACATAGGGGCTGAGTTTCTTGTTGTTTGAAGAAGCGATGTCTTGTGCGAAGTTGGGTGTGGTGCTGTAGGAGAGTTTGATAGTGCTTTTGTTGATTATGTTGTGGTAGCGGTGTTGTGGTGGGAAGTGTTTTTCGAGGAGTCTAAAGAAGATTGTCCCGATAGGTGTTGCCACCTCGGCATTGTGGGGATGGTTGAACCACGTTACGTGGCGTGAGCGGCAGCTTCGCCTGATAGTTCCGCTAAGGGAAGCTGGATAAAAGGAGATTTCCTCCCGAAAGCCGCTTCGCTTGAGGGCCTGGTTGTAATGAGGCGCGTGTTCATCGAATATCTGCTCATTAGCGGACAAACGAGATATGCGGAGGGAGATGTTTTTAACCAGGTTATTGGTGATGTTTCTAGGATGGTTAGAGCGGCTGTGGATGTAGTGCAGGTTGTCGTTTGGTTTCTTGTATGGGTAGTACAGTCATTTTCGAGGTTGAGTGTAACGTCCAGGAAATTGACTCAGGTTAGGGACGTTTGTCGGGTGATTTTAAATCCCCAGTGTCGGAAGAAGTTGATTAGTTGTTTACGGACCCGATCTGTACTACAGGGGTTGTACACTTTGAGGGTAAGGAGCCAATCGGCTCGGCACAATCCACCGCCGAGTGCAGGAAACATTTCGGTGAGTTTATATAGTAGGAATAATCCTATAAGATCGGTCACCTCGGCCGAGTCGGTCACGCCCATACTGACGTCGAAGGGGGAGTCGGGAGCTCTCTTTATCCACTAGGAGTGGTCGAAAAAAAGGACTGTCTTCCTGGCGTGGAGAATGATGTTTCTTTCCTGGTCGGTGATGGGTGTGAGTGTTTTCGCAAAGTCCAAAGCGCCCGTAAGGAGCGGTAAGGTAATAGAGGCGTAGTAACTGTCTATGTCCAACTGGATGAATTTGGTGTCTTGTTTGTCCTCAATATTCCTGAAACATGAGATGACTTCCTGGGTGCTGACCCAAAAGTTAAGTCTGGCGTTTTGCTTAACTTTTGGTATAACGCGGTCTCTACAGCACCACACCCAACTTCGCACAAGACATCGCCTCCTCAAACAACAATAAACTCAACCTCTATGGAAGAAACAACCTAGACATGAGTGGAAAGCCGACCAGGAGGTGTACCTGCCCTGATAGATCTACGTGCCCCTCAACAACAGATGCCGAAAACGTAACGTAATCTAGCAATGCAACATGAGGACGGAAACCTCCAACAAAGCCTATATAGGATTAACCGCCTGTGACTTTAAGACCCGGCTCTACCAACACCGACATACGTTCCGAAACCCGGCCTGGCGACATGCCACTACACTTTCGGGCCACATTTGGGACCTCCAAGATAATAACATAACTTACAATTTTGCTTGTTGTTTACTGTCCAGGGCTAACTCCTACACAGGAGGACGCCTTCCGTCTAACTTATGCTCGGAGGAAACATCACAAATGCTGTTTACGAAGGACCAACTCCTAAACAAAAAAGATGAACTTGTAACTGCATGCAAACACCGATTGCGTAGGACTTACCTCGCCCTCAAAGCCCCTCATGACCCGGGTAGGTAGACAATAGCTGAAACATCCTCCTTTTCCCCACTTGCCGAACAAGATAGGGGAAACCCCAGCTAACATACGTAGATGTACTTCTTTTCTTTTCATTCTCCTTTTCTTCTTCCATTTATCTCTTCCTATCACTTCCTTCCACTCCCTATCCTTTTCTTTTTTCCCCTTTCGCCTATCCCGCGGCAGCCCATTGTACTTTTGTAGTACCCCCACCCCAGTAAATTATATATAGCATTGGCCGAAAACGCGATACCAACTAAATATAGCTGCTGTTTTAGACTCTAGAGATTTTTATTACTTCTTACTATCTAATTTTATAATTTTATATATTTTTTATTTATTTATTATTTTCTAATCTCATTTTATTTACGTATTCAATAACGACCCCTCTCTATTTTCTCCAGAATCCTTTTTTGCCTGTTTCCTATCTAGTCTAATGTCATACACACTCCTCAGAATTTGCTGTATAGAATTCACTTTCAACACTTGACCGGCTCCACCCACTCCCTCCTTGTTCTACAGGCAAGTTCAGCCACCCCCACCTCCGACTCACTGTCATGAAAGATTTAATTGTGTTTAGAAGAAATTTTGTCCAATGCTCTTGACAACTATAATCTTCCCATATAAGGAATAACCCCCTCGAAAAGTTCGGGTATTTATTTACCACGCTAAAAATTCTAATTTAGTTCAGAAATAGCCGTCAAAACGGCTTGAGCTCTGCCGTCGGGGTTAAACCTTTTCCTATTACCCACTCTACTACCCTAAGTATTGAGTACTCTGGTGCGTTATGGTCCTTTCTGGTTCCTTACCACACCTCCTTCGTTTTTATATATATATATATATATATATATATATGTATATATATATATATATATATATATATATATATATATATATATATATATATATACATACACACATACATACATACATGGTGGCTGCCAACTCGTTTTCGAGTACGGCCACTACTTTATATCCATGTAGGAGAACCCCTACCGATGCGCTGAACGAATGTGACTTTTTAGTCCAGCCAGCGACTTGAAAACTCTGGCACAAAGACTACACTTGTGACCATTATTGACACATAGTGCAGGGCCCATGGTACCATGTGATGACAAGTGCAGAGAGATCTCCAGATATAAAGCAATGCCTGTGCCGTGAACCTTTTATAGTGAGCAAAGGCACTGCACAAAGCCAGTCCCACTCTCTTAACCAAGATGATATTTACCAAAAAGAAGAACAAGTCAACATCATTGGATACCATCAGGGTTGCAGGTGTTATATCAGAGTTTTCCTTCTCCTAGAATTCTGCCTTGACAAAGGCTAAGGGGTCATCTCTCCCAGTGATTTTGGATGGCTATTGACTCTTAAGAGCTCCCTTGCCCTACATACATACATACATACATACATACATACATACATACATACATACATACATACATACATACATACATACATACATACATCTGCAGATTGATTGCAGCAAATAGTGAGCTGGTTTGGGGACCCAGAATGCCATATGTTTCCACGGCTATTGCTTTGCGGCTAAAATTTTCAAAAGTGATATTAACTCGTTGGACAAAGAACACTTTCCAAGCCGTTCACTTGATTTAGCCTTTTCACATACAAACTCATTTATTCCAAGCTAAGACACTTATTTGTCAAATATACAGTATTTCGATTATTTTATAACGTTGAAAATACTTTTAAGATATGTATTGACTTCTACCTTTTGATGGAGTGTTAGGTGGCTGTTGTGATATACAGCGTGTCTTATGTACTTTTATAATTTGGAGAAGCCAATCCACTCTCCAGGTCTGAACAAATCCGATTATTTTGAGAGAAGAGAAGTGAGAAAGACATATGGAGTAAAATTCGACCGCAGTATATCATTGATACTCTTTTTATCAACCTCGAAAGGATCAAAGTCAAAGTTGACCACGGTGAGATTTGAACTCAGAGCCCAGACAACCGAAACGAATACCGTAACATACACCCTTTTTATAAAATATACAAAATGTATATATATGTATATTTTGTATATTTTGTATATGAAGCTACTAAAACTTTCTCATATAAACCAGGTTTTATGGGGAACTTGTAAAGATAAACTTCAAACTTCAAGATGAACTTCACAGAGATTTAAAAAAAAATGTAAAGTAAAATATATATGTACTTTTTGTTTTTTGATGTAGTTGTTTATGTTTTTTTTTAGTGGTTGTTCGTTTTCTTATTGTTTTTCTTTTGGTGTGTCTTGTACGAAATTGCACTCCTTCCATTTATCGTGTTTGAAAATAAAATTAAAAAATGATTGTTAAACTATTTGATAGAAAGAGTTTTCTACTTTTTTTATTTTGTATATTTAGATATTTGCATGTTTGTAAATTCCTCTCTCTCTCTCTCTCTCTCTCTCTCTCTCTCTCTCTCTCTCTCGTTCTCTAACACATTCTCTTACCCTCTTCTTTTTCTGCTTTGTCTTCTACCCCCTCTTATGTTTTCTTCTTTTTACTTCTCGCTCACTCGCTCTCCCTTTCACCCTTCTTATTTCGTCCATATGTTTCTCAGTTCCTCTCAAAGTACTGCACTCACATTTCAACCATTACGTTAAAAATCATTTAATCTTATTTGTTTATTTATTCATTTACCATTTATGTTTTATTCATTTACCATTTATGTATGTATTTATTTCAAATTGCACCTTCTTGAAAATGAGAAAAATTCAACAAAATTTATACTGTGAATTCCAGATACCTATCTTTCCATCAAGATGATTTTAGGTTTTCAATTGAAATATACACACAAACACATGCACATACCAACACAGACAAATACATACATGCATATATATATATATATATATATATATATATATATATATGTGTGTGTGTGTGCACACTTCTCATACATAAACACACACACACAATATATGTGTATATATATATATATATATATATATATATATATATATATATAAAGAAAAAGGGATGAAATCGAAAATGCAACTGGAGTCTTATTTAAAAAAATATATATATTTATTTGGTTCCTTTACCGGTTTCGCAGTTCTTTTGCTTTTCAAAAGTAGAGTTGAGATGGAGGGTCTGTGGTTTTACTCACATCTGGTTGGTCTCTGGATGTTATTTGTTTTATATGGAAAATAGTGGCTCGAAATGCCAGGTTTTTAGAGAAGTAATTTGATTGGTTGGTCAATAATTATAATAAATTTCGCGCCAGTTCGCGTTACAAATTTCTTCAAACAAGAGAGGGGGCACAGGTTGTTTTTTCATATATGAGTGTTTGAATTTCTTTTTACTTAAAAAAAAGGCCTCACGAAGGCTTTTTTTTTAATAAACGTAATTTGATTGGTTATAAATGGAATTATGGCTGTCACGTGAACAAGTTTTCATTAAATTTTCGCGCCCTTATTTGAAAATCTATTCTGTAGCCTTTTTAGAGAATTTTAGGATAATGGTCAAGAGAAATTGGATGGGAGAATTGTTCTGGTTCAGTGAATATGGTTAGTTCGCTGGGGTGTCAGAATTCAGATTTTCTATTGAAGTAAAGAAAGTAAAGATGTGTATGTTTATTTGTGTGCTTGTGTGTGTGTGTGCGCGTGTGTGTGTGTGTATTGGAAGATGATTCTATTAGTAGAAATGGGGGAGGGAGTTGTGTGTGTGTGTATATGGGTGTTATGTGTGTTTGTGGGGGGAGTATGTTAAGATGAAGAGAATATATATATATTGTGTGTGTGTATATGTGTGTAGGAAAGTGATTCTATTAGTAGAAATGGAGGAGGGAGTTGTGTGTGTGTTTTTGTGAATATTTAATGCTGGTCTATATTTTTGAATAAACATATTTTCCTTATTTATTCGTATTTGTTCTGTTGTATTGTTAGCGCAAAGTAAAATGGGAAGACTTGGAATTTGGGTGTCTTATTACTTGCGCATATGTCTAGATGTGCGCTTAGTGGTATCTGTCTCGTGGTTGGATCTCGTAATTGTTGGCGATGAACTGTCATTCTGTTTCTGAGTGTGAGTTTAGTTTGTCCTATATAATCTTCATTGCATCCTTTACATTTAATCGCATAAAGTAGATTTTTGATGAGCAAGTGAAGTGATTTTTTACAGCAAAATTTGTCCTGATTTAAATGTATATGTGTTGCCTTCAATGAGGTGAGTGCAGGTTCCACAATTAGAGCGACCACATTTGTTGACAGTTGGTTGTGGGTTTGTAGTAGGTAATTTGGCATTGGTGAGTAATGTTTTCAGTGATTTCGGTTGTCTTTTGCTTTTGATTATTTTGTGTGTTTCAAGGGCTTTTTTCATTCTTGGGTTTTGTTTTAGTAGTGGGATGTTTTTGTGAATAGTGTTGTAAGCTTCCGCATTTTTTGGGTTGTGTGTTGAGATATATGATAGAATATTGGACGTACCTTGAATTTGTTTCTGCTTTCGTAATTCATCAATGCCTATTGCTTTAGCCCTTTCTATTCCATTATTTATTAGTAATGGTGGGTACTCTCTTTCGAGTAGAATTTCCTTTAATTCTTGAAGTCTTTTATTTCGCGTTTCATAATTGGAGACAATTGTGCAAATTCTTCTTGCTATGTTAAAAGAAATGTTCGTCTTCGTGTGCTTTGGATGGTTGGAGGTGAATAGCAGGTATTGTTTGGAGTCTGTTGGTTTGTAGTGTATGTCAGTTTCAATATTTGTGTCTTTTTTTAAGATTAAGATGTCCAGAAATGGGAGTTCATCTTGGCTGTATTCCATTGTGAATTGGATGTGGTTATTGATGCCGTTTATTAAGTTTTTGAAATCCTTCAGTTGGTCGAGTGTGTGGGACCAAAGAATGAGACAATCATCCAAGTAGCGTTTCCAATTCTCTGATAAATATTTGTGGAAGTTCAATCCGTATTTCGATTTTGACTGTTCATATATCTGGACTTCTAAGTATGCCATGATTAAGTTGGAGCGACTTTTGTACCCATCGCAGTCCCCGATATTTGCTTGTAAGTACTGCCATCGAAATAAAAAAGTTGTTCTGTAAGAAGAATTTTAATCCCTCGGTGATGAAGCTTTTTTCTCTTCTGCCAGGTATCTCATTGGGATATTTCTCTAGCCAGAATCCTATTGCTTCTAGTCCGTATTGGTGTGGGATCGTTGTGTAGAGATTCACTATATCGAAAGACACAATAATAGTGTCGTTGTTGACATGTTTGGGGAGGTGATTTAAGAGGTCCAGATCGTCTCTTACAAGGCTTGGTATGTGTTCGAGAATTGGTTTTAGTAGTATGTCTATAAAGTTGCTCAGTCTGTGTGTTTCACACTGTGGGCCCGCTACAATTGGTCTTAATTTAAGGTCTGTGGGGTATTGTGTGTTCACGCAGGCTGAGGTCGATTGTTTACAGGCATCGTTAATTATTTTACACTTGTGGATCTTCGGAAATCCGTAAAGGTTGCTGGTTTTGTATTCAAAATGTGTTAAATAATCGCGTTCCTTTTTAATTAGGTCTTCCTGGTATCGATAAATCAGTGTGTTTAATGTGGTCATTGTTTTTGATTGCTGGTAGTTTTTTACTCTTTCATATTAATTAGTATTTTGTAAGAGAGAGAACAAAGAATTTTTATATTTTTCAGCCTCCATAATGACAACAGTACTTCCCTTGTCCGCTTCCTTAATTATAATGTCCGTATTGTTTTCTAGTTCATGGATAACCTCCCATTCCCTTCAACTCGTGTTGGGTTTGGATTTAGGTTGCGGTAGTTCATGGTATGGGAAAGTAGCTATGCGGTCACAAAATTTGTCCAGACTCTGTTTCTACCTTTTGTCGGGTTGTATCTGCCTTTATTCCGTACAATTGATTCGTCGTTATTCTCCTTGTCAAAGAATTCCTCTGTGAGACGTAATTTTCTACAGAAGTGTGAGATATCGTCATTTATCTCATTGGGGTTACAGTATTGTGGTGTTGGTGTGAATTTATATATATATATATAAACCTACATACACACATAAATACATATATTCATACATGAGTGCATTTATGCGTGCGTAAATATATACATTCATACATACATACATACTTACATGCATACATATATGCATACATACATTCATACATGATGGCTGCAACCCGATTTCGAGTAATGCCATCGCTTGATACTTAAGAATTAACATCAGGGACTTGTCCTGCTAGGGACTTGCCTATCGCCAGCAATACCATGCATCGCAAAAAATGTCCCATATCAAGCGATGCCTGTGCTTAATGCTTTAAGTGAAGAAAGGCTTTGCACGGAGGCAATCCCACTCTCTGAACATCGAATGCATTTGCCCAAAAAGGAAACATACATACAAGTTGCTGGAACTCCGTCTGTAACAACGATGAGTATTGAGCAACCTTACAGCCTGCTTGTGAAATTAATGTCTAAGTGACTGGGCATTCTATAAACACGTGCAAAATAATGTAATTATTAAGGAAATTCAGCATGACGCCAGGTGTAACATGGCTGATCCTTTGAATTACAAGTGCTTCACATTTTTGCTAGCTGAGTGGGCGGGAACAACCGGAAACAAAGTTTCTTACTCAAGGATACAACGTGCCGCCGGGAATCTGAATCACGACATTACGATCATAGGCCAAACATCCTAACATCAAAGCCACGCGTCTTCACACTATGAAAGATATTATAATATATGCAAGAAAATTTCCCCCTATTTATTCTTGAAAACAGCCTTCCTTGATTATGGTTACCATTCTTTAAATTATTATATTTAGAGATGGGGTACATCATTTTGAGGACAGACGCATAGAGCGCGAGAAGATCAAACGAGATGTGCGTAAGCAATGTCCTGGTGTATCTCTCGAAACGATCGGTGTCTCCATTGAATTTCAGTGCCCTGAGTGTGGAAAACTTTGCTTGAGCAAATCTGGTCTCAGGAGCCACGGTCACAGTCATGTTCAAAGAGAACCAGTGAACTATGATCTCAACGGTATTGTGAGGGTTCACAGGCAACCTGATGCAAGACCTCAGGCCAGGGAGATCCATAGTTGTCGTCAGTGTGCGAAGAAGTACGAGTCTCTAGCAGGCTTGAAAAGCCATATCCGAGCGTCACACATCTGAATCTGACAAACGATTGCAATACTCTTAGCAGAGTTTGCATCCATCACGTATGTATGTATGTATGTATGCATGCAAGTATGTATGTATAGACGCATGCATGCACTAGTGTATGCATGTGTATTTAAATATGCAAGTATGTATGTATTGGTGGATAGATGCATATATGTACATATGTATGAACATGTGTATATTTGTATGTATATTTGTTTATGTATGTATGCAAATATAACATATGTGTATGCTTGTATATATATATATATATATGTGTGTGTGTGTGTGTGTATGAATGTTTGGATATGTATTTGTATGTGTATGTGTATCTATGTTTATGTACATTTATGTGTTTTTATGTATTTACATTGTTTGTTTGCATGTATATATGTATATGTATTTGATGCATGTTTACGTGTATATGAATGTATATGTATTTGTATCTGCGTTTATATTTGTATGAGTCCAAATGTTTATCCGTATCTGTATATTAGTTTACATGTAAATGTGTGAAGGTGTGTATCTCTGAACCTATGAGTGGAAATAAAAGAAAGTAATTTGAAAATTATATATGCTGTTAATGTTCTTATTTGCTTATTTCTCTTACCTTAATACCATTTCGTTTGAAATGATTCCCGTTGAACAAAAAAGAAGGTTGGTTATGTTGATGTTATTATTCCTCTTTGGGTTGTAGGCGAGGCGGTAGGTGTTGATTATTTACTTTAACAAACTTTTTAAAACCACACAAAGAGGGAAACGAAAAACTATACAGCACATATACTCTGTGTATATATATACATATGTATATGTATGTATATATATATATGTGTGTGTATATATATATATATATATATATATATATATATGTGTGTGTGTGTGTGTGTGTGTGTATATACACATGTGTGTGTAGGTGTGTTTATGTGCACATGTGTTTGTATATATACGTATATATATATATATATATATATAATTATATATATGTGTGTGTGTGCATGTATGTATGGTCATATATACATATATATATATATATATACATACGTATATATATAAATGTGTGTGTGTTTGTGTGTTCATATATGTATATATATATGAACACACAAACACACACACAATATATATGTATATATATATTGCATAATATGGAATTTGTCAGATATGTTAATTTTATTTTATGCATTATACTACGCTAAGAAGTCTGATATGTAATTTTGAATTGAAATATTTTGTCTGAAGAATTTAGCTTGAAAAGAAATACGCTTTGAAATATATTTTCATTGCATTTTTCATTTTCATTTTTATCTATATTTATTTTTTTTTTTTATATATATTTTTACATTTTATTTTTTGTTTTTATTGTTCATTTTTATTTTTTTATTTTTTTTGCTTTTGTTTCATTTTTTGTTTCTTTCATTTTCCTTAGTAACAATGTCTTGACTAAGATTTTCTATTGATTGATCAAGGATTCTGAGGGGAAATTTTGTTAAAGCTTGTGTTCAACTAAATTGACTTCAATCAATAAATGTATTAAATTATATTGTATTATATATTATAGAATAAAATTAATTCATTTTCTTTAGTCTTGTTGGTTTTGTTTTGTGCATTTGTTTGTTTGTTTTTTGTTGTTGTGTTTTTTTTTTAGACAATATTATTTTCAGTTTCTTCCTTAAAATAAACTAAAATTAAAGTTAAAATATACAACAAAGATTTATAAAACAGGATAGCTTTAATTCTATAAAATTTGAAACGCTACTGCTGATGTTGCTGCTGCTACTACTACTACTACTACTACTACTACTACTACTACTACTATGATATTCATCTACTAGTGATTGGTGTGAAGCCACATGGATGTGTTCGATTCCCGGCAGTGGGTTATGTTCTTAAGTATGATACGTTATTTTACATTGTTCCAGTCCCCTCAGCTGGCAAACATGAATTGTACTTGTAAGTCAAAAGGTCAGTTATATCACACTCCGTATTACATTGAATTTCCATGAGGACTATGTGTGTTACATTTTCTCGGCGAACAGAACGACATGCTCGTAAATGTAACATGTAAGCGGCTGAGCATTCCATAGACACATGTGTCTTTCATGTAATTTGCGACCAATTTACGAATACGATAATTGTTTAATGCTAAACACATCTCCTTGTGTAGATACGGGCATGATAACTGTGTGTCTGTGTCTGTGGCTGTATGTTGAATCTCAGTCGATACCGATGATGAGTGTTCCAAAGGTTCGATCAACGGAAAAGCTTGTTTGTGAAATTAACATGCCAGTGGCTGTATATTCCACAAACATGTGTACTCCCAAAGTACTTTTCAAGGGGATCCAGCGTATTACAATGTGTGATAGATTTGGCAATTTTACGGATAGGGTTAAACTGTTTCCTTCTACACAGTTTAATGCACAAAGCCAAGCCAAATTCTCAACCTTTCAGCAATGCTTCATTTGAAATTAACGTGTAAGTGACTGATCATACTACAGGCACGTATAACCTTAACGTAATTCTCGGGGAGATTCAGTGGAATACAAAGTGTGATAGGGTTCCCCTTTTAATGCTGGTAGGGTTCATCCGACAGTATACCTTGAGAGTGAAATTGAGTAACTTCTGGTTATTCAATTTCACTCTCAAGGATTGGGTCAACTTAAAGTTATGATAAATTACACTTTTCCAATATTTCATGGAGTGGAATCGACCCAGATAACTAATAGTTAGGAAGCAAACTTCTTAACCATTCGGCCATACTGTGATCATACTCCATATTATTTCACTTAATTCAGTATAATTTCGTAAAAAGAAAAGCTTAAAATTTTAGATTGATGTGCTTATCACCAAATTCCAGCCTTGAGATAAAACTAAGTATCGCCACGCACGCAAAAATAATAATGATAAAAAAATAACAATAAAACAAAAAAACACTTTAATATGCTCATGCACTAAATAAACACAAAAATACAAAATGTTGGTTTGGGGATTTATAACTTTTTTTGTAGTTATTGGTGTTGCTCTTGTTTGAAATAGCCAAATATATCTGTGTGTGTGTGTTGGTGTGTGTGCATGTGTGTGTCTTTGTGTGTATATATATACACACACTCACATATATATATATACATAGTGTGTGTGTATGTATATATACACACACTCACATATATATATATACATAGTGTGTGTGTGTGTGTATATACACACACACATATATATATATATATATATATACATAGTGTGTGTGTATCTGTGTGTGTGAGTGTGTGTTTTAATGGAAAACTGCATGATTCCCGCACGTTTCCCATACTTTTATTGTTTAGCTGCAGGTGGTGGTGAAAAGGTTAAATAATATTTCATTTAATCATTCACTACAAGCATCTTGAATGACCTTTGCATAAGTACTAACAACAACAACAACATTATATATATTTATATATATATATATATATATATATATATATATATATATATAATGAATGGATCCTCATTCTTCCAGAAAATTACAAAAAAAATATTGTATCTGAATATCTATTTTAATTTTATATCTTAACATGAAATAAGATTTCACGCCATTGCAAAATGCTGCTGGGTATATTTTATTTTATTTTCTTTTCTAAATTCTTAAGCTTGAAATTAGACATGTCTTGAACAGTCTGATCATAATAATGGCGCTTATAGAAGAATTATTGGAAAACTTTTGTGAAAATATTTTATAGTTTTCATCAAACATAAAAATTCAATAAAATAATGGTTTTTTTGTTGTTCTTGTGATGCGTAAAAGTTTACGTGCACGGATTGTAAGAATATTTTACGTGGACTGCTGTCCACATAATTGTGAGTTTAAATCTTATACAAAGCGATCGATTTGTCAGTCATTAGAATGCTAGATGAATTTCACTTCGATAGTTATTCCAGCTCTTTATGTTTTGTGTTCATATCCCACCTAGGTCTACTTTGCATTTTAAAATTCAATTTTACTTATTTTAAATGCACTGATATATTTTGGAGAGCCTTCGATCCGATTGTCTGCACTCTGATTTTAAATTCATTTGAGGTTTATTTTTCATTTCATCCTTTTAGTATTGATAAAGAAAGTACTTGTCTATTGCTGGTGCAATACTTCTATCCCTCAGATTGTCACGTGTCACGTATTGGATATTCTTTACAGGTTGTGGGTGAGAGAATCGAGGTGTTCGTGTCTTCTCGAGACTATCTCGGGACATAAAGCTATCGTAATAAGTCAAAACCATCATAATAAGCCAAACTCGATTGCGAGTGACGGTCCCCATATTTTCATAGGAATAAAAGCACAAAGGTTATGAGAGTTTTTTAAGTGCTTGACTACTGAAGGTATGATCTCAAGAGTTTAAATCTTATTTAAATCGTAATTGGCAGGATCGATAGGATGTTCAATAAAAGGTATTGCGATATATGTTTTGGTTCTTTATGCTTTATGTCCTATTCCGCTGAGGTCTGATGATATGCATTTTATCCTTTTGAAGGTTAATAAAAAGTGCCATTCCAGTGCTTATGTACCGCCACCTCTCTCTCTCTCTCTCTCTCTCTCTCTCTCTCTCTCTCTCTCTCTCTCTCTCTCTCTCTCTCTCTCTCTCTCTCTCTCTCTCTCTCTTTCTAGATTTTCTGCTGGATGACGATAAAGAGGTTCGAGTGGGTGTCTGTGTTTACTTGCAACTAAATAAGCACATAAATACACCATATGCTATATATGCAATATCGATTGTGAGTGACGACCGTAATTTAATGTTATTCTTACATCCAGTCGTTGTGTTGTGATTGAGACTGAGTAAAAGCTCTTGGTTGCGTTTGAACTAGTTTGTCTGAATGACAAAGAAAACCAGTTCCATTTCTGTTCAAGGATAATTATGTAATAATTTAGAAGTGGATTTTCCACATATAGAATAATTTTTCCTAACAACGATCCCAAAACGAAACCTCAACTTACAAGATATAACAACCAAATAACCTTGGTAGGGTGGGGTTTATTGTAGTATTATGGTTTGTGTTTGCTTCTTAAGTTCATGGGCCTCTATTTCTCTCTCTCTTTCTTTCTTTCTTTCTTTCTTTCTTCCTTTCCCACTCTCTATCTCACTCTATATAGAGTTGGCCAAAACGTTCGTTCGGCTTTTGCCAATACTAAACTTCTAACGCTCTCCTAGCTGCTAACGTTACACGTTTCCTTCCGCGTATGCACCCGTTAGATACTTGATACTTCAAAGTAGTTTGTAGCAAACATCTGACGAGATTGGTTTGATTTTGTGCGTTTATCTTAACCCTCAGACTGGAGAGCTAAAAAGAACATTATCGACACATCATGCTTTTTTGTTTAAAAAAGGGTAAGAAATGGTCAGAAATTCGCAGGAACATGTACGCTGTGTAAGGAGAGGATGCTGTTGTAGGACGTGTATGACAGAAGTGGTTTGCAAGATTTCGATCGGGAAATGTTTCGATTCAAGATGCACCTCGCTTTGGACGGCCAACTGCGGTTAACAGCGACCAACTCCCGTCTTACAACAAGGGAGATTGCAGATATTCTCCAGATATCCAAAGTGTTGAAAACTATCTGTATAAACTTGGTTACGTCAGCAGGCTCGATGTTTGGGTTTCCCATGAATTGAATCAATCAAACCTCACCCAATGGATTTCTATCTGCGTTTCATTGCTTAAAGGTGATGGAAATAGTACCTGGAAACGAAAAATGGATCGTCTATAAGGATCTGGGGAAGCGCCAAGAACAACACAAACAACCTCCAAAGCAGGACTCTGTACTGTGAACAGCTGGAACTGTTCAGAACTTCTTCAGAAGATATGAAAATTTATTTAGAAGGTTTCTTCGCCAATAAAGATTGGAAATTATTTGAACAAGGAATAATGGATCTACCGAAAAGATGGTGGAAGCTACTGGAACGAAATGATAAATGTATCATTGATTGAATAAATTGCTTTGCGTTTAAAGGTGTGTCTTATTTTCACTAAGGAAACGCAATGGACGTTTTGGCTAACCCAATATATGTGTGTGTGTATGTGAGTGTTTGCACACGTAATCTGTCTCTATTACTGATTCCACCTCTCTCTCTATCACTGTTTCCACCTCTCTCTCTCCCCCCCCCCCCTCTCTCTCTCCCTTCTAATGGTATATATATATTTGCTCAAAGCTAATTTCGTACTGCCTTTCTGTTTTATCTATTCCAAACCCTCTGTCTCTCAAATAAACACCATTTTAAAGTAATGTTCTAAACACCGGTTGGTTATATATTTCAAAATTCTACTAAATTGTTGATTATTTTCAAAATAATTTGAATATTATGGACTGCTTGCCATTTTAAAAATTAGATAACATCAGAATGCTCTCTCTTTCTCACTTTCTCTCTCTCTCTCTGTCACTGTCTCTCTCTCTCTTTCTCTCTCTCCCTCTCTGTATCTGTCTCTCTTTTTCTCTTTCTTTCTATTCTCTCTCTTTCCTTTTCTCACTCTCACTCTTTCGATTACATCCTTGCCATCAACTCCAAATTCCAAACATAAGCACCAAAAAGAAACCCTAAACCTTTTAAAAACAATTCAATTTTCATTATATTTCTAAATTCGTCAAAATTCTTTGAAGATTATAGTCAGCGCTTTATCGTCAATAATTGTTTCTACTTTAGGCACAAGGCCAGCAAATTTAGATGGCGGAGAATGTCGATTAAATCGATCCCAGTGCATTATTGATGCTTTATTTTATCAACACCGTAAGGAGTAAAGGCAACGCGAACCTCGGCGGGATTTGAGCTCAGAACATAAAGGGCCATATCTCTATGCCGCAAAGCATAGTGTCCGACGCTCTACCAATACTGCCAATCCGCCACTTTATTCGTAGATAATACAGTAACGAAACTGTTAATGTAGCAAACAAGTCTCTCTCTCTCTAACTCTATCGCTCTCCATCTCTTTCTCTCTCTCTCTTACTCACTTACTCTCTCTCTTACTCACTCACTCTCTATCTCACATTTTCTATATATATATGTGTGTGTGCGGGTGTCTGTCTCTAATTCTTTCCGCCTTCTCTCGTTCTCACTTTCTCTCTCTCTCTCTCACTCTCTTTCTCACTTTCTCTCTCTCTCTCTCTCTCTCTCTCTATATATATATATATATATATATATATATATATATATATATATATATATATATATATATATATATTATATTATGCATACTCCAGTCCCACAAACTGTAGAGTGCTTCTTATCCGATATCTGCATTGCTTTATTGTACTACAATAAAACTCACCTCCTACATATATATATATATATATATATATATATATATATATATATATATATATATATATATAACGAAGGAAGTGTGGTAATGAACCAGATGGACCATAACGCACCAGAGTACTCGATATTTAGGGTAGTAGAGTGGGTAATAGGAAAAAAGTCAGGACCTCGACGGCTGAGCTCCGACCTCCGGCCATTTCGACAGCTAGTTATAAACTAGCTGTCGAAACGGGGTCCTGACTCTTTTCCTATATATATATATATATATATGTGAATGGAATAATTGCTTTATGTTGCTTATTACTTTATTACCTTACTACTATATATATGTAAGGTTCATATGAATTATCTAAGACTGAGTTTTACACACACACACACACACATGTATATGTGTGTGTATTATGTGTATGTATATATATATATATATATATATGTATGT
>OZ024741.1:81839313-81856813 GCA_964016885.1 Eledone cirrhosa | reverse complement strand
CAGAGTGTACGATAGATAATGATTACAATATTTTTTAGCAACAACTCTAGTCCCACACTTTTGAAGGTTTATTACAACATTCTGTGACTCTTTTGAGCTTGCGCATTTTTCAGGTCTAGTTTAATATTTTTTTAAGGCAACGCTTGTAATAACTCTAGTTAAACATGATATATATTAATAATGAATTATCGTTGTAATGTAATTAGATTATATAATTGTTATTTTATAAATGATCTTATAAATATCATTGTAAGATGTATAAAAATATTTTCAGACTTTTAATATAAACAACTACAAAAAAACAATCAATATTAAATAAATATATTTTACATAATAATTGTTATAGTTGAATTAATAAAAATTAAATATTACATACAAATAATCTAACATAATAATGAAAAAAATAATCTAACATAAAACGAACAATAATATGAACAAATATACAAGTAAATATGATACAACCAATATAATAAGCATGTTATAACGAACTGAAAACAAAATAGTTAATATAAATTTAAAAAATCATATATAAATTAACAATATAACTTACCAAAACGAGAAAAATATTTTGATGAAAAAAGACGAAATACAGGAGGAAGATTCGAAAGCGAAGCGATAAATAAACGCGCAAACAAAATGGCGGATGCTTTTGAGCAACAATTACTCTCGTTGGTTGATTAGCCAATAAGACGATGAAATTAGCCAATAAGACGATACATTACAAAACATGTTTGGCAGCGATCATCACCACGGCCAGCGACATCCCTTGAATTTTTGTTCACAAGCTACGCACATATGTCAGACACGCAGAATTAAAACATTCTGTTGTTAGCCACTGCGTGTCTAACAGATATATGTGTGTCTGTGTGTGTGTGTGTGTGTGTGTGTATGTATATATATATATATATATATATATATATATATATATATATATATGCGTGTGTGTATATATATATATATATATCTTAGTTAAATCTCCTCCATCAACTCTAACTTCCAAGTAAAATATGAATGAAGACCTAAACATTTAGATCTTCTTTAATGCCTCAAACACAGCGACTGGTATTCGTATTTACACTAGGAAATGTTTGTATAGAGTGTAGCATTTTTAAAAATGTGCAAATTCATATTCGTAAATTAATCATAACAATTTATTTATTCCGCTTCTGGCACTCGCAAATTATGCAACTTCACGAAAGAGATATATTTTGAAAATGAAATCAATTTGTAGAGAATTATTATGCAAATTAATATAAACAGCTAATTAAAAAGGAATAGGGCTGAAACGAAACGAATATTCATGTATTCCAATACCTGCCAGGCAGTGTTTATATAGAATGGCGAATCATTTTCCTGTTTGCAATCAGAAATAACTATATTAAGGTGTTATTAAAATGGAAAATAGTTTCAGTCCACTGGCATTACAAATATATATGTATATATGCATGCATATATATATATATATGTGTGTATATATATATATACATACACATATATATACAAATGTGTACACACACACACACACACATATATATATATATATATATATATATATATATATATATATATATATATATATATATATTTATATATATATATATATATACATACATATATATGTTTACATACTTTTGTATATATATATATGCGTGTGTGTGTGTGTGTGTATACATACAAATATATGCATACATATATATATATATAGCCTACTTTGTGTCTCCCTATTTACTTACACACACACACACACACACACACACACACACACACACATATATATATATATATATGTGTGTGTGTGTGTATATATATATATATATATATATATATATATATATGGTGTGGAAGAGAGAGAGAAAGAATGGTGAGACATTAGAAGTGCCAGAGGTTCACAATTCCTCTGCTTTGTGTCATTTCATTTATAATAGCATTGATTTGAGTTCCATATGTACTGAGGTCAATTTTCCATCAATCTGAAATTAACACCATACGGAGTAGTTATATACCGATTCCACCTCTTTACACTTTCGATACCAAACGATTGCAAACCATCTCCGGTTCTATAATATTAGACTATTTTAAAGTGTTAAATGTATGTAAAATCATCCATCAACATTTTGTGTAAGACGTTAAGCTATGTTCCACAGGCCAGTTTAATAATGGTTGCTTATATAGGCCAGCAATATTGGGGGAGGAGTAAGTCGATTAAATCGACCCAAGTGCGTGACTGATACTTTATTTTATCGATCCCGTAAGGGTGAAAGGCAAACTTAACCTCGGCGTGATTTGAACTCAGATCATGAAGGGCCGCAATTCTATGCGTCAAGGCATGGCGCCCGTCCCTCTACCAATACTGCCAATCCACCGCCCTTAACGAGTTTAATAATAGGAATAATAATTGCTAAATCTCTCCATGTTATTCATTATTTCAAAATTATTTGAGAATCATTGTCAGTGTCTTTCATTAGAAATATGGTAATGAAACGTTTTAAATGCTTCAAAATATGCCATTATATATATATATAAAACAGAGGATGTCTGTGTGGGCGTGTGAGTTTGAATCCCTAAAACTTGAGAAGCACCCAACCGACTGTTTTCAAGCTTTACACATGTAATATTTATGTTTCAAATAGTGTTCTGAGCAAAAAGAATTTCAAATTGTCAATGCCCTAGGGACCGCATTAGGCGATTTAGCGATCTCTCTCTCTATAATTCTTAGTCTTTCTATTTTGAGATAGATACATACATATAACGGCGCGCCCTTATAATATCTGTCTGCATTACGTCATTTCCCTGAGGATGTCTGTGTGTGTGTATGTGTGTGTGTGTGTGTTTGTGAGTTTGAATCCCTAAAACTCGAGAAGTACCCATCCAATTTTTTTCAAACTTTACATGTGTATTACTTATGTTTCAGTGAGTGTTATGCACATAAAATAATCGATCTCCTAGGGCTTGCATAAGGTGAAAAACTGCGTATTTTAAGCTTTTTGTGGGGTTTTTTTAGGCATTACGTCAGACTGATTTCCTTGAAATTGTAACTATGTATTAGTCAGTCTCTTCTTCATACCGTGAGCAAAGAAAATCCAACTTGTTTATGTCCTAGGGCCCGCATTGGGTGAAAATCTTCATTTTTTTCAGCTTTTTAGGGCTATTTGGAGACGTTACGTTCAGCCGATTTTCCCGAAATTTCAAGGCATATTACGAACATAAAAAAAAATTATTTTCTTGATCCCTTAGGGCCCGCATTAGGTGAAAACCTGCATTTTTCCTCCTTCATCGAGGAAAATCTTAAAGATTATCCAGCCATCAGAGTATTCGGTTTATTTTCTTTACATATTGTCCAGGCAAGCAGTTTTTCCATGATTAGGTCTGTTGGCGGCCCGCGTTCCAAAATACCTTAACCCGTGCAACGCCGGGTACCACTGCTAGTCTCTTATAAAGAAAGCCTTGCTTACCTCTTTAACATAGGCAAATGAGAGAAACAGTTTTCTTAAGAGTTAAATAATGTTAATATTAATGATATATCGCTCTCTTTATATATATAACCGTCCAACCTTTGCTAACAGGGAAAGTAGTTGTTAGATAATGATGATGATGATGATGATGATGATGATTATGTGTGTGTGTGTGTGTGTGTGTGTGTGTGTGTGTGTGTGTGTTTTTAGATATATATATATATTATATTATATTTACAAATTAAATTTTAAGCTAGGATCGCTGCTTTCACCTATTTACCGGATCTTGTGAAACTCAGGAGTTCCCGGAATAGGGCAAAAGCATCGATTCTTTATTTTAATCTGTACATATAATAAATATTTGCTCTGCAGGTTTTTTTATACATATATATATATATATATATATATATATATATATATATATATATATATATATATATATATATATATATATATATATAATCCTTATCGAGCGCTCTCCGGATTTAAGTCTTCACATTAATTATTACTATATATATAAATGAAACATGGCGTGCTGCGTTGTTGCGAATATGAACATATGAATAAAAATAGACCCAGAAAAGTCCCTCATCAGTAGTCTGCTGATTCTCATTGGTATTTCTTCGCATTAAAGACTAGATACCTAAAATGAGTGCGAGCGATAACTAAATTAAGTTATCGGGACAGAGGAAAGTAAACAAACAACATGGTAGTAAGGCAACGTAAAGAGATGAAAAACAGAGACAAGTCAATGAATCTTGTGGGCTTAAGTCCGACAAATCAAATGACGAGAAGAAATAGACGCGTCCGAGCCACGAAAAAATTGAGAGAGGAAATAATTAACGCAGGTCAGACGGGAGGAAGTGAGAGAGGAGGAGTAGCCGAGAGTGAGTGAGTGAAAGTATGAGGAAGGGGCCAGCTGAGAGTGTGTGACCAGCAGCAGGGATGGAGGAAAGTAAGAGGTAAGGGGGAGAGAGAGAAAGAGGAAAGCAGTAGGGTAATAGAAAAAATACGAACCACAACGTAGGGAAAATATATGTGAATGAAAAATGGCCGGACATTTGCCTCTGAGGGGAGCTTTCTAGGTGCAAATACCTTGATCATTCGTGACCAAAAGGGTTCTTTATATGTATGTGTGAATGTATATATATGTATATTGCTAGCAGGGAAAACAGATGTTTAAATATATATATATTGCATGATCAATATATATATATATATATATATATATATATATATATATATATATATATATATATATAATGTATAAAAATCAATACAATATAATTACCTCATTACCAGAGGTTTCCCGAATGAGGCGAATACGAAAGAAACGTCTTCATTCGTTCGTCAGACGAGGCAATATAAAACATGGGTAAATATTTAGAAAAACTCATCAAGAAAATCAAAAAAAGATATAGACAAATGAATTAGAAATTGAAATATATAAAAATCTATCAAGAAATATAGTTAGGTGTGTGTATATGTATGTATATACGCTCACAGATGTGCATATATGTATATTCACATATGTATACGTATAGTGAAAAAGTGTGCGTAAATCTAAAATTTAGGGCAATGTATCTGTATGTACATCATAAGTATATGAATATGAAGGCGCGCGCATAAAACGCCTACACACTCGTACACTTAATTTATTGTTACATTTTTATAAATATATCGAGATTAATACTTTCCTTTAATTATTACACTCCCTTACCTCTTTTACTTCCGCATCTAAGTGTATTCGTATTCGCCTCATTCGGGAAACCTCTGGTAATGAGGTAATTATATTGTATTGATTTTTATACATTAAATTTTGCTCTGATACTTACATAGAGCACTCTTCACTTCTATGACCTTTTCTGTTTTCAACGGAAATTTCAATACATATATATATATATATATACATATTATATATGTATAGAGAGAGAGAGAGATTTTGGTATAAAAGCAGGGGAAAAAGCAAAGCAAAATACATGGGTAAAGTGATGTACATTTTATTATAGCTGTGAAACTATACCAGTGACTCCGTAATGAGGGATTTCTTGCATAAATGCACTCTCCAAACTGGCCAATACCAAGTTACAGCTCTAATACACATATAGTGAGACAGAGAGAGAGAGGGGGCGATAATGAGGGTGAAAGAATGAGAGATTGATGGATACAAAAGAAAAAAAAAACTACATCTTTTACTCAATAAAATATGACTTTCACTAAGGCTTTTAGGTGCCCATGCAGTTGAGAACAAATAACAGGAGCTTCTTAACTCTCCCTCTCCTGATCTTGCAGAACATCCAGCTGGGTGGAGAGAGGGCTTCACCAGCACTGAGGTGATGCTTTCGTAATCCCCCTGCAAAAAAAAAAAGGTAATGGTGGACCTCAGTGGGATTTGAACTGAGAAACTAGAGACCCAGAAAACAATAACAAATGCTCTTACGACTCTGCCAACTTGATCACTCACACCTGTATTTGCAAAAAAAAAATCTATTTGTAATTAGCTGGTGATTCACATCATACATATAATTGATCATGCAATATATATATATTTAAACATCTGTTTTCCCTGCTAGCAATATACATATATATATATATATACGTTAATACATACATATAAAGAACCCATTTGGTCACAAATGTCCATGGGATTTGCACCTAGAAAGTTCTCCTCAGAGGCAAATGTCCGGGCAAAGTTGTTTTGTGGAAGATCAGCAGTCGCCCATACATACCAGTCTCCCTCTCCACGCCACCGATTTTGTCCAAGGGAAAGGCAATGGCTGAAACAGCTTGGCACCAGTAATGTTGCAACTCAGTTTCTACAGCCGAGTGAACTGAAGCAATATGAAATAAAGTGTCTTGCTCAAGAACACAACGCAAAGCCCGGTCTGAGAATTGAACTCTCAACCTCACGATTATAAGCCAGACGCTCTAACCAATAAGCCATGCGCCTGCACCTACAGATACATCCATCCATCCAAATACATATACATCCATACATACAGATACATACATATATATATATATACATATATATATGAAAAACCTGGGACGATCAGATAAATTCCGACCTTACACACTTGCACTTCTCTAAGACACTGTCACTGGACCAAGATCTTTGGCGCCACGCAGTAATACAGAAGACCCGCCTTGCCTATGTACAAAGCGAAACCTATAGTCAGTAGGCACATCTTAACCAAATATACACCCCAATCCACTACCCCTACCCTATCCTCCCTCTAAATGACCCTCCCGGTCAAAGCCGCATGTAGTGTTATCTAGTGTGTGTGTGTTATCTTTTTATGTGTCTACGATTTAGTAAGCAGCCAAAATTATGTTTGCTTCAACCGACGCTATCGTGTGTTTGTGTGTATGTGTGTGTGTGTTATCTTTTTATGTGTCTACGATTTAGCAAGCAGCCAAAATTCTGCTTGCTTCAACCGACGCTGTCGTGTGTTTGTGTGTATGTGTGTGTGTGTTATCTTTTTATGTGTCTACGATTTAGCAAGCAGCCAAAATTCTGCTTGCTTCAACCGACGCTGTCGTGTGTTTCTGTGTATGTGTGTGTGTGTGTGTGTGTGTGTGTATTATCTTTTTATGTATCTACGATTTAGCAAGCAGCCAAAATTCTGCTTGCTTCAACAAACGCAATTGATCCACTCAAGGTTCTATAACGCATGCACGCACCCTTCGCCCCTGATACCTACATACATATAAATATATATATACATACATACATATATGTATGTATATATACATATATATATATACATGTATGTCAGGTCACCAGTTGGTGCTACTGGTAACATGTATCCCAGTACAACCTGTCTCATGGTCGGGTCGTTGGCGACTAAACTGGCAACCCCGCCAAGGTTTCTTGGTGAGGAGGGTGACTTTGGACATCCTGCAGGACTAAACCTGTCAAAGGGCAAAGGAGCTCTTAAGAGTCAATGGCCATCTAAAATCACCGGGAGAGATGACCCCCTTAGCCTTTGTCAAGGCAGAATTCTATGAGGAGGAAAACTCTGATATAACACCTGCAACCCTGATGGTATCCAATGATGTTGACTTGTTCTTCTTTTTGGTAAATATCATCTTGGTTAAGAGAGTGGGACTGGCTTTGTGCAGTGCCTTTGCTCACTATAAAAGCTTCACGGCACAGGCATTGTTTTATATCTGGAGATCTCTCTGCACTTGTCGTCACCATGGGCCCAGCACTATGTGTCAATAATTGTCACAAGTGTACCAGAGTTTTCAAGTCGCTGGCTTGACTAAAATGTCACACTCGTTCAGCGCATCTGTAGAGGTTCTCCTACATGGATATAAAGTAGTGGCCGTACTCGAAAACGAGTTGGCAGCCACCATATAAATGCATATATATATACATATATATACATACATATATGTATATAAACATTTATATATATGGAGGAGGTTATAGTTCACTTGAAGCATTGTGTAATGAGGTATAAACGTTTGTATATGTATAATAAAGCCAAAACAATGCAGGTATTGGCATAGAATAAAGAATGCAAATGTAAAAGATATTTTTGACAATTAGTCGTTTACCTTAGATTTATTTAAATGTCCTTAATTTTCGAGATAATATCTCTTCTTCGGCGGGAAGTAAAGCGGTTAAACCAGTGTTCTAAATAGCTTGCCAAGTCATGCTGACAGGAAATGGTATAGAGTATCTGTTCTACCTCTAATGTCAAAGAGTTAAGGTTAGGTGGATAAAGAGTAGTCTCCCTTTAAAAGGTTTTTTTTTTGTACATGCCTGTTTAAGTGTGTGGGAGAATGCATGAAGGTGTAAGTATGTGAGTGTGTGTGTGTGAGTGTGAGAAGATATGTCTATACGTAAATGTGGGGGATAGAAGTTATCTCGTGTTAGAACTGGTCTTTGTGTGTGTATGTGTGTGTGTGAGGGAGAATAAGTGGAGGTGTAAGCGTGTGGGTGTGTGTGTGTGTGTGTGCGTGCGTGTGTGTCTGCGTGTATGTGTGGGGGGTGTAAATATGGAGCTAGCAGCTCTATCAAGTTATAAATTGGGGGTTGATTTCTAGTCTATTATTGATTAGTGGGTGGGTTTTGTCTATAATTAGTGCTTCCTTAATTCTAAGATTGCCGAGGTTTCTTTCCTTAGTTTCTATCCTAACTGTTATGGTTTTGTCGGTGTTTTTGCATTTAACTAGGTGTTTCTTAAATGAGGAAGCGTTAGTATTGAGGTGTTCTTTTATTCTTATGTGGAGTGGTCTGGTGGTGCTACCTACGTAGAAGTTGCTGCATTTGTCACACTCTAGTCTGTATACGACGTAAGCCTGGTGGCATAGGTCTGTGTCGTTGATGGGGCAGTTGGCTAGCCTGCAGCAGTTGTCATGTCTGGTGGAGTGTCTTTTGGTTAGCTGTCCGCGTAGAGAAGGAGCTGAGTGGGCCAGTTGGATATCTAGTCCCTCTCGTCTGATAGCTCTGCGGATGGCTGTTGTTGTTTTGTCACTGAAGTGTGGGAGCTTCAGGAAGCAAGTGTTAGTGCCTCGGGTGTGGTATCCTCTTTTTTTTCGGGCACGGTTTGTGGTGGATGTCGTGTATCCTTTCAGTTTGAGTACTTCCAGGAAATGTGTGGTGTGTGTGTCTCGGACTCTAGCGTCGGTGCATTTTTCCGGATACGTGTAGTTCGTTCCTTATGTATCCGAACTTAGCGCCGCCTGGGAGGGCCGATCTGAAATGTACGAACAGGTCCCTGCTGGCGGCTTTTTTATAGAAGCAGGTGTGGATGTTGCCTTCCTCTGTTACCCTGAGTTGGAAGTCCAGTAGGGAAAGGGATTCGCGGTCATCGGGGTGTTCCATGCTGAACTTTATACTGGCGTCCATGCTGGAGAATGTTGTGTATATTTTATCTGCCTCCTCACGGGATGATGTAAGGATGAGTATGTCATCTACATATCGGGTGAAGAAGGTATGGAAATGGCAGGTGTTGAGGGCTCGGCATTCTAGCTGGTTCATATAGGTGATGGCCAGCAGGCCCGATAGGCTGGATCCCATGGGTAATCCTGTTGTCTGTCTGTATGTGTGGTGGTGGAAGGTGAATACGTGTTGTCTACTGTGAAGGACAAAAGCTGGTGTATGTCCGTCGGATGGAGGCCGTAGCAGTGGATGTCCTCTGCGACCACGCAGTCCGTCAATAAATCGACAGCTGGATGAGCGGGGACTGTAGTGTAGAGGGAGACAACGTCGAGGTAAAGGCGTATCTATTTAGTTTAAGTTGTTCTGGCTGGAGTTGGTGTAGTCTACGTATAGCTTCGTCGGAGTTACTGACATGCCCGGAAAAGGTGGAGAGTAGAGGCTTGAGGACCTGGGAGAGAAGCCAGGAAATGTTGTATAGGGGTCCTTCTATGCTAGAGACGAAGGGTTTTATTTGCGTCTTATTTGCGTCTCTATTCTTGTGGGTCTTGATGAGGTGGTAGAAAGACGGCAGTCTGCTATTTCTAGTGGTGTAGTTGAGCTTAACTTTATGTGGGAGTTGTCTTCTCCTACAGATATCGAACCAGATGGAATTGGTCTGTTTTTCGATCTGGGCTGCCGTCATGTCCGGGATCTCTGTATATAATTCATTGTCGCTTAGGTTTTCAAAGGCTATGTTGTTGTATGCGGCTTGAGAGATGACGCAGAACTCTTCACCTTTGTCGGATGGTAAGTATATAAGTTCCCTATTCCGTATTTTCTTCAGGGCGAGTTGTTGTCTCCTGGAGAGGTTTGGGGCTATCTTCTTCTGTTTCCGTAAGATGTTAAATACGGAATGTTTTAGCCTCGAGAGTTTTTCTTCAAGCTCGCGGTTGGCAGGCGGTGGACAGAGTGGGCGATCCAGTTGGTATATCTGGAATCTGGGTTTGTTAGATTCGGTGGTGTTGTTGCCGAGAGTCGATATCCATTTTAGTTGGTAGGCAGCCCGACAGAAATTCGTTTCTATGTCGAGCCATAATTTGTCGCCCAGTCTCTGTTTCAATATGAACTTGGGACCCAGGCTGAGGAGGTCTAATTCCTCTCGGGAGAGGGATCATGTCAAGTCTGTGACGAGGTGTTTTGTGTCAGGTGTGTTGTTGGTCGGGGCGCCGCTAGGTTCGGTGTTGGTAACGTCTTGTTCGCCTCTGTTGGTGCTTAGAGTTGGGATGTTGTTAAGACGGTTAGCCGTGCTGAGTTTTAGAAAATTTTGCGTTAAGTGTATTTTCTCGTAGTCTCGGCGATGGTGGTATGACCTGTCTATAGCGGCGGAGATAACTCTTGAAATAGTCCGTATGTGTTGTTGTAGCGTGCGGTGTAGGTGTTATATGAGTTTCTTAGGCAGAATTGTTGTATGTAACTAAGTGATCGTTTGAGGCCTGCTGATTTGAAGCATGTTGGTAGGTGCAAGTTTTTGATAGTTTTGGGGATGATGTTGTTATTCAGGCATCGTTTTAGGAAGTTTATTTGACAGCCGGCTTTGGCGCGCTTTTCAGATAGCTGGAAGAGTTTCTTTAAAGTTGTGAACTGGGCCTGGCTCAGGCGTAAGGAAAGGTGGAGGTTATAGTTCACTTGAAGCATTGTGTAATGAGGTATAAGCGTTTGTATATGTATAATAAAGCCGAAACTATGCAGTTAGGATAGAAACTAAGGAAAAAAACCTCGGCAATCTTAGAATTAAGGAAGCACTAATTATAGACAAAACACAACCACCAATCAATAATAGACTAGAACTCAACACCCAATTTATAACTTGATAGAGCTTCTAGCCCGATATTTACACACACCCCACACACACACGCGCACACACACACACACGCACGCACACACACACACACACACACACACACACACACACACACACACACATACACACACAAAGACCAGTTCTAACACGAGATAGCATCTATCACCCACGTTTACGTATAGATAAATCTTCTCACACTAACACACACACACTCACATACTTACACCTTCATGCATTCTCCCACACACTTAAACAGGCATGTACAAAAAAACCCTTTTAAAGGGAGATTACTCTTTATCCACCTAACCTTAACTCTTTGACATTAGAGATAGAAGAGATACTCTATACCATTTCCTGTCAGCATGACTTGGCAAGCTATTTAAAACACGGGTTTAACCGCTTTACTTCCCTCCGAAAATTAAGGACATTTAAATAAATCTAAGGTAAAAGACTAATTGTCAACAATATCTTTTGCATTTGCATTCTTTATTCTATGTCCATACCTGCATTGTTTTGGCTTTATTATACATATACAAACGTTTATTTATATACATATATATACACAAACATAATAGTCGTGTAGATGACTTCACAAAAACACCCAGCCCACACCATAGAGTGATAGTGTAAGTGTCACAACAAAAATCACCCAGTACACACAGTAAATGTGGTTGGCATTAGGAAGAGCATCCAGTTATAGAAACCAAGCCAGAATTAGTTCTCTTGTGAGTTATTCCGCCCTTTGTCGGGTCTTGTTTTTTGTCCTGTAGAGTGTCCAAAATCACCCTCTGCACCAAGTAAACCTGGGGGAGTTGCCGGCTTAGTCGCTGCCAACTTGACCATGCGACAGGTTGTACTAGGTTACATGTTACTAGTAGCACTCAAGGGTGACCCGACATACACACATATACACATACATATGTACCATCATCATTACTGATGAACATCCATTTTCCACGCTAGCATAGTTTAAACGGGTTGTCCTCTCTGAGGCACATCAAGTCAGATGACATATGTCTTGCTCATACAGAACTGATTTGGGCTTGGATTGTACGGCTGGATGCCCTTCCTAATGCCAACCACATTTACAGTGAGTACTGGGTGCTTTTTGCGTGACACCTACACAACCACTCTACTGTGTGGCTGGGTGCTTTTTGTCGTGACATCTACTTATATATATGACCAGCAATTTCTCTGTCTGTCTGTCCGACACTGGAAACACGTGCGTAGAGAGAGAATGAGAGTGAAAGAAAGAGACAGACTACGAGAGGGGGATAGCGGGAGGGAGAGAGAGAGAGAGTGAATAGACGCTAAAACACGTGCTACAGAAACATTACCTTCCCCTCTCCACTGACTTTGGTTACTGAGGCCGAGGGAATCGCTGGTTGCTATAGAGACACCTTGCAAAAGCCAGAAGTAACCAGTTCGAGGCGGTTCTGACTTGACACCATGCGAAGAAGGTTGCCATTGAATTTGTGGTTGTTGCTGCTGATAATAAGGACCATTTGAAGAAGGTTGCTGCTGATGAGGTAATTTATTAATCAGATTGCGCAGTTCCATAACCTACGTTTGATTTGTTCAATTTTTTTCTTCAATTTTTTTTGTTGTTTTTTTTTATTTCTTATTGGAAAAATATAAATAATAAAATAAGGTTAGAAATTTAAATACAATTAAATACGATTTAATTTCCATTTCCAGCAGCCAATGTCCAGTGTTCAATTTCATGAAAAAATTGGAAATAATTCAAAAAATTGAAGTTTAACTTTTGAACATTTGTTTTGACAATAAAAAGATATTTCCTTATTCACACCTAATGGTATGATTAAAATTTCATGGGAATATTTTTTTCTAACTGCCAGTTATTTAAATATTATTAAAAATAATTTTTTTTTTTTAAAGAATGGAAGATTTTGTGGATTTTTTTACCACCTTACAAGCCTTAAACACTAATTCTCGCGAATTTGTGTTTTGTAATGACCCTCAGGATGCTGCTATTGTTGATTCCAATAGTGCCTGGTATTCGAATATGTTAGTATACAATTTTTTGAATAAAATTAAGGCGCAATTAGAGCTGCCAAACAAAATTTTTTCGGCTTCGGCCCATATTATATATATATATAATGGGGATGATGATGATGATGATATACATAGTTACATATGTATATGTAATCTCCTTATAATATATAACCGGCAATTTCTCTGTCTGTCTGTCCGACAGTGGAAACACGTGCGCGCGTGCGAATGTTTTTTGCGCACGCGTAGAGAGAGAGTGAGAGTGAAAGAAAGTGAAGACTACGAGAGGGGGATAGCGGGAGGGAGAGAGGGGGGAATTGAGGAGTGCTACAGAAACATATATACATTTCTGTGTGTGTGTAATATATATATATATATACACACACAGAAATATATATATATACACACAGAAATATATATACATTTCTGTGTGTGTAATATATATATATACACACAGAAATATATATACATTTCTGTGTGTGTAATATATATATATACTAGCAGAAAACCACCCGGTGGGTGGTTTTCTGCTAGTCTATATATATAAAACTGAGGATGTCTGTCTGTGTGAGTTTGAATCCCTAAAACTCGAGAACGACCCAACCGACTGTTTTCAAACTTAACACGTGTAATACTTATGTTTCAAAGAGTGTTCTGAGCAAAGAATTTCAAATTTTCAATGCCCTAGGGACCACATTAGGCGATTTAGCGATCTCTCTCTATAATTCTTAGTCTTTCGCTTTTTAGATAGATACATACATATAACGTCGCGCCCTTATAATATCTGTCTGTATGCCTGGCTGTCTGCATTACGTCACTTCCCTGAGGATGTCCGTCTGTGTGTGTGTGTGTGTGTGTGTCTGTGAGTTTGAATCCCTAAAACTCGAGAAGTATCCAACATATCTATTTCAAACTTTACATGTGTATTACTTATGTTTCACGGAGTGTTATGCACATATAATAATTCAACTTTTTGATCTCCTTAGGTGAAAAACTGCGTTTTTTAAGCTTTTTATGGGTTTTTGAGGCGTTACGTCAGACCGATTTCCTTGAAATTGTAACTATGTACTAGTCAGTCTCTTCTTCATATCGTGAGCAAAGAAAATCCAACTTTCTTATGGCCTAGAGCCCGCATTAGGTGAAAATCTTCATTTTTTCAGCTTTTTAGGGCTTTTTGGAGACGTTACGTCTAGCCAATTTTCCCGAAATTTCAAGGCATATTATGCACATAAAAAAAATTATTTTCTTGATCCTCTAGGGCCCGCATTAGGTGAAAACCTGCATTTTTCCTGCTTCATCGAGGAAAATCTTAAAGATTATCCAGCCATCAGAGAATTCGGTTTATTTGCTTTACATATTGTCCAGGCATGCAGTTTTTCCACGATTATGTCTGTTGGCGGCCCACGTTCAAAAATACCTTGTCTCGTGCAACGCCGGGTCCCACTGCTAGTTGTTTAATATAAGAAGCACATTAGTTCAATAATGTGAAAGTTAGATATATTAGTTATATGCAGAGCGTTTCATTAGAAATATGAAATGGGGAGGGAAATAATAATTTCCTACTGAGGAACAATGTCTCCATATTTCAAGGATTATACTGTCGATTTAATCAAACCGGACCTTGAGTAAACCGGAAGAACGAAGGGAAAATAAATACGGTGTAATTTGGACGAAGTGTGTACAGTGGTGTAACTACATACCACAGAACACTTGTGCAATTATATGGTGATCCTGTCAATCCATCATTATTCTCTTTCATTTATTAATTATGGTTGGCTAGGTTGATGGATTACCAGAATTAGTTGAGCGTCAGGTAAAATGCCATTGCGCTATTTGTTTTGCCTCTTTATATTCTGAGTTCAAACACACCAAGGTTAACTTTGACCTTCATCTCTCCGGGCTCGATAAAATAAAATATCAATTACATATCAAATTTTCCGAGCCTGCGCCGAAACTAAAATTCTTTAATAAAAGTTGTATGCCTTGTCTTGCAACCTCAACCCGCTAGAGTCATAGGTGCGCTGTCAAAGTGCATACACAAACACACACATACTTAATGGTTCGAAAATTTCATACATTTTCGTCCAGAGTGAATACAAAGTGAAGAAAGTGTGACAACAAAAAAAACAACCAAATTCATATGGGCATACTTATAGCACAACTAGGATAAATCGAAGAGGTTGAATAGTAACCTGGACCGTCTTGAGTAGAAGAGGATTAGATAAAAATCGATAAAAATCTTTGACAGGTGTCTGGGGATTCGGGAATCTGAACCACAAGTTGCATAATAGATTTACAAGTCAAAAGTGCATTTTCTATTTTGGAACGGGAGCCTCCTTCATCGACAGATTTTGTTTCATATTATCCATCATATATATATATATATATATATGAGTGCTTTGTGATAGCCTTCGAAAATCGATTGCGAATTTGCTACTCGCAGCTGCAACTTCGGTTATTCTCATTATTATTATTATTTTCTCCTAGCCTTTATAATTAATTAATTGATTGATTAGTTTGTTAATTAAATGTTTAATTGTTTGTTAATTAAAGGTTTAATTGTTTGTTTGAAAACCTAGTCGAGAGTTTACTTCGAGGCTGTGATTAAATTCCTTTGTTCACACTTTTAAATGTACCGCCAAAACCCAGACGTGAAGTTCCTCTGTTTTGAGAAAGAACACGACCTCACTGCCAAATTGACTATTACAATCGAAAACTAATGCTGTCTTAAGAGACAGCATTAGTTTTCGACTGTAGAAAGTGGAAAGTGGATACTGGAACGAAAGACCTGTTGGCGAAAGGATACATTACTGACTTGCATATACATTACGCAACTTGGAGTGTAGCTTCCGCATCCTCAGAAACCTATCGAAGATACTTATCGATTAATATTCAATAGCCATCGAGCAGGTCCAGGTTCGTCTTTAACTTGTCTGTATTTTTCCATTTTGTAGTGTCAAGGTGGCAACATGCCTCTGGTCGCATTTTTCATTGTGTCACTATTACTTATTGTGATTATTCTGTGGAATGATTTATTGATTACTCCTTCATTGATGCTTTGTGACAGCATTCTAAAATCGATTGCGAATCTACTACTCGAATCTGCAACTTCGCTTATAGTCATTATTATTATTGTTATTATTATCTACAGAAGGCCGCACTGGAGGATATGCTGCAATTTTTAATTCCGTAAAATCACTATACATATTTCAATGGCCCAACTCCATCATCCATTTATGATGCAAGACAGGATGGTCTCATCAAGTAACTTCGACAGAATTAGAAAACAGGGTTACATATAGCCCATACTTATCATGGAAGATAAGGAAAAGAAAATAGGAAATTGAAAAATGAAAAATGAAAATTTGACTTGGGGACTGTCTTTAAAAAACTGCTGTAGTGTGTGAAGACAGCACCCAAAACTCTCTCGATACACACCCTCTGTTTGTTTCTGATCGACGTTGGCTGTGAACTCAAAGCCCATCGAAGTCAACTTTGCTTTCTTTATTTCGTGTAGGGGTCGATAAATAAAGTACTGAGATCGATTCATGATTTTTTTTCTAACATTTTCTTTCTCTCTGGAAGACATTAACTGTCTTCGGATCTAGAGATTGATGGTGCAAATACCCAAGACACGGCGTGTGTCACGGCCGTGTCTCTACGACTTCATCAGAACTTCAGGGCCAATGGCTGGAGGTATGGATGGATGAATTGATAGATAGATGGATAGATGGATAAAATTCATACAGATGCTGAAACTAAAATGATTTTTCCTTTATGACTGATTTTTTTAAAACATGTTATTTTAACCCTTCTTGAAAATAGAAGCTTTCAATCACTTTATTCCTAACAAACTGAACGAATGTTCGATTTCATGCTACATTTCACCAATTTCTTATTTAAAATCGGGGTTAAAAGCTGATGCAAATGAACTGGAATTGACTTTATTTCATTATGCATTGAACCGATCAGTTTTTGATAGATTTGATTCTAAACGGCAATTTTATTTATTTAATTTTATATTCTTTATTTTGCAAAAAAAAACATTACGCTCGGAAAGCTGTCTAACATTTCTAATCACACACAAACACACACACACTCACATTCACACACACACACACACACACAGACACACACACACACACACACACACACACACACACACATATATATATATATATACGTATATACATATATATATATGTGTATATATGTGTGTGTGTGAGTGTATATATATATATATATATATATACATATAGGATATCTCAAAAATGTATACACACTTTGTACAGGCAATGT
>OZ024741.1:81821813-81831813 GCA_964016885.1 Eledone cirrhosa | reverse complement strand
TGGAGAACCTTCCATAATGCATCTCTGTTGACAGTATCGAAAGCCTTTGTCAGATCGACAAAAACCTGATACAGATCCAAGCCCTGTTCAATGCACTTCTCCTGGAGCTGTCTAGCTGAGAAGATCATATCAGTAGTGCCGCGTCCAACACGAAAACCAGATTGACTTTCAGGAAGGACACAATCTGCAATGTGTGTCAGCAGACGGTCCAGAAGCACCCTACATAAAACTTTCCCCACGACAGAAAGCAATGATATACCTCTGTAGTTCCCACAATCATTCCTGTTACCCTTTCCCTTGTACAAGACCACCATTACTGCATCTCTCCAGTCCTCAGGCACGGATTCATTAGCCCATATCCTTCCAAACAGAGAGTGAAGATGTTGCAGGAGTCTCTCACCACCATATTGTAGGAGCTCAGCATGTATGCCATCCATACCTGGAGATCTTCCACTGTTCAGCTTCGAAATAGCCACTGCAACCTCCACAAGTGTCGGAGGCTCTGCGAGAGCTACTTTCACAGGACTTTCCGGAATGAGATTGAGGAAATCTTCACTGACGACAGACGGCTGATTCAAAAGATCATCAAAGTGCTCCCGCCACCTTCGTAGAATTCCCTGTGAGTCACGAAGAAGTTCTTTGCCATCCCTGCTGCGAATCGGTGTCACCAGAGAAGAAGACGGTCCATAAACCTCACGCAAGAGACTGTACAACAGCTTTGTGTTATTGCAATCAGACGCAGTTTGTATCTCACCAGCCTTCTCACTCCACCACTGATCCTTCATCTGAGAAAGACTCCGCCTAACACGTGATTTTACATCCCTGAGCTCCTCATGCAACGTATTCCTCTCCTGTGGTCTTGCCGTCAAGTAGCGTGACAGAGCGCGCCTCTTATCAGCCAACAAGTCATCTATATGCACATCTTTCTCATCAAACCAGTCCTGATGTTTTCTCTGCACCAATCCCAGAACACGTCTGCCTACATCATAAACCGACTTTTTAAGGGTCGGCCAATCCTCACCAAGATCTGCAGCCTGCATCTCTTCTTCCAATGTCCTCTTCACATTTTTATCCTTAAGACGAGCAGCATTCAATCTTTTGGGCAGGGTAACACCAGGAGCCCGGATTTTACGTTTGGTGATTAGATTCACTTTTGCGCGTACCAGGCGGTGGTCCGTCCAGCACTCAGCTCCACGAAGAACACGAACACACCGCACATCCTGTCTGTCACGCATCCTGACTAGGACGTAGTCCAAAAGATGCCATTCCTTAGATGCAGGATGCATCCATGTGGTCTTGAATTTGTTCTTTTGTTGGAACATGGTGTTGGTAACACACAGATCCAGCTCCTCACACATCTGCAGCAAGAGCATACCATTGCTGTTACACTTTCCCACCCCATGCCTTCCGATTACATTCCATGTGTTAAAATCCCTACCCACTCTAGCATTAAAGTCACCAAGCACGATGACTTTGTCTGCCTGAGGGATATTTCTTAAAACACCTTTCAAGGCATGGTAAAAGGACAGTTTTTCTTCATCGACAGAATTCATAGTTGGAGCATACACACTCACCAGGGTAGCATATCTTCCCTTGTCCAGCGGAACTCTCATGGACATAAGACGCTCACTAATCCCCACTGGGAATTCTTCCAATTTATTCACCAGTACAGTCTTAACAGCAAATCCTACCCCAGCCTCTCTTCTGGTTCCTTCATCTCTTCCTTTCCAGAAGAATGTATATTCTCCACAAAATTCCGTAAGATGACCATCTCCAGCTAACCTCGTCTCAGACAAAGCCACGATGTCAAGATCGTAACGTCGAAGCTCCTTCGCAACAAGAGCGGTCCTTCGTTCAGGACGCTCCAAAGAATCCCCGTCAAGCAGCGTCCGTACGTTCCAGCAGCCAAGACTAAATGCCCTGTTTGGCTCTATTACAATGGCACGATGACGGGCGGGCCCAGGTTGTGATAACTTGGGGCCCCTGCCCTTATTGCCAATGATCTTTTTTGTTCCAGAACCCAAATTGGCAATTATCTCGTTTACATTGTTCTGGAACATCATTGAATTGGGAAAAAAAAAAAAAAAAAAAAAAAAAAAAAAAAGTAATAATAATAGTAATAATAATAATAATAATAATAATAATACTACACTATTAATAATTATTAATGCACTCGTGCAATGCCTGTGCGTGACGAATATTTTTAAAGTGAGGAAAGACTGTGCACTGAACCAATCCCACTCTCTGAGCGACAGTAGCTATAACCCGAAAAGAAGAAAAGATCAACATCATCGGTAACTACTGAGCCGCAGGTTTTATATCGGAGTTAACCCAGTTTCCTGAGATGCCTTCTCCTAGAAGAATACCCTGACATGGGCTAGGGGTTCTTCACTCCCAGTGGTTTAACTGCGCGATCGGGCATCCAGCCCGATTATTTCTATGTCCCCGCGCAAAAAAAAAAAAAAAAAAAAAAAAAAAAAAAAAATTACTTATTGACACTTATACGTACGACATACACACACACGCATACATATGCGTGCACACAGCAACACTCACACACACAACAAACACACACACACGCTACTCTACTCACTTACACGCACACACACACATATATATATATATATTACCGTCATTACTGATACAAGATTACCAGATTATGTCAACTGTTGACTTTCAAGAGTTTGTATAGTTGAAGCCGATCGTATTACAGTCCAGTATTACTATAATTGCTTTACAGCATAGAGTAATGGCTCTCCACGGAGTCAACAAAAGAGAGTACCAGTGATGCGCTGGCCAGTCGCTGGATCCGTGCCAAACGCAGAAAAATTATTATTAAAGTTGTTCTTAAGGCCAGGTCGCTGGTGATGGTGATGGCGACGGCGGTGGCGGTGGTGGTGGTGGTGGCAGTTGATGTTGTTGTTCTGTTGAGTGTGTGTGTGTGTGTGTGTGTTTTGTTATTTTGAGTTTTTTTTTTTTTTTCCTTTCTTTTTTTTCTCCTTTTTTTTTTTTTTTCCCCTTCCCTTTTCTTTTTTCTTTTCCCTTCCTTTTTTTATGTTTTGATGCCGCTGTTGTTGTTGTTGTTGTAATTGTTGTAAATGTTCATTTCAGTTCATTCTGAAGCTGTTGTTGCTGTAAACATTAGGGCCGGTGTTGTTGTTGTAGATGTTGGGGTTGAAATCTGGTTGTTTGACTGAGTGATGTATATACACATACTTACATACATACATACATACATACATATAATAACAACAATAATAATAACGACAACAACAATAATAATATACATATACATATATATATACACACACACGCACACACAAAAGCATATCTACACACACACACACACACGATAGCAACTAACAGCGCTGCGATCGAATGTGGCTTTTTAGCCCAGCCAATGATCTAAAATGTCTTGCACAGAGTCGGCAACCAAAACATTCCCTGGGAATAGTCGGCTGTGGTTGGAGTTCGTGTACTTTTGCATGTCGCTTGAGCCCTCCTGCTGATTTACATTCTCTACCACATGTTTGGCAAGCATGATGAGTAGCATCTCCAATAGCAGCCTGGTAGTCAACCACTGGTCTTACTTTATGACTGCGAAGATGACTTTCGAGTCCAGCTTTGCTTAGGCAGAGTCTCGCACATACGCTGCATGTCAGCACCATAGGAGGACCCTCGCCGTCTGGAAGTGCAACAGCAATGCCCTTCCTCACATCCCGCTTTACTTTCTCGTATGCGATTCGAGATGCCTCAAAGGCAACTTTTCCCTCATATACAGTCTTTCTCCATTTATTACGATCAGCAGCAATATTCTCCCATGTATCAGCAGAGATGTTAGCGTCTTTCAGAGAGGCTTTCAAGGAATCCTTATACCTCTTTTTTGGTTTATGTGGCGGTCGTTTTCCTTTAACCCACTCTCCATAAAAGATTTGTTTTGGTATTCTAGAATCCTTCATCCTGGCAAGGTGACCACTCCAACGGAGTCGTTGCTTAAGCACAAGAGCTTCTATACTGTCACACATAGAGCTTTCCAAAATCTCGACATCACTGATGTGGTCCCTCCAGTGAACACCATGGATCCGTCTGAGACACATCTGATGGAAACGCTCCAATTGCTTAAGGTGGTGTCGATATGTGACCCAGGTCTCGCAGGCATAAAGAAGACAAGAGAGCACGCATGCCCTGTACACCTTTACCTTTGTCCTCCTGCATATGTCTCGCCGACCCCAGAGTCGCTTTCCTAATCCTAAGTGAGATTTCACTGTCAAGGTTGCCGTATCGATTGACAGTGCTTCCCAGGTAGACAAACTGATCAACCACTCCAAGTCGTTTGCCATACACATATATGTTTCGTTCAGTGTACTGCCTACCAGGGGCAGGTTGGTACATGACGACGGTTTTCTTGAGACTGACAGTCAGACCTAGGGCAGTGCAAGCGCCAGAAAATGCATTCAAAATGTGCTGCATATCACTCTCTGTGTGCGCTACAAGATCGCAATCATCTGCATACAAGAGGTCTCTTATGATTGATGTAAATACTTTTGTCTTCGCAGCAAAGCGCCTGATGTTAAATATGCTGCCTGAGGTTCGATATCGGATGTAAACACCATGCTCGCAATTCCTGAATGCAATACAGAAAACCATTGCAAAGTATATGGCAGTATCGAAAGCTGTTGTCAGATCGACAAAAACCTGATACAGATCCAAGACTTGTTCCATGCACTTCTCCTGGAGCTGTCTAGCTGAGAAGATCATATCAGTAGTGCCGCGTCCAGTACGAAAACCAGATTGACTTTCAGGAAGAACACAATCTGCAATGTGTGTCAGCAGACGGTCCAGAAGCACCCTACATAAAACTTTCCCTACGACAGAAAGCAATGATATACCTCTGTAGTTCCCACAATCGTTCCTGCTACCCTTTCCCTTGTACAAGACCACCATTACTGCATCTCTCCAGTCCTCAGGTACGGATTCATTAGCCCATATCCTGCCAAACAAAGAGTGAAGATGTTGCAGGAGTCTCTCACCACCATATTGTAGGAGCTCAACATGTATGCCATCCATACCTGGAGATATTCCACTGTTCAGCTTCGAAATAGCCACTGCAACCTCCACAAGCGTCGGAGGTTCTGCGAGAGCTACTTTCACAGGACTTTCTGGAATGAGATTGAGGAAATCTTCACTGACGACAGACGGCTGATTCAAAAGATCATCAAAGTACTCTCGCCACCTTCGTAGAATTCCTTGTGAGTCACGAAGAAGTTCTTTACCATCCTTGCTGCGAAGCGGTGTCACCAGAGAAGAAGACGGTCCATAAACCTCACGCAAGAGACTGTACAACAGCTTTGTGTTATTGGAATCAGACGCAGTTTGTATCTCACCAGCCTTCTCACTGATCCTTCATCTGAGAAAGGCTCCGCCTAACACGTGATTTTACATCCCTGAGTTCCTCATGCAACGTATTCCTCTCCTGTGGTTTTGCCGTCAAGTAGCGTGACAGAGCACGCCTCTTATCAGCCAACAAGTCTTCTATATGTACATCATTCTCATCAAACCAGTCCTGATGTTTCCTCTGCGCCAATCCCAGAATACGCCTGCCTACATCATAAACCGACTTTTTAAGGGTCGGCCAATCCTCACCAAGATCTGCAGCCTGCATCTCTTCTTCCAATGTCCTCTTCACATTTTTATCCTTAAGACGAGCAGCATTCAATCTTTTGGGCAGGGCAACACCAGGAGCCCGGATTTTACGTTTAGTGATTAATTTCACTTTTGCGCGTACCAGGCGGTGGTCCGTCCAGCATTCAGCTCCACGAAGAACACGAACACACTGCACATCCTGTCTGTCACGCATCCTGACTAGGACGTAGTCCAAAAGATGCCATTCCTTAGATGCAGGATGCATCCATGTGGTCTTTAATTTGTTCTTTTGTTGGAACATGGTGTTGGTAACACACAGATCCAGCTCCTCACACATCTGCAGCAGGAGCATACCATTGCTGTTACACTTTACCACCCCATGCCTTCCGATTACATTCCATGTGTTAAAATCCCTACCCACTCTAGCATTAAAGTCACCAAGCACGATGACTTTGTCTGCCTGAGGGATATTTCTTAAAACACCTTTCAAGGCATGGTAAAAGGACACCTTTTCCTCATCGACAGAACTCATAGTTGGAGCATACACACTCACCAGGGTAGCATATCTTCCCTTGTCCAGCGGAACTCTCATGGACATAAGACGCTCACTAATCCCTACTGGGAATTCTTCTAATTTGTTCACAAGCACAGTCTTAACAGCAAATCCCACCCCAACCTCTCTTCTGGTTCCTTCATCTCATCCTTTCCAGAAGAATGTATATTCTCCACAAAATTCCGTAAGATGACCATCTCCAGCTAGCCTCGTCTCAGATAAAGCCACGATGTCAAGATCGTAACGTCGAAGCTCCTTTGCAACAAGAGCGGTCCTTCGTTCAGGACGCCCCAAGGAATCCCAGTCAAGCAGCGTCCGTACGTTCCAGCAGCCAAGACTAAATGCCTTGTTTGGCTCTATTACAATAGCACGATGACGAGCTGGCCCAGGCTGTGATAACCTGGGGCCCCTGCCCTTATTGCCAATGATCTTTTTTGTTTCAGAACATAAATTGCCAATTATCTCTTTTATATTGTTCTGGAACATCATTGAATTGGAGAAAAAAAAAGAGTAATAATAATAATAATAATAATAATAGTACACTATTAATAATTATTAATGCACTCGTGCAATGCCTGTGCGTGACGAATATTTTGAAAGTGAGGAAAGACTGTGCACTAAGCCAATCCCACTCTCTGAGCGACAGTAGCTATAACCCGAAAAGAAGAAAAGATCAACATCATCGGTAACTACTGAGCCGCAGGTTTTATGTCGGAGTTAACCCAGTTTCCTGAGATGCCTTCTCCTAGAAGAATGCCCTGACAAGGGCTAGGGGTTCTTCACTCCCAGTTGTTTAACTGCGCGATCGGGCATCCAGCCCGATTATTTCTGTCTCCGCGCAAAAAAAAAAAATAAATAAATAAATAATAACTCATTATAGTGTGTGTGTGTTTTGTTATTTTGAGTTTTTTTTTTTTCCCCTTCTTTTTATTTTATTTTTTATTTTTGATGCCGCTGTTGTTGTAAATGTTCATTTCAGTTCATTCTGAAGCTGTTGTTGCTGTAAACATTAGTGCCGGTGTTGTTGTTGTAGATGTTGGGGTTGAAATCTGGTCGTTTGACTGAGTGATGTATATACACACATATACATACATATATATATATACACATTCAACAGAGAGTAGAGAGTTTGACAACTGGTCGATGACTTTAGTCTAGATAGGGTAATGACATGTGATGGTGGGGAGAGAGTGTAGAAGTTATTGTGGTGGCGGGGGACAGTGCGATGTAAACTTATATGGTTGAAGTTACATATAAAAAGAGGTTACAAAAGGGAATGTGCCATTGCGCCGGAAAGCTGGCGAGGCTAGGGTGCAAAATCTCACCGTTACATAATGCGTGTTGCTGGTTCGGAGTTCCCGGTACATACATACATATACATACATACATACATACATATAGACATACATACATACATATATATATATATGTGTGTGTGTGTGTGTGTGTGTGTGTGTGTGTGTGTGTATGTGTGTGTGTGTGTATGTGTGTGTGTGTGTGTGTGTGTGTGTGTGTGTGTGTGTGTATACATACCTTTATGAGAAAACGCAAGAATCCTGTGAAAACCACTTTGTGCTAGAATTGATAGGAATATGATAACTGGACAACATCCACCGTACCTCTCACAACAATTATTAAGGCAAGAAATGGCTTTATAATCAACTCTGTTAAAAGCTTTAGATATATGTGTGGTTGCATGAAAAACACTGAAAAAGACTTTGAAATAGGGAAGGCATAGGCATGAACAGCATGTCACAAAATGAATAAAATATGGAAATCCAGCCTGAAAAGAACCATGAAATTATGTCTGTTTGCGGAGTCTATTCTGTTCTACGGAAGTGAAACATGGACGATAGACAAGACAATGGAAAAAAATCAGGGCGGTTGCTGAAGCAGAATGCTGCACATGTTATTGAATGTAATATGGTGCGATAGAATGACAAATGAACAGCTATATAGTTATCTATCACTTGTGTCACCCAAGGTAGGCATCAAGAAGCTGAAGTTATCAGGACACTATGTAAGACACTCTGAAGAACATGCATCAGGGCTGGTACAGTAAAAACCACCATTAAGACGATGAAGCATCGTTTGTAGGGAAATAATATATATTGATATCCTGCTGGACAACACTGGCTTCGCTAATGTAGATGAACTGAGACCTGCAATGATGGACAGATAAGATTGGGCACGACGAACCGATTTGATACGAGTGGAAGCTCAGCTGAAGTGAAAGTGAAAGTGGTCAGTATTTAAAAGAGAACTATCTATTGCTACCTATATCTGTAGCTAGCAATTTTCGAATAATAGACACATCATCTATCTATCTACTTAACTGTCTATATGTCTATCTATATAATCTATCTATCTCTACCTCTTTGCCTACCTATATGTCTATGTATCTGTTAATCTCACCATCTATCTACCTAAGTATCTATATATCTATCCACCCACTTGCTATCTATCAACCTGTCTGTGTGACTAACAGTCAATTTGTAGTTATTTATTTATCTATATTTACCAATGTATCTACCTTCAGACAAAAACAACAGTGACAACAAATCCCAAATACCATTAGCAGTGCAAAGGTATATATATATGTATATATACATAATAAATATTTAATCGCTCTAAAATGTAATCTGAGTTTTTCGAATATTAATAATAATATTATTAATAATTGTTTCTACTTTTGGCACAAGGCCACCAATTATACCAGTGTATTACTGGTACTTTATTTTATCGACCCCGTAAGAATGAGAGGAAAAGTTAACCTCGGCGGGATTTGAACTTAGATCATAAAGAGCCGTAACTCTTTGCTGCAAAGCATGGCGTCCGATTCTCTACCGATACTGCCAATCCAATATTATTAATAATTATTATTAATAATTGTTTGAAGGGCGGTGGATTGGCAGTATTGGTAGAGGGTCGGACGCCATATTTGACGTATAGAGTTACGACCCTTGCCATCCTGAGTTCAAATTCCGCCGAGGTTAACTTTGCCTTTCATCCTTACGGGGTCGATAAAATAAAGTACCAGTAATGCACTGGGTAATTGCTGGCCTTGTGCCAAACGTAGAAACAATTATTAATAATTGTTTCTACATTTGGCACAAGGCCATCAATTAACCAGTACATTACTGGTACTTTATTTTATCGACCCTGTAAGGATGAAAGGCAAAGTTAATCTCGGCGGGATTTGAACTCAGAATGACGAGTTCAATCTACTGACATAGCTTAAAAAGAGGCTGTTTGCATAGCTGCAAACGAATCGAATATTATTATTAATATTCGAAAAACTTACATTTATATATATATATATATATATATATATATATATATATATATATATATATATATATATATATATATATTGGTAAACGGAAAAGAAAATACTGACAAATTGTTCCCAGTGAAAAATAGTTTAATTAGGAATAAGTTAAATTTAGTAATAGTATTGGTTAATATTCAGTTTGGGTTTTAAAGTTTTACCGGTTGCGCATTTCTAATGCTTTTCAAAAATAATTTTGAGATAGAGCGCCCGTGATGTTTGCTCCAATCTGATTAATTTTGGAAATTCTACCTGTTTTATGTGAAAAAAGTGGCTCCAGATGTATTAAAATAATTTTCGCGCCAATTCATGTTGCAAAAATTCTTGTGGTCAAAACAATTTTGATTGGTCGGTAGAGGTCATGTGAATGTTAAAAATTGATTTTGCGCCAAATGTAGGTTTGTGTCGGCTGATTGAGAAGTCACTGAAAAATAAGTCTTTCAAAACAAATGTGTGTGTGTGTGTGTGTAGTA
>OZ024741.1:81771813-81814313 GCA_964016885.1 Eledone cirrhosa | reverse complement strand
TCGTGTGATCAAGTATATTTTATTATACATATTTCAGAGGTACTGAGCTAACTTCAACAGTACGTCCTCATCAGATAAAATAAGATGATGCATGACATACCCTGACATAGTAGATGGTTAATATTCAGTCATGGTAGTCATAAATATGTATAATAAAATATACTTGATCACACGAATGTCTATTTTTTTAAATATTTTGAATTAATATTAATAACTCAGGAAAACCATTATTGTTGAGTGCTTCCAATCTATTGTAAAACTCATTCTTTGATTTATTCATTGAACCTTGTTTAACTTTTAAATATAATATATATATATATATATATATATATATATATATATATATATATATATATATATATATATATATATATGTGTGTGTATATATACATGCGTGTGTAAACAGGTAGAGAGTGTTAATGAGAGAGAAACGTGTTCCAGGGTGCTAACGAAATGTATATGCGTAATGTGGTGGTTACACGTGGTTGTCTAAACCCCGAGATTTCAGTTAATGTAGTAAGCTTTGATAAGTGCAATTTGCAACTTGCCAAATACACTGGGTACATAGTGAAAGCCAAATACTGTAAGAACTTCATCGGTGGACACAATAAAGCCATTCATTCAGACTGAGCGTAAAAAGATTATTGCTAGAGTATGGTAGCCAGCACCAATTAGTAACGTTACGTGTGGAAGAATGACTTATCGCTTGCTATTGGAATGTGCTAAAAGCGGCAAAAATTCAAAATAAAATATATCCTGGATGTATATACTGAATGTATAGCCTGAATGAATTTAGATATCAACCAGATAGGAAAAACAAAAAATACAGAATTGCAAAGAAATACAGAGGTAAAAAGGATGATAATAAATACCATTTACTCACATTTCTTGTTGTTCTGTTAACTGGGAGAAAAAATATATACTGACGAGGTTGTAGGAAGTATATTTGCTATAATCCCGATTGCTCACAATTACTAACTCAATGAGATATGGTTTGAACGTATATCGAATTGACAAAATATTGAACTAATAAAATGTATATTCGTAATGTGGAGGTTGCACGGGGATGTCCGCACCCCGGGGTTTCGGATAATATAGTAAAATTCGATAACTGTAATTTGCAACTTGCCGAATACAGTGGCTGCACAACTTCGTATATACAAACAACGAACATGCACTCACACACACCCGCACACACCCACACGCACACACACACACACTCATGCTCACACACACACACACACACACACACACACACACACGCACACGCGCGCGCACACAAACACTCACATACATACGTACCCATTCTATATACAATAGGACATTTTCCTTTTCAGCACGATATAGACACCTCTAATCACAGCCTTTCAAAAGACAGGCAACTGAACTAAACGCTCCTTTCAACAGTTTTCCAAGAGATGGCCAAATGAACAGTTCTGCTTTTTCTCCAAGAATTTTTTTCCTTTCTACCACTGCACATTCTGGGATAGGTATGATATGGCAGGGTCCGCGCACACACACGAATGTTATAGTTTCCTGCATTCTGGCAGTTGCTTTGATTCCCGTGGTAGATACGTGGGCGAAAATTGGTGCCAGGCATAGCATAGAAGCAGAGTCTTCCGTCAGTTTTTATACAGGCAGGCGGGCAAAATGTACATTAATATTCCCTTATTACCCGACAAAAATTAACTCCAATGCTACCTCGAACCAAAGAAATGTTGTCAAAATACCTAATCCCTTTTTAACCTACCATATATACACACTGTAGACAATATGACGTAAAAATGAAATGCACTCAGGCGAACCACACCGAAATCATACGCCCAGCATAACAATAACCAAACTTCATCTAATTAATGGTAGAGAGGCAACATGTACGTAAATGTGTATGCATATCTATGTTAATCCTTGAATTAAACATGTAATTGTCTTCCACATGTAATTTTATGTAAAGTTTTCCTCGTTTGTCATCATATTTATCGTTCATGCATGTCTTCTGTACTTTCGTCGTGATCTTCGTTTTGTGAAATACTTCATGAGTTTTTTAAAACTATCTTGTTAGACACTGAGACCCCAAACGTACCAGCAGTACTGCCGTTAGTGTCAACACCTTTTACAATTTTGTGTCTTCTAATTATCATCTCGTTCCTTATTCTTACCCAGTGCTTGCGTTAGGTTTAATTGTATGTATTGCCAATTTTTGCAATATATATATATATAAGTGGTAACACAACAGTTAGTTCGCCATACCGAGAACAATTGTTTCACCTTAGCGGATCTTCAGCTTATATATATATAACGAAGGAATTATGGTAAGGAACCAGATGGACCATAACGCACCAGAGTACTCAATACTTAGGGTAGTAGAGTGGGTAATAGGAAAATGTATGACCCCGACGGCAGAGCTCAAGCCGTTTCGACGGTTATTTCAGTCCAGAAATAGCCGTCGAAACGGCTTGAGCTCTGCCGTCGGGGTCATACTTTTTCCTATATATATATATATATGGAGAGAGAGAGAGAGAGATAAGACATTTAATAATTCGTCTGTAAAAGTGTTCCCTTTTGCAGTTATGAACCATCGCTACTTGTACACCTGGTATTATTTTACGTGCAAACGGTTTGTAATAATTAAAGTTTATTTAAACATCATAAATGTATAAAATAAAGTACCAGTAATGCACACGGTAATTGTTGGCCTTGTGCCTAATGTAGAAACAATTAATCTATAAAACTAGTCCTCATATACCAACTGCCAAGTCTATCAATTTCAAGCCATCAGTTATTGTCTCAGAAGAGTCCATATATTCAGAGCAAAAGGCGTGATTCGTGCTGACTATCTCCCAAGCGAACTATTGGCTAGAATAAGCAACAGTTACCATTGATATATATATATATGTGTGTGTGTGTGTGTGTGTGTGTGTGTGTGTGTGTGTGTGTGTGTGTGTGTGTGTGTGTGTGTGTGTTTGTGTGTGTATGTGTATATGTGTGTTTGTGTGTATCAGTTCCGTAAAGAAAGACGTTCGCGCGAATGACTACCCAATAAGAGAGTGAAGATTGATATTTTTATTGAAACACATACACATCTCCACTCTCTATCTCTATCTCTCTCTACACACACAGACATACACACACACACACATATATATATATATATATATATATATATATATATAAGAAGAAGAAGAAGAAGAAATAGAGTGGAAGTTACTTATTGTAGAAGTAATGTTTGACAACGGTAACTTGTTGATAACATTATCGTGATTATGGCCTGGTAATGTATACATGTGTATATATATATATATATATAATATATGTATATATTTGTGTGTGTATATATACATACATACACACACGCATATATATATGTGTGTGTGTGCGTGTGTACATACTGTGTGTGGGAAAGAGAGTGAGGTGGAAGTTGAAAGAGGAAAAAAATAGAAAAACTTATAACACTAATCTTTCTAAATATATATTTTCAAAAACAAAACAAGAAAATCTATGCAAAAAAAAAGAAAATGAATGAAAATGGTCACATAACATAACATCATAAGTTTAGTCTATAATTTATATATTATATTTTATAGGAAATCGTTGTAAGATATTCTCTTTCAATTTTACATTTCTATATTATGGCAACACATAATAACACAATTTATTTGCATCCAAAATTATTTACTTTCCGCCCTGATCATCTTTCTTGTCTTCTCTAATATATTATATATTATATATTATTAATATATAATATATGTTATATGATACATATACATCCTTTTTTTCTTTATATGTTTATTTATTTCTGTCTACGACCCCCCCCCCCCCCCATCTCCAACACAATATTTTCTTGATTTTTTTTTTTTGCTTTCATTTTTTTCCTATTCTTCCATGCCTCTCATTATCTGGTTTCAATCAGCCTAGTACACACATGAGAACACAGAAACACACGTGTACGCACACACAGACACACGCACACACATAAACAGAGAGACAGAAAGAGGGAGAAACACATACAAACACAAAAGAATTAGAGAGAGAGAACAGGAAACACCTGCCACCACCACGCACACACACAGAAACATAAATAGATTCACACACACACACATATATATGGTCCATTTTTCAATACCAAAAAAAAGATTATCATATATTTATTATATTATTGAGATTACTCTGAATTTCGTGGATTGCCGCTGATCCGGCTACTAAAATAATTTTTACATGATTTAGTATATATAACAAATATCTGGGACGTGGTTAATATAAACTAGATGAGATTAACATTTTTTAATTTTTTAGCAAATGGGTACTATGAGATTCTATGAGAAAGAAAATATACTATAATCATACTGTCACCTACATGCTAACATCCACACACACAAAATTACATATCAACGTCATAGACTTGCGTTATTCCCTGTAATATATATATATATATATTATTTTTTACTGTTTTTTCTGTTCAAGTTCTAGCTGCCTGATGAGATCATAGCTGTTGAATAATGGTTATCACCGAAATATACATTGCAGCGAATATGAACAAAACGAAGTTACTGTTGACTGACATTTCTTCATATATATATATATATATATATATATATATATATATATATATATATATATATTATATAGATAGATAGATAGATAACTTTCTTTTTATTTGCCACCAGGGCATCAAAAAGTGGGACAAGTACAATGGGGGGAGTTTACATAAAAAGGCGTCCTCAATAAGGAGGAGGCAATAACAAAATATAAAAAATAAAATATAAAATATAACAAAAATAAATTTAATAACAAAATCCTCAATAGGGAGGAGGCGCCTTGGGGGTTCGCACACACCCCCGAAAAAAGTGTGCAACCCTTCTCCTCAGGAGCACAGAGAGGGGGTGCTCCCTTGATCTTTCATCTTCCTCACCTATAGTCCGTTGTAGAGTGAAGGCCCATTCACACGGACCATTCTCGCCACTTTCACCCATCTTTCATAATAACGGCTGGGGTGCAGCACCTTTCTCTCCATCCTGATCCTTCTTCCGAAATGATATCGGAAGAAACGGACCAGTTGTTGGCCAGAGAGAAAGGTGTCTGACCTCAGTCCATTCAGACGCGTCCACCATACAACCCCTTTCGCCATGACTATTACGCACAGAAACACCGCCTCTTCTTCGTTTTTGAAAAGGGGAGGCGGCTTGATCGTTACAATAGACTCGGTGGTCAACCGGATCGGTCCCACCCTTGACAGCAGTTGTTCGACATAGCCCCACAGATCAGCAATGCCCGAGCAGTTTACCAATGCGTGTGCATCGGTTTCCTCGTCGCGCACGCATCTGGGACAGATCTTTTTCGAGGGGTCCCTACTCGGGCGCCGGTGTCTGTAGAGCCTTTCTCGAACGGGCAGAGCCCCTCGGTAGCACTGCCAGGCCAGGGACCTCTGGAAGTTATCCATGGGTCCCGGGCTGAATGTCCTACCGGTCATGCGGTAGTAGATGACGGACGCTATATAAGTGTTCGCCACCTCCGCCCGACCTTTCAGGGACAGTTTGCACTCGGCCCACTTCTGGGTCAGTGCAAACATCCTGTTCGTTACTTCACCCCAGTTCTTCTCCACCTGGAGGTCTGGTCCGAACCAGACCCCGTGCAACTTCACTGGGCCCTCCGTCCAGCGCCCGACGACGCCATCGGAGGGCTTCGATCTGCCCCTCCACGTGCCGAGTTGCAGACCGATCGACTTATCCCGATTCAGCTTAGCCCCTGTAAACCTTTCGTATTCCTCCAGTAAGGTGCCGATCGCCCCGATTTCCGAGGCCGTCGACCCCATTACTGTTTCGTCATCGGCGTAGGCCGACACCGCTTTCCGCAATCTCGGTTCCAACGGGATGCCCTGCAACAACTCCAACTTCCGCAGCAGTGGCTCTAGAGTCACTACATACAGAAGGGAGGAGAGAGGGCACCCTTGTCGGATGGACCGCGCGATTTCGAACGGCTCCGAGAGGTAGCCGTTCACCTTGACCCTAGAGCAGATGCGGCTGCTGTACATGGCAGTGATCCAGCACCTAAATACAGGTCCGAAGCCTGCCGCCGCTTACACCGCATCCAGGTAACCATGGTCGACCCTTTCGAACGCCTTAGATTGATCCAAGTTGATCAGGGCCCCACCAAAGCCGGATTCGTTCCCAACCCTCTCTTTGATGTATCGCATGAAGTGGAGGTTGTCGTGGATGGACCTGGACGGGATAGCACATGTCTGCGCATCTCCCACCAGGTTGCCCACGACAAGCGCCAACCTCTTTGCTAGCACCTTGGCCAAAATCTGTAACTCTGTATTTAGCAGAGTTATGGACCTGAAATTATTTATATCGTCCCCTTTGTTCTCGTCCTTCCGCACTAGCGTGACTGCACCCTTGGTCACAGCACAGGGAATTCTCCCGTTCTGTTGCCAGTTGCAGTAGACCGCCTCGAGGAGATCGGGGAACAAGTCCGGCATAGCTAGATATAGTTCGTATGGAAGACCATCGAGACCCGGGGATTTGCGATAGATAGATAGATAGGCTATATGCATATGATGATGATGTAGCCACCGTTAATTTCGAACATGACCGTTCAGCTGGGTATAGAAGATTATTATGCCTCCACTACGAAGTTACTGATTTCAAAAGCGCTGCCCTTTGTGAGAACATTCGACTCTATTAGTGAGGAGGAAATCCTGTTTGTATTATGCTAGATCTTTATGGATAAATAAAAATCTAATACCCCTTTCAACGTCAGTATGTTTGCGAGTGACCCAGTCGGTGTCAGTGGTTTTTATCGGCATCTTTATACTGGATGAATTAAAAACACTTTCATAAGAATTAATAAAGGCCTGTGGTCTGACGATAGCCTACTCCCATTGCACAAAGTAACCTCTCGACTTGTTTAGAAAGAACCTCCACTCATTTCCAGATAATCTACGACTCAAATTAACCATATTAACAAATCCAACTCGTGTACACTTCTTCCACGTTACATTCCAGTTAGCTCTTTCTGTTATCAGTTCCACAACAAAATGAGTCCCTAAAATATATTGACATCCGTTTCAACCACTTTAGTAATATTTATTAACTAATAAAATAAAGTACCAGTAATGCACTGGGTATTTACTGGCCTTGTGCCAAACGTAGAAACAATTAATTAACTAATAAACCTTCCTGACTTGTTACTTTGTTCAACATTATGTATCTGAATGTAAGAATATACCACGTTTGTGCTTTGCTTCGATTGGACATTCATGTCTATGCCACATTTAATTCTAATAGCGTTATGAGTCCTATCTTAATTGGGTAGAATATTAAAGCGTGTATTGAGTAGTATATTATGTATGTGTGTACGTATATATGTATGTATGAATTTATGTATTATGTAATGAGTAGTATATTATATATGTATGTACGTACATGTGAATATATATATGTATATATATATATATATATATATATATATATATATATATATATATATATATATATTATGCATGTATACGCCTGTATGTATATACAAGTGTATATATATATATATATTTATATTTATATATATATACATACATATATATCGATATATATATACACATATATATATATGCATATATGTGTGTGTATGTATGTGTGTGTATGCGCGTAAGTGATTATAATGGAATATTTCACTATTAATTTTGGTAAAGTGTGAAAAGCTCAACGCACGCTGAAGGAATTCAAAACAATTGAAATAGTTTTCCGAGGGTTAAAGTTCTTTTTGTGGACATTGGGGGCAGCAGAGCATAAATATGGAGGAGAAAGACTTAAATTTATTAAGTTAATAAATATGATATTAGAGTATTAGAGCTAGAGGCAGTTTAAGCCTTTCCTCTCCAATGAGTCTTAACTACTTTGAACAACACTTCTTGATAACATTATATCAATAAAGCCTTAATAGTTCAATTTTAAAGGCTATTCTCATTCTATACGACTACTTAACCCAGTGAATATCCATCTTCGTTTCGTTTTCTTCCTATTTAATCTATAATTACTTGTCAGTGCACATTACAGCCCATGGATTGGCAGTATTGGTAGAGGGTCGGACACCATGCTTTGTAGCATAGAGTTACCTCCCTTTATGATCTGAGTTCAAATCCCGCCGAGGTTAACTTTACCTTTCATCCTTACGGGGTCGATAAAATAAAGTACCAGTAATGCACTGGGTAATTTATGGCCTTGTGCCAAAAGTAGAAACAATTATATTGGGCTTTTGTTTATATAAGTATACATAAGTAAATATATATATTTTGTATTTATATATACGTGTATATATATGCATGTATTTTGTGGGTGAAAGTTGGTATGTAAATATCTATTGATAATAATTTAACTAAACACCTAATATGTCAACCTCAATTGAATTATAACCAAATTAAATTCATATAGGGAACATATTGTTGGTGCAATCAACGTGCTGCTAGTCATCAACACCTTTTTAAAATAACAACCTACTTTTTTTTCTCGTGCACCCAAACTAGTGAAGGCGCGTGGCTGAGTGGTTAGAGAATTAAATTCGCATTCGTGGGGCGGTTCCCAAACCTGGCATTGCGTTGTGCCCTTGGGCAAGACACTTTATTTCATGTTGCTCCTTCTACCTGCAAATGCGACCGATAGGTAATATTAGCAATTGGAAAGACCAATGGAAACATTGTTTCCTCGGTCCGATTTGACGAAAGTCGATACCCAAACTGTAATTGTTAATTATTCCTATTAGTCCTTTAGGCGCAGTATAAACTTTCTCACATTTAATTACATAAATATTGAGACACAATAATGAATTATGGCTGAGTATTATGATGGTATAATTGGAGACCTATACCGATTACACTGTATACCCTGTATTCATAAGTGTAATGATATACGCGGCTGTATATGAGTTAATGTATATATTTATACATGTGAATACCGGTTTGGTTGTGTAATTAATATTACGAATCCACACAATCTAAAATCACTTTCCTAAACCAATATCCTTTATTACATGGCGATTCTTAATCATTAAGTAACGTAATTATAATTAGCTACACTGTAACAAAGGACATAATTTAAACAGATTTCTTTACGCCTAAATACACCGCGTTGTAAATATTACACCGCTTTTTCGTTTTGAACTTGCCGTGAGCTATCATAACTCTGCACTCATTTATTATCAAGCTACTGTATGTTTTCTACTCCTAGTTTTTTTTGTTATATTAGAGTAATTTTATTAATAATAATTATGTACATGTATAAGTAGACATGTGTATGTCTGTATAAGTATGAATATATGTATTCATACATATACACACCATGGATCTGCGCATAGGGAATTTTGTTTCAGCTGCTGTTGGCGGTGCAGTGTCTGTTGTGGCTGTACAGGTCCACACGGGAGTGGCAGTCCTCCGAAGCTACTGTGTTGTTCGTTTTTCCAGCATGCTTTTCCTAGGAAGGAAGTCTAAATTTCTCCTCCCCTCGCTCTATCCCCTTGCGCAGTACACATCTCCATCGTGGACGATCATTGGTGACCTCCTCTATCTTTGGATGTCCAGATCAACTGACTTCATTGAAAGGCGTCTTTGAAACAGAGATGAGATCATTGGCGTGCCCTTGTGCCAGTGGCCAGCTCCCCATACAGTAGGTCTTTTGGTATGTTCTCGACCGGCATACGATGTACGTGACCGAGCTAGTGCAGATGGCACTGTTTGAGCAAGGTGTATATGCTGGGTGTCTTGGCGCGGTTGAAGACTTCAGTGTTGGCGACCCAGTTGGACCCCTTGATATCAAGAATGCGTCTGTCTACAAAGGTGGAAGACATGTCTTGCAGCTGTAAAGTAGTGTGCTGAGGACACACCACTTGTAGACAGCAATCTTGGTATTTGTGGTTAGTTTTATGTTCTTCCAGACTCGCTTCGTCAGCCGGCTAATATGAAGGTTGCTCGTCCAATTCTCTTGCTGATCTTGGGGTCCTGGGATAGGTTGTCAGTGATGGTAGAGCCGAACTAGATGAATTGATGACCACGTAGTTGTTGAGGGTCGTAGTCTGGGATTGCCTGTATTTTTCTTGAGAGCTGATCATAAAACATACCCTTGTCATCTTGTGTGGAATAGAGGTTTGGGGCATAAGCACTGACAAGGTTGACAAGCACATTTGAAGAGTATCACCATCTACAGCAATGAATTCTTCACGGAAAATCTGATCCCGTGTTCTCTGGTTTCATAGATGCCTTTCCCCTGCTTAGAAAATGGTATATTTTCTCTCGCCAAGGGTCCCCGAATCTGTAAGCCACATTTCCTGGAGCGCTGTAATGTCCACCTGAAGTCGAAACAATTCATTATTGATAACTGCTGTTTGCGGGTGTCGCTGGACATTTGAAGATCATCTGACAGACCAGTAGTAGTGGCCCGTATCTTCCAAAATCCAAGTCTGAATTCCGGTCTCTTACATTGTTTATTTGTTCATTGTTTTTCTTGGTGTAGTGTTTACAGCCCACGATTCACTATATTAATATCCCTAAACTTCATGCTCCCAGTGGAGTATGTGGGCTGTGACGCAACAGCACCTAACTGACTAGGGGTTGCGTAGCTTCAGGTGGACGGCAGCTGTCAAATGAGGCACAATGGTCACTCCTTCCGTCAAAAGCAGCCTCTGGCACCCTGCTCGTACGTCAATCATGCACAACATACTTATGCCCAGTAGACTGCTGATTTCCGGATTTATTATCGGGGATTACTTCCCAAACCTTTGCCATAAATGGGTATAGCCGCAGGGCAGCGAAGGTTTAATTTCAGAGTGTCCTTCTCTTGGCTGAAGAGTTCCCGGAGCACTGGTTTGAAAGGCGCCAGAATCCACCTACGTCTCTTCTTCTGTCAGGAGGGACAATTTCACCAGACTTGCATGTTAAGCCACACGAGAAGGCCAGGAGTTGGATTTGGTTGCTAGAGGCAATTTGAGGCGCATGCTTCCAGGAGGATCTTTTAAGCAGTCCGAGCACATCTACACGGCCACTCCTCGACTTAGCAGCCTTGGAATCATGTGTATATTTACACACACGCACAAACACACACACACACACACACATATATATATATATATATATATATATATATATATATATATATATATATATATATATGAATGGAACTGTTATTTTTATCAAAATACATTTTTCCAATTCCATCCCGCTCGTCCCCTCAATCTATCTTATTTCTCATTCTTTCTTCTGGTGAAGGATAAGCGTCCTAAACGTTAAGACCCTCTTCCTGCTATATGAAGCGTTAACCTAATATATCCCTTCCATATACTGTACTGATTGTGTTGTTATTTCTGTTTACCTTTTACATACTTACATATATATATATATGGTGGCTGCCAACTCGTTTTCGAGTACGGCTACTACTTCATATCCATGTAGGAGAACCCCTACCGATGCGCTGAACGAGTGTGACTTTTTAGTCCAGCCTGTGACATGAAAACTCTGGTACAAACACTACACTTGTGACAATTATTGACACATAGTGCTGGGCCCATGGTACCATGTGACGACCAGTGCAGAGAGATCTCCAGATATAAAGCAATGCCTGTGCCGTGAAGCTTTTATAGTGAGCAAAGGCACTGCACAAAGCCAGTCCCACTCTCTTAACCAAGATGATATTTACCAAAAAGAAGAACAAGTCAACATCATTGGATACCATCAGGGTTGCAGGTGTTATATCAGAGTTTTCCTTCTCCTAAAATTCTGCCTTGACAAAGGCTAAGGGGTCATCTCTCATACATATATATATATATATATATATATATATGTGTGTGTGTGTGTGTGTGTGTGTGTGTGTGTGTGTGTGTGTGTGTGTGTGTGTGTGTGTGTGTGTGTATTGATTTAGGTTTGTTGGTTCACCACTGGATAGAACTGGTCATTCCGTATAGTCAACCTTGATGTAATATTAGGGAGAGCACTCGACGTCATGCAACTCACCCGTCTTCGTTTGTGTTGTTGGTGGTACGAGTACGGAGTCAAATATTATAAAATAACAGGAGGCTTGACTGGTGTAATTCCTTAAAGGTTTATTACACTATGAACATTTCAATGACCTGGTTCAGTATGAATCCGGTGACATCATCAGGTATTCGAAATTTAATAAAGGAATATAATAGGCACAATCCATGGGGCTGAAAAGGCCTATAGACCAGAAGGCGGCCAAACATTTAGCAGTTTCTAGTCCGGTCGGCCGTCTATATACATCTATATATATATATATATATATATGGGTATGTATACATATATATGTGTGTGTGTGTATGTGTGTGTGAGTGTGTGCGTGTGTGTGTGTGCGTGTGTGTGTGTCTAGTCTAGTATCTTTCCATCCTCATTGCGGCGAGTCGGAGACTAAGCATGCACCTATAGTGTGGAGAGTTTAGATTAGAAATAGTCTCCCTCTTATGGTACTTTTGGTGATCGAGGTCAAGTTGAACGTGAGGTGTTCCTAAATTAATTCTGGCCGCTGCCACCCCACCCCCATTAGAGAATTCTGTTGTTATTAATTTTTTTCTTATTATCTTCTTATATAAATCCCCACCGTCGCTGTTCATTTATATTATACTTAGTATAATATAAATAATTATTTTTAGGCGAGAAAGGCGGGTAGTTTCTGCCAGTTCAGCACCCAATCTTTGTTGCATGTTTATTACAATGCCCCAACGCTTGTATCTGAATTATATCCTATAGTGTAAAAGAAATAGGATGATGTGAAACCATGCCTCACTGTAGAAACATTAATATGTTACGCGAACCAATAATGCTAAAATGCGAAAATGAAACGTGATTCAACGCAAATTTCCTCTTCAGGGCATTGAATAAACCTATTTATAATTGGTTGCTATTTAGCTGGCATGCAATGCTCTGACAGCTTTATAATTTCAATTTACTCCATGCAGGTAGGTGACAAAAAATGACCCTAGAGAGGTATTGAAGTAGCTGCAGTTGGTTTATTGATATTAATCATAGAATTATAATTCCGGTTGGTTCCTAAACATAGCTATTGGTGATCAAATAGAATGTATTGTTCCGTCTATAGTTCTATCATCCAAATAAATGTTCTCTGAATGTCAGTGTGACTTTATTCATGATATTTTAGCTACAACCATAAAAAATATCTCACAACCTTGTTCTTTTAACTTTTACCTTTCCTTTTCAATTCTCACCTTCTCTATTAGTCAACCCTTTTTCAGGTCTTGTGTTGAAAGCAAATAAAACGGGAAAAAGAGAGAGGGGATATGAGATAGTGGGAGAAAAGAAGGGGGAATATTAAAAACAAAACGATAAAAAATGAAAAGAAAAGCAAAACAAATTCCAAGCAAATTTCTGTTATTCCCGGAAAATGGCGTAGAATAAATATCAATACAACGAGAAGAGGCTGGTAGAGACCATTGTTGTTCAGCAAGGTACCATGACAAAATTTTACCATCATCATGTTAGTTAACAAAGTGATGTGTAATAAGCAGAAATCGATGCGGTTGCTAAGGCTGAAGGCAATCAAAGCGACAATAGATTATTTTACAGCCGTGAAATGGCATTTTTCTAACCACAAAGTCTGTTTGAAATACTATTTCCATTTACCATAAAATCCTGCATCAATCCTTCATATTTCTTTGTGATTTTCAGAAACATCATATCTTTGGGAAATTTGTCTTTACTTTTATTATATCTTATTTCGTATTATTTTACTTCACTTTACTATATTCCCTTGATAATCCATAAGCACAGTTCTAAGAAATATTATTATATTATATGCTTAAGATCCGTAAATGGCTTCTGACAAGACAGAGCGATGTGGTGGTAAACCGCTGGATAAATTTGGGGGTGGAAAGCATTAAAAAATGCCTTTCATAAGACGTATAAAATTCATTGCATATATCTACTGTTATCTGAATTCATATAAAATCAAATGAAATCATGTAAATGTAAGCTATTTAATATAATCACGTAACTGATCACGTTATTATAGTAAAATATCCCTCTTGGTTGTGGTTTCGTTTACTGTCGGCTGACCAGGTTACAGAAAATACATTATATTCTTTTTCTACATAACAATTTATTAATAATTGTTTCTATCTTAGGCACAAGGCCAGCAATTACCCAGTACATTACTGGTACTTTATTTTATCGACCCCGTAAGGCAAAATTAACCTCGGCCGAATTTGAACTCAGATCATAAAGGGACGTAACTCTATGCTTCAAAGCATGGTGTCCGACTCTCTACCGATACTGCCAATCCACCAACCCTAATAATGGTTTCTAATATAGACACAAGGTCGGCTACTCTGGGTAAGTGAATGTCGATTATATCGACCCGAGTATAAATCTGGTACTTTAATTTATAGACTCTGAAATGATACTTTAATTTATCGACTCACATCCATGAGTATTTCCTCATCCTGATATAATAAAGAACATAAAATTATTAATGGGTTGATACTGTGTTCTGTGGCTGAGGATATAAGTACATATGTGTTCAAAGAAAATACTAATCTCTGGATAAAAGCGTGTATGGGACTACCTATATATAGAACATGTTTATGTAAATTAAACATAGACTGAATGTCGCTCTGAGTTTGTTAGATTGCATCCCAGCTACCGCACCTGCACAGATACAAAGGTAGCTATGAATCGGTCACAGCTTATAATGTTTGCAGCGAGATTAAATGTATGTCTATGTAGAATATTGTTTGTAAGTACTTAACGCTTTTATTCTGAACCATTTTATCTGTCGCTAACTTATTTCTGGGTACTCACTAATGCCTGTGTCTTGCATCTACTCCGATTACTAAAACCAGCTTTGGGGTGCTACTCAGAGTAAAATACTTCATGTTAGTAAACATGTTGCGAGTGGCTTGAGTGAGCTAAAAGCTATCACCGGCTGTTTTAACAGATACCGATGTGGCATGATTGAACATACCTGTAAGAAAAGAAACCCTTTTTTTTATATTTAAATATACAAATATTTCAAGGATCCTTTCTTTTTGAAGGCAATAAGTTTCGATTTGAGAATGACTTTTTTGCTAATTTTAATATATGGGGTGACTTCGAGACATACATCGTTGGCTATTGTAATTTGTATCAGGCAGCGGAGTATCAAAGTTGTTAGACCGTTTTACTCAATGCCTCCGTTGTGGTCCGACTATATATGTTCTGTGTTATGTCAAATTTGTCTTTCATCCTTTCGAGATCAATAAATGAAATAAATTGAATCGGTTTCAGTGCGTTCCTAGTTAAAATCCCTCCTCTTTCTGCCATGGGTTTCGACTGGCATATAGTATCATTAATGGAAGCATCAAGGAAATATATTTTCTTTGGTCCGATCTAGTGATCAGCTCAATTCCTTTTTCCGATACGAGTTGTCACTAGTTCCAAATTAGTAGATTTAGATTCAAATCCAACGGAAAGTGTGGCCTTGATGAATTTCTGTATGACAGAATATCAGAGGATATCTATTGGTTTGTAGTTGAATAAGCAATACATGCCATCCCTGCCTTCTGGTAGAGTCATAGGAGCACCACCATAAGATTCTATATTTTGGAGATCTATATCTCAGGCATTTAATCCTGGTGGAGAACATTTCTTCCCAGGAAATAAGCTATACTAGAATATAAACCTTGGTTTACCAGCTTTGTTACGATAAAGTTCACACGATAAAATGTAATTACAATTATACAGCTACTTTTTCATGCCACGCGGAGCCAATCCTGGAACCTGTTTCGTGTATAAATATTGCTGTTAAAACAAACAATAGGGCATAATGTGTGTCAGGTGATTATATTATTTTCTGTATGGTTTTTATTCTGTTTTTGCCTTATCTTTTTTTTACACTGCAAATGCATTGTAGTTATTTCACAGCTTTAAAAATGAAACAAAAAATCATATAAGCAAATACATGAGATAAAGAAACGGTTTAGTTTGTGGAAAATGTTATTTTTCATTTATTATATTTACAGAGCAAATGCATTGACGTACCAGTAATTGTTGTTTATCATTCTTTATAACTCATATATATAGGTGTGTGTGTGTGTATACGTAGACATAAACATAAACATACATATACGCACGTGTACACATGTATATATCTACATGTACATACATATAAATATATGCATACATAAATACTACATGCATGGATATATACATACATGCATGCATACATACATACAAACATACATACATACACGCATACATACATGCATACATACATACATACATACATACATACATACATACATACATACATACATACATACATACATACATACATACATACATACATACATACATACATACATGCATATATACATACACAGAAATACATCCTGCTATGATGTTTTATTTCTCTTACTATTCTTGTTTCTTTATTTCTCTTTAAAACTCGATGTGTGGACAATGTTAGGTAGCGTGTAACAAACAATAAAAGAAATATTTAGCAAACACTAGTGCAGTTTCTCTTCAATATTTTTTTTAGGTGAAAAAATAATTATTTTATTTCCATGGTTTCCAACAAAAGCAAAAAAAGCAAACTAAAGTATCACTAGCCGCCACATATCCCCCACCTTTCGAAAACAACTTCCGTCTCCTATATATTTACTCATGTTTTATCTCATAATAGAATCTATTTGACAGCTTTTATCCTCTACCAGAGAGCAAATTGAAAACAAAATGCACTATTTATGATCACAGAAAAATATATAGACATAAATGTGCACATGCTTACCCTTCACTCGCTACAAGTACTAACCATATATATAGATTCTTTTTTTTTCTTTTGCAGGTGTATGTTTTTATTTATTTTCATATAGATTTTTCAAAGTCTCTTTTTGTGGGATTGATGAATGGTTGGGTGGGTTGGTGGTCATATGTGTACTGTATCTTTCTTTTAAACCTGTATCTTGCATGTATGTTTGAAATCTGTGTTTGAAATCTGTATTTAGTGTGTATATATCGGTGTTTCACTTCTGTATTTCCTGTGTTGTAAATCTGTGTTTCACATTGTGTTGTCTGTGTTGTAAATCTGTGTTTCACATGTGTGTTGTCTGTGTTGTAAATCTGTGTTTCACATGTCTGTTGTATGTGTTGTAAATCTGTGTTTCACATATGTGTTGTATGTGTTGTAAATCTGTGTTTCACATGTGTGTTGTATGTGTTGTAATTCTGTGTTTCACATGTTTGTTGTCTGTGTTGTAAATCTGTGTTTCACATGTGTGTTGTCTGTGTTGTAAATCTGTGTTTCACATGTGTGTTGCCTGTGTTGTAATTCTGTGTTTCACATGTGTGTTGTCTGTGTTGTAAATCTGTGGTTCACATGTGTGTTGTCTCTGTTGTAAATCTGTGTTTCACATGTGTGTTGTATGTGTTGTCAATCTGTGTTTCACATATGTGGTGTATGTGTTGTAAATCTGTGTTTCACATGTGCGTTGTCTCTGTTGTAAATATGTGTTTAACACGTGTGTTGTCTGTGTTGTAAATCTGTGTTCACATGTCTGTTGCATGTGTTGTAAATCTGTGTTTCACATTGTGTTGTCTGTGTTGTAAATCTGTGTCTCACACGTGTGTTGTCTGTGTTGTAAATCTGTGTAAATATGTGTTGTAAATCTGTTTCACATATGTGTTGTCTGTGTTGTAAATCTGTGTTTCACATGTGTGTTTCACATGTGTGTTTCACATGTGTGTTGTATGTGTTGTAAATCTGTGTTTCACATGTGTGTTGCCTGTGTTGTAAATCTGTGTTTCACATGTGTGTTGTGTGTGTTGTAAATCTGTGTTTCACATGTGCGTTGTCTCTGTTGTAAATATGTGTTTAACACGTGTGTTGTCTGTGTTGTAAATCTGTGTTCACATGTCTGTTGCATGTGTTGTAAATCTGTGTTTCACATTGTGTTGTCTGTGTTGTAAATCTGTGTCTCACACGTGTGTTGTCTGTGTTGTAAATCTGTGTAAATATGTGTTGTAAATCTGTTTCACATATGTGTTGTCTGTGTTGTAAATCTGTGTTTCACATGTGTGTTTCACATGTGTGTTGTATGTGTTGTAAATCTGTGTTTCACATGTGTGTTGCCTGTGTTGTAAATCTGTGTTTCACATGTGTGTTGTGTGTGTTGTAAATCTGTGTTTCACATGTGTGTTGTCTCTGTTGTAAATCTGTGTCTCACACGTGTGTTGTCTGTGTTGTAAATCTGTGTTTCACATGTGCGTTGTATGTGTTGTAAATCTGTGTTTCACATCTGTGTTGTCTGTGTTGTAAATCTGTGTTTCACATGTGTGTTTCACATGTCTGTTGTATGTGTTGTAAATCTGTGTTTCACATTGTGTTGTCTGTGTTGTAAATCTGTGTCTCACACGTGTGTTGTTTGTGTTGTAAATCTGTGTTTCACATGTGTGTTGTATATCGGTGTTTCACATGTTTGTTTTCTGTATTGCAAATCTGTGTTTCACATGTTTGTTGTCTCTGTTGTAAATCTGTGTTTCACATGTGTGTTGTCTCTGTTGTAAATATGTGTTTCACATGTGTGATGTATATCGGTGTTTCATATGTTTGTTTTCTGTGTTGTAAATCTGAGTTTCACATGTTTGTTGTCTCTGTTGTAAATCTGTGTTCCACACGTGTGTTATCTCTGTTGTAAATATGTGTTTCACATGTGTGTTGTATATCGGTGTTTCACATGTTTGTTTTCTGTATTGTAAATCTTTGTTTCACATGTGTGTTGTCTGTGTTGTAAATCTGTGTTTCACATGTGTCGTGTCTGTGTTGTAAATCTGTGTTTCACATGGGTGTTGTATGAGTTGTAAGTCTGTGTTTCACACGTGTGTTGTCTCTGTTGTAACTTTGGGTTTCACATGTGTGTTGTATGTGTTGTAAACCTGAGTTTCACATGTGTGTTGTATATGTTGTAAATCTGTGTCGCACACGTGTGTTGTCTGTGTTGTAAATCTGTGTTTCACATGTTTGTTGTGTGTGCTGTAAATCTGTGGTTCACATGTGTGTTGTCTCTTTTGTAAATCTGTGTCTCACACGTGTGTTGTCTGTGTTGTAAATCTGTGTTGCACATGTGTGTTGTATGTGTTGTAAATCTGTGTTTCACATGTTTCTTGTATGTACTGTAAGTCTGTGACTCAGACGTGTGTTGTCTGTGTTGTAAATCTGTGTTTCACATGTGTGTTGTCTGTGTTGTAAATCTGTGTTTCACATGTGTGTTGTCTGTGTTGTAAATCTGTGTTTCACATAAGTGTTGTATGTGTTTTAAATCTGTGTTTCACATGTGTGTTTCACATGTGTGTTGTATGTGTTGTAAATCTGTGTTTCACATGTGTGTTGCCTGTGTTGTAAATCTGTGTTTCACATGTGTGTTGTGTGTGTTATAAATCTGTGTTTCACATGTGTGTTGTCTCTGTTGTAAATCTGTGTCTCACACGTGTGTTGTCTGTGTTGTAAATCTGTGTTTCACATGTGCGTTGTATGTGTTGTAAATCTGTGTTTCAAATCTGTGTTGTTTGTGTTGTAAATCTGTGTTTCACATGTGTGTTTCACATGTCTGTTGTATGTGTTGTAAATCTGTGTTTCACATTGTGTTGTCTGTGTTGTAAATCTGTGTCTCACACGTGTGTTGTTTATGTTGTAAATCTGTGTTTCACATGTGTGTTGTATATCGGTATTTCACATGTTTGTTTTCTGTGTTGTAAATCTGTGTTTCACATGTGTGTTGTCTCTGTTGTAAATATGTGTTTCACATGTGTGTTGTATATCGGTGTTTCATATGTTTGTTTTCTGTGTTGTAAATCTGAGTTTCACATGTATGTTGTCTCTGTTGTAAATCTGTGTTTCACATGTTTGTTGTCCCTGTTGTAAATCTGTGTTTCACATGTGTGTTGTCTGTGTTGTAAATCTGTGTCTCACACGTGTGTTGTCTGTGTTGTAAAGCTGTGTCTCACACGTGTGTTGTCTGTGTTGTAAATCTGTGTTTCACATGTGCGTTGTATGTGTTGTAAATCTGTGTTTCACATCTGTGTTGTCTGTGTTGTAAATCTGTGTTTCACATGTGTGTTTCACATCTGTGTTTCACATGTGTGTTGTATGTGTTGTAAATCTGTATTTCACATGTGTGTTGCCTGTGTTGTAAATCTGTGTTTCACATGTGTGTTGTGTGTGTTATAAATCTGTGTTTCACATGTGTGTTGTCTCTGTTGTAAATCTGTGTCTCACACGTGTGTTGTCTGTGTTGTAAATCTGTGTTTCACATGTGCGTTGTATGTGTTGTAAATCTGTATTTCAAATCTGTGTTGTTTGTGTTGTAAATCTGTGTTTCACATGTGTGTTTCACATGTCTGTTGTATGTGTTGTAAATCTGTGTTTCACATTGTGTTGTCTGTGTTGTAAATCTGTGTCTCACACGTGTGTTGTTTGTGTTGTAAATCTGTGTTTCACATGTGTGTTGTATATCGGTATTTCACATGTTTGTTTTCTGTGTTGTAAATCTGTGTTTCACATGTGTGTTGTCTCTGTTGTAAATATGTGTTTCACATGTGTGTTGTATATCGGTGTTTCATATGTTTGTTTTCTGTGTTGTAAATCTGAGTTTCACATGTATGTTGTCTCTATTGTAAATCTGTGTTTCACATGTTTGTTGTCTCTGTTGTAAATCTGTGTTTCACATGTGTGTTGTATGTGTTGTAAATCTGTGTTTCACATGTGTGTTGTATATGTTGCAAATCTGAGTCTCACACGTGTGTTGTCTGTTTTGTAAATCTGTGTTTCACATGTTTGTTGTCAGTCTTGAAATCTGTGGTTCACATGTGTGTTGTCTCTGTTGTAAATCTGTGTCTAACACGTGTGTCGTCTGTGTTGTAAATCTGTGTTTCACATGTGTGTTGTATGTGTTTTAAATCTGTGTTTCACATGTTTGTTGTATGTACTGTAAGTCTGTGACTCAGACGTGTGTTGTCTGTGTTGTAAATCTGTGTTTCACATGTGTGTTGTCTGTGTTGTAAATCTGTGTTTCACATGTGTGTTGTCTCTGTTGTAAATCCCTGTTTTACATGTGTGTTGTGTCTGTTGTAAATATGTGTTTCATATGTTGTTTGTATGTGTTGTAAATCTGTGTTTCACATGTCTGTTGTATGTGTTTTAAATCTGTGTTTCACACGTGTGTTGTCGGTCTTGTAAATCTGTGTTTCACATGTGTGTTGTCTGTGTTGTAAATCTGTGTTTCACATGTGTGTTGTCTGTGTTGTAAATCTGTGTCTCACACGTGTGTTGTCTGTGTTGTAATTCAGTGTTTCACATGTCTGTTATCTCTATTGTAAATCTGTGTTTCACATGTCTGTTGTCTCTATTGTAAATCTGTGTTTCACATTGTATTGTATGTACTGTAAATCTGTGTCTCAAACGTGTGTTGTCTGTGTTGTAAATCTGTGTTTCACATGTGTGTTGTGTCTGTTGTAAATATGTGTTTCATATGTTTTTGTATGTGTTTTAAATCTGTGTTTCACATGTGTGTTGTATGTGTTTTAAATCTGTGTTTCACACGTGTGTTGTCAGTGTTGTAAATCTGTTTCACATGTGTGTTGTCTGTGTTGTAAATCTGTGTTTCACATGTTTGTTGTATATACTGTAAGTCTGTGACTCAGACGTGTGTTGTCTGTGTTGTAAATCTGTGTTTCACATGTGTGTTGTCCGTGTTGTAAATCTGTTTCACATGTGTGTTGTCCGTGTTGTAAATCTGTGTTTCACATGTGTGTTGTCTGTGTTGTAAATCTGTGTCTCACACGTGTGTTGTCTGTGTTGTAAATCTGTGTCTCACACGTGTGTTGTCTGTGTTGTAAATCTGTGTTTCACATGTGCGTTGTATGTGTTGTAAATCTGTGTTTCACATCTCTGTTGTCTGTGTTGTAAATCTGTGTTTCACATGTGTGTTTCACATGTGTGTTGTATGTGTTGTAAATCTGTGTTTCACATGTGCGTTGTATGTGTTGTAAATCTGTGTTTCACATCTCTGTTGTCTGTGTTGTAAATCTGTGTTTCACATGTGTGTTTCACATGTATGTTGTATGTGTTGTAAATCTGTGTTTCACATGTGTGTTGCCTGTGTTGTAAATCTGTGTTTCACATGTGTGTTGTGTGTGTTGTAAATCTGTGTTTCACATGTGTGTTGTCTGTGTTGTAAATCTGTGTCTCACACATGTGTTGTCTGTGTTGTAAATCTGTGTTTCACATGTGCGTTGTATGTGTTGTAAATCTGTGTTTCACATCTGTGTTTTTTGTGTTGTAAATCTGTGTTTCACATGTGTGTTTCACATGTCTGTTGTATGTGTTGTAAATCTGTGTTTCACATTGTGTTGTCTGTGTTGTAAAGCTGTGTCTCACACGTGTGTTGTTTGTATTGTAAATCTGTGTTTCACATGTGTGTTGTATATCGGTGTTTCACATGTTTGTTTTCTGTGTTGTAAATCTGTGTTTCACATGTTTGTTGTCTCTGTTGTAAATCTGTGTTTCACATGTGTTTTGTCTCTGTTGTAAATATGTGTTTCACATGTGTGTTGTATATCGGTGTTTCATATGTTTGTTTTCTGTGTTGTAAATCTGAGTTTCACATGTCTGTTGTCTCTGTTGTAAATCTGTGTTTCACATGTTTGTTGTCTCTGTTGTAAATCTGTGTTTCACATCTGTCGTGTCTGTATTGTAAATCTGTGTTTCACATGGGTGTTGTATGAGTTGTAAGTCTGTGTTTCACACGTGTGTTGTCTCTGTTGTAACTTTGTTTCACATGTGTGTTGTTTGTGTTGTAAATCTGAGTTTCACATGTGTGTTGTATATGTTGTAAATCTGTGTCGCACACGTGTGTTGTCTGTGTTGTAAATCTGTGTTTCACATGTTTGTTGTGTGTGCTGTAAATCTGTGGTTCACATGTGTGTTGCCTCTTTTGTAAATCTGTGTCTCACACGTGTGTTGTCTGTGTTGTAAATCTGTGTTTCACATGTGTGTTGTATGTGTTGTAAATCTGTGTTTCACATGTTTGTTGTATGTACTGTAAGTCTGCGACTCAGACGTGTGTTGTCTGTGTTGTAAATCTGTGTTTCACATGTGTGTTTTCTGTGTTGTAAATCTGTGTTTCACATGTGTTTTGTCTGTGTGGTAAATCTGTATTTTACATTGTGTTGTATGTGTTGTAGATCTCTGTTTCACATATTTGTTGTATGTACAGTAAGTCTGTGACTCAGACGTGTGTTGTCTGTGTTGTAAATCTGTGTTTCACATTGTGTTGTATGTGTTGTAAATCTGTGTTTCACATGTGTGTTGTATGTGTTTTAAATCTGAGTCTCACACGTGTGTTGTATGTATTGCAAATCTGTGTTTCACATGTCTGTTATCTCTATTGTAAATCTGTGTTTCACATGTCTGTTGTCTCTATTGTAAATCTGTGTTTCACATGTGTGTTGTATGTACTGAAAATCTGTGTCTCACACGTGTGTTGTCTGTATTGTAAATCTGTGTTTCACATGTGTGTTGTCTGTGTTGTAAATCTGTGTTTCACATGTGTGTCGTATGTGTTGTAAATCTGTGTTTCACATGTCTGTTGAATGTGTTGTAAATTTGTGTTTCACACGTGTGTTGTAAATCTGTGTTTTACATGTGTGTTGTCTCTGTTGTAAATCTGTGTCTCACACGTGTGCTGTATGTGTTGTAAATCTGTGTTTCACATGTGTGTTGTCTCTGTTGTAAATCTGTGTTCCACACTTGTGTTGTCTCTGTTCTAAATATGTGTATCACATGTGTGTTGTATATCGGTGTTTCACATGTTTGTTTTCTGTGTTGTAAATCTTTGTTTCACATGTGTGTTGACTGTGTTGTAAATCTGTGTTTCACATGTGTGTTGTCTGTGTTGTAAATCTGTGTTTCACATGTGTGTTGTCTGTGTTGTAAATCTGTGTTTCACATGTGTGTTGTGTCTGTTGTAACCATGTGTTTCATATGTTTTTTGTATGTGTTGTAAATCTGTGTTTCACATGTGTGTTGTCTGTGTTGTAAATCTGTGTTTCACATGTGCGTTGTATGTGTTGAAATCTGAGTTTCACGTGTGTGTTGTATGTGTTTTAAATCTGTGTTTCACATGTGTGTTGTATGTGTTGTAAATCTGTGTCTCACACGTGTGTTGTCTGTGTTGTAAATCTGTGTTTCGCATGTGTGTTTTTTCTGTTGTAAATCTTTGTCTCACAGGTGTGTTGTCTGTGTTGTAAATCAGTGTTTCACATGTGTGTTGTATGTATTGCAAATCTGTGTTTCACATGTCTGTTATCTCTATTGTAAATCTATGTTTCACATGTCTGTTGTCTCTATTGTAAATCTGTGCTTCACATGTGTGTTGTATGTACTGTAAATCTGTGTCTCAAACGTGTGTTGTCTGTGTTGTAAATCTGTGTTTCACATGTGTGTTTTATGTGTTGTAAATCTGTGTATCACATGTTTGTTATCTCTGTTGTAAATCTGTGTATCACACGTGTGTTGTCTGTGTTGTAAATCTGTGTTTCACATGTGTGTTGTCTCTGTTGTAAATCAGTGTTTCACACGTGTGTTGTCTGTGTTGTAAATCTGTGTTTCACATGTGTGTTGTCTGTGTTGTAAATCTGTGTTTCACATGTATGTCGTATGTGTTGTAAATCTGTGTTTCACATGTCTGTTGTATGTGTTGTAAATCTGTGTTTCACACGTGTGTTGTATGTGTTGTAAATCTGTGTTTCACATGTGTGTTGTCGCTGTTGTAAATCTGTGTTTCACATGTGTGTTGTCTGTGTTGTAAATCAGTGTTTCACACATATGTTGTCTGTGTTGTAAATCTGTGTCTCACACGTGTGTTGTATGTGTTGTAAATCTGTGTTTAACATGTCTGTTGTCTCTTTTGTAAATATGTATTTCATATGTTTGTGGATATGTTGTATATCTGTGTTTCACATGCGTGTTTTCTGTGTTGTAAATCTGTGTTTCACATGTATGTTGACTGTGTTGTAAATTATTGTTCCACATGTGTGTTGTCTGTGTTGTAAATCTGTGTTTCACATGTGTGTTGTCTGTGTTGTAAATCTGTGATTCACATGTGTGTTGTCAGTGTTGTAAATCTGTGTTTGACATGTGTTGTCTGTGTTGTAAATCTGTGTTTCACACGTGTGTTGTATGTGTTGTTTAATCTGTGTTTCGCATGTGTGTTTTTTCTGTTGTAAATCTTTGTCTCACAGGTGTGTTGTCTGTGTTGTAAATCTGTGATTCACATGTGTGTTGTCTGTGTTGTAAATCTGTGTTTCACATGTGTGTTGTATGTGTTGTTAATCTGTCTCTCACACGTGTTTTGTCTCTGTTGTAAATCTGTGTTTGACATGTGTGTTTCACATGTCTGTTGTATGTGTTGTAAATCTGTGTTTCACATTGTGTTGTCTGTGTTGTAAATCTGTGTCTCACACGTGTGTTGTTTGTGTTGTAAATCTGTGTTTCACATGTGTGTTGTATATCGGTATTTCACATGTTTGTTTTCTGTGTTGTAAATCTGTGTTTCACATGTGTGTTGTCTCTGTTGTAAATATGTGTTTCACATGTGTGTTGTATATCGGTGTTTCATATGTTTGTTTTCTGTGTTGTAAATCTGAGTTTCACATGTATGTTGTCTCTATTGTAAATCTGTGTTTCACATGTTTGTTGTCTCTGTTGTAAATCTGTGTTTCACATGTGTGTTGTATGTGTTGTAAATCTGTGTTTCACATGTGTGTTGTATATGTTGCAAATCTGAGTCTCACACGTGTGTTGTCTGTTTTGTAAATCTGTGTTTCACATGTTTGTTGTCAGTCTTGAAATCTGTGGTTCACATGTGTGTTGTCTCTGTTGTAAATCTGTGTCTAACACGTGTGTCGTCTGTGTTGTAAATCTGTGTTTCACATGTGTGTTGTATGTGTTTTAAATCTGTGTTTCACATGTTTGTTGTATGTACTGTAAGTCTGTGACTCAGACGTGTGTTGTCTGTGTTGTAAATCTGTGTTTCAGATGTGTGTTGTCTGTGTTGTAAATCTGTGTTTCACATGTGTGTTGTCTCTGTTGTAAATCCGTGTTTTACATGTGTGTTGTGTCTGTTGTAAATATGTGTTTCATATGTTGTTTGTATGTGTTGTAAATCTGTGTTTCACATGTCTGTTGTATGTGTTTTAAATCTGTGTTTCACACGTGTGTTGTCGGTCTTGTAAATCTGTGTTTCACATGTGTGTTGTCTGTGTTGTAAATCTGTGTTTCACATGTGTGTTGTCTGTGTTGTAAATCTGTGTCTCACACGTGTGTTGTCTGTGTTGTAATTCAGTGTTTCACATGTGTGTTGTATGTATTGCAAATCTTTGTTTCACATGTCTGTTATCTCTATTGTAAATCTGTGTTTCACATTGTATTGTATGTACTGTAAATCTGTGTCTCAAACGTGTGTTGTCTGTGTTGTAAATCTGTGTTTCACATGTGTGTTGTGTCTGTTGTAAATATGTGTTTCATATGTTTTTGTATGTGTTTTAAATCTGTGTTTCACATGTGTGTTGTATGTGTTTTAAATCTGTGTTTCACACGTGTGTTGTCTGTGTTGTAAATCTGTTTCACATGTGTGTTGTCTGTGTTGTAAATCTGTGTTTCACATGTTTATTGTATATACTGTAAGTCTGTGACTCAGACGTGTGTTGTCTGTGTTGTAAATCTGTGTTTCACATGTGTGTTGTCCGTGTTGTAAATCTGTTTCACATGTGTGTTGTCCGTGTTGTAAATCTGTGTTTCACATGTGTGTTGTCTGTGTTGTAAATCTGTGTCTCACACGTGTGTTGTCTGTGTTGTAAATCTGTGTCTCACACGTGTGTTGTCTGTGTTGTAAATCTGTGTTTCACATGTGCGTTGTATGTGTTGTAAATCTGTGTTTCACATCTCTGTTGTCTGTGTTGTAAATCTATGTTTCACATGTGTGTTTCACATGTGTGTTGTATGTGTTGTAAATCTGTGTTTCACATGTGCGTTGTATGTGTTGTAAATCTGTGTTTCACATCTCTGTTGTCTGTGTTGTAAATCTGTGTTTCACATGTGTGTTTCACATGTGTGTTGTATGTGTTGTAAATCTGTGTTTCACATGTGTGTTGCCTGTGTTGTAAATCTGTGTTTCACATGTGTGTTGTGTGTGTTGTAAATCTGTGTTTCACATGTGTGTTGTCTGTGTTGTAAATCTGTGTCTCACACATGTGTTGTCTGTGTTGTAAATCTGTGTTTCACATGTGCGTTGTATGTGTTGTAAATCTGTGTTTCACATCTGTGTTTTTTGTGTTGTAAATCTGTGTTTCACATGTGTGTTTCACATGTCTGTTGTATGTGTTGTAAATCTGTGTTTCACATTGTGTTGTCTGTGTTGTAAAGCTGTGTCTCACACGTGTGTTGTTTGTATTGTAAATCTGTGTTTCACATGTGTGTTGTATATCGGTGTTTCACATGTTTGTTTTCTGTGTTGTAAATCTGTGTTTCACATGTTTGTTGTCTCTGTTGTAAATCTGTGTTTCACATGTGTTTTGTCTCTGTTGTAAATATGTGTTTCACATGTGTGTTGTATATCGGTGTTTCATATGTTTGTTTTCTGTGTTGTAAATCTGAGTTTCACATGTCTGTTGTCTCTGTTGTAAATCTGTGTTTCACATGTTTGTTGTCTCTGTTGTAAATCTGTGTTTCACATCTGTCGTGTCTGTATTGTAAATCTGTGTTTCACATGGGTGTTGTATGAGTTGTAAGTCTGTGTTTCACACGTGTGTTGTCTCTGTTGTAACTTTGTTTCACATGTGTGTTGTTTGTGTTGTAAATCTGAGTTTCACATGTGTGTTGTATATGTTGTAAATCTGTGTCGCACACGTGTGTTGTCTGTGTTGTAAATCTGTGTTTCACATGTTTGTTGTGTGTGCTGTAAATCTGTGGTTCACATGTGTGTTGCCTCTTTTGTAAATCTGTGTCTCACACGTGTGTTGTCTGTGTTGTAAATCTGTGTTTCACATGTGTGTTGTATGTGTTGTAAATCTGTGTTTCACATGTTTGTTGTATGTACTGTAAGTCTGTGATTCAGACGTGTGTTGTCTGTGTTGTAAATCTGTGTTTCACATGTGTGTTTTCTGTGTTGTAAATCTGTGTTTCACATGTGTTTTGTCTGTGTGGTAAATCTGTATTTTACATTGTGTTGTATGTGTTGTAGATCTCTGTTTCACATATTTGTTGTATGTACAGTAAGTCTGTGACTCAGACGTGTGTTGTCTGTGTTGTAAATCTGTGTTTCACATTGTGTTGTATGTGTTGTAAATCTGTGTTTCACATGTGTGTTGTATGTGTTTTAAATCTGAGTCTCACACGTGTGTTGTATGTATTGCAAATCTGTGTTTCACATGTCTGTTATCTCTATTGTAAATCTGTGTTTCACATGTCTGTTGTCTCTATTGTAAATCTGTGTTTCACATGTGTGTTGTATGTACTGAAAATCTGTGTCTCACACGTGTGTTGTCTGTGTTGTAAATCTGTGTTTCACATGTGTGTTGTCTGTGTTGTAAATCTGTGTTTCACATGTGTGTCGTATGTGTTGTAAATCTGTGTTTCACATGTCTGTTGAATGTGTTGTAAATTTGTGTTTCACACGTGTGTTGTAAATCTGTGTTTTACATGTGTGTTGTCTCTGTTGTAAATCTGTGTCTCACACGTGTGCTGTATGTGTTGTAAATCTGTGTTTCACATGTGTGTTGTCTCTGTTGTAAATCTGTGTTCCACACTTGTGTTGTCTCTGTTCTAAATATGTGTATCACATGTGTGTTGTATATCGGTGTTTCACATGTTTGTTTTCTGTGTTGTAAATCTTTGTTTCACATGTGTGTTGACTGTGTTGTAAATCTGTGTTTCACATGTGTGTTGTCTGTGTTGTAAATCTGTGTTTCACATGTGTGTTGTCTGTGTTGTAAATCTGTGTTTCACATGTGTGTTGTGTCTGTTGTAACCATGTGTTTCATATGTTTTTTGTATGTGTTGTAAATCTGTGTTTCACATGTGTGTTGTCTGTGTTGTAAATCTGTGTTTCACATGTGCGTTGTATGTGTTGAAATCTGAGTTTCACATGTGTGTTGTATGTGTTTTAAATCTGTGTTTCACATGTGTGTTGTATGTGTTGTAAATCTGTGTCTCACACGTGTGTTGTCTGTGTTGTAAATCTGTGTTTCGCATGTGTGTTTTTTCTGTTGTAAATCTTTGTCTCACAGGTGTGTTGTCTGTGTTGTAAATCAGTGTTTCACATGTGTGTTGTATGTATTGCAAATCTGTGTTTCACATGTCTGTTATCTCTATTGTAAATCTATGTTTCACATGTCTGTTGTCTCTATTGTAAATCTGTGTTTCACATGTGTGTTTTATGTGTTGTAAATCTGTGTATCACATGTTTGTTATCTCTGTTGTAAATCTGTGTATCACACGTGTGTTGTCTGTGTTGTAAATCTGTGTTTCACATGTGTGTTGTCTCTGTTGTAAATCAGTGTTTCACACGTGTGTTGTCTGTGTTGTAAATCTGTGTTTCACATGTGTGTTGTCTGTGTTGTAAATCTGTGTTTCACATGTATGTCGTATGTGTTGTAAATCTGTGTTTCACATGTCTGTTGTATGTGTTGTAAATCTGTGTTTCACACGTGTGTTGTATGTGTTGTAAATCTGTGTTTCACATGTGTGTTGTCGCTGTTGTAAATCTGTGTTTCACATGTGTGTTGTCTGTGTTGTAAATCAGTGTTTCACACATATGTTGTCTGTGTTGTAAATCTGTGTCTCACACGTGTGTTGTATGTGTTGTAAATCTGTGTTTAACATGTCTGTTGTCTCTTTTGTAAATATGTATTTCATATGTTTGTGGATATGTTGTATATCTGTGTTTCACATGCGTGTTTTCTGTGTTGTAAATCTGTGTTTCACATGTATGTTGACTGTGTTGTAAATTATTGTTCCACATGTGTGTTGTCTGTGTTGTAAATCTGTGTTTCACATGTGTGTTGTCTGTGTTGTAAATCTGTGATTCACATGTGTGTTGTCAGTGTTGTAAATCTGTGTTTTACATGTGTTGTCTGTGTTGTAAATCTGTGTTTCACACGTGTGTTGTATGTGTTGTAAATCTGTGTTTCGCATGTGTGTTTTTTCTGTTGTAAATCTTTGTCTCACAGGTGTGTTGTCTGTGTTGTAAATCTGTGATTCACATGTGTGTTGTCTGTGTTGTAAATCTGTGTTTCACATGTGTGTTGTATGTGTTATTAATCTGTCTCTCACACGTGTTTTGTCTGTGTTGTAAATCTGTGTTTCACATGTCTGTTATCTCTATTGTAAATCCGTGTCTCACACGTGTGTTGTCTGTGTTGTAAATCTGTTTTTCACATGTGTGTTGTCTGTGTTGTAAATCTGTGATTCACATGTGTGTTGTCAGTGTTGTAAATCTGTGTTTGACATGTGTTGTCTGTGTTGTAAATCTGTGTTTCACACGTGTGTTGTATGTGTTGGAAATCTGTGTTTCGCATGTGTGTTTTTTCTGTTGTAAATCTTTGTCTCACAGGTGTGTTGTCTGTGTTGTAAATCTGTGATTCACATGTGTGTTGTCTGTGTTGTAAATCTGTGTCACACGTGTGTTGTCTTTGTTGTAAATCTGTGTTTCACATGTGTGTTGTATGTGTTGTTAATCTGTGTCTCACACGTGTTTTGTCTGTGTTGTAAATCTGTGTTTCACATGTCTGTTATCTCTATTGTAAATCCGTGTCTCACACGTGTGTTGTCTGTGTTGTAAATCTGTGTTTCACATGTGTGTTGTCTGTATTGTAAATCTGTGTTTTACATGTGTGTTGTCTGTGTTGTAAATCTGTGTCTCACACGTGTGTTGTCTGTGTTGTAAATCTGTGTTTCACATGTGCGTTGTATGTGTTGTAAATCTGAGATTCACATGTGTGTTGTCTGTGTTGTAAAGCTTTGTACCACATGTGTGTTGTCTGTGTTGTAAATCTGTGATTCACATGTTTGTTGTCTGTGTTGTAAATCTGTGTTTCACATGTGTTGTCTGCGTTGTAAATCTGTGTTTCACACGTGTGTTGTATGTGTTGTAAATCTGTGTTTCACATGTGTGTTGTCTCTTTTGTAAATCTGTGTTTTATATGTTTGTTGGATATGTTGTAAATCTGTGTTTCACATGCGTGTTTGCTGTGTTGTAAATCTTTGTTTCACATGTATGTTGTCTGTGTTGTAAATCTTTGTTCCACATGTGTATTCTCTGTGTTATAAATCTGTGTTTCACATGTGTGATTGTCTGTGTTGTAAATCTGTGATTCACATGTGTGTTGTCTGTGTTGTAAATCTGTGTTTCACAGCTGTTGTCTGTGTTGTAAATCTGTGTTTCACACGTGTGTTGTATGTGTTGTAAATCTGTGTCTCACATGTGTTGTCTGTGTTATAAATGTGTGTTTCACATGTGTGTTTTCTCTGTTGTAAATCTGTGTCTCACACGTGTGCTGTATGTGTTGTAAATCTGTGTTTCACATGTGTGTTGTCTCTGTTGTAAATCTGTGTTTCACATGTACGTTGTATGTGTTGTAAATCTGTGTTTCACATGTGTGTTGTCTCTTTTGTAAATATGTTTTTCACATGTGTGTTGTATTTGTTGTAAATCTCTGTTTCACATGTCTGTTGTCTCTGTTGTAAATCTGTGTTTCATATGTGTGTTGTATATGTTGTAAATCTGTGTCTCACACGTGTGTTGTATGTGTTGTAAATCTGTGTTTAACATGTGTGTTGTCTCTTTTGTAAATATGTGTTTCATATGTTTGTGGATATGTTGTATATCTGTGTTTCACATGCGTGTTTTCTGTGTTGTAAATCTGTGTTTCACATGTATGTTGACTGTGTTGTAAATTATTGTTCCACATGTGTGTTGTCTGTGTTGTAAATCTGTGTTTCACATGTGTGTTGTCTGTGTTGTAAATCTGTGATTCACATGTGTGTTGTCAGTGTTGTAAATCTGTGTTTGACATGTGTTGTCTGTTTTGTAAATCTGTGTTTCACACGTGTGTTGTATGTGTTGTAAATCTGTGTTTCGCATGTGTGTTTTTTCTGCTGTAAATCTTTGTCTCACAGGTGTGTTGTCTGTGTTGTAAATCTGTCTCTCACACGTGTTTTGTCTGTGTTGTAAATCTGTGTTTCACATGTCTGTTATCTCTATTGTAAATCCGTGTCTCACACGTGTGTTGTCTGTGTTGTAAATCTGTTTTTCACATGTGTGTTGTCTGTGTTGTAAATCTGTGATTCACATGTGTGTTGTCAGTGTTGTAAATCTGTGTTTGACATGTGTTGTCTGTGTTGTAAATCTGTGTTTCACACGTGTGTTGTATGTGTTGGAAATCTGTGTTTCGCATGTGTGTTTTTTCTGTTGTAAATCTTTGTCTCACAGGTGTGTTGTCTGTGTTGTAAATCTGTGATTCACACGTGTGTTGTCTGTGTTGTAAATCTGTGTCACACGTGTGTTGTCTTTGTTGTAAATCTGTGTTTCACATGTGTGTTGTATGTGTTGTTAATCTGTGTCTCACACGTGTTTTGTCTGTGTTGTAAATCTGTGTTTCACATGTCTGTTATCTCTATTGTAAATCCGTGTCTCACACGTGTGTTGTCTGTGTTGTAAATCTGTGTTTCACATGTGTGTTGTCTGTATTGTAAATCTGTGTTTTACATGTGTGTTGTCTGTGTTGTAAATCTGTGTCTCACACGTGTGTTGTCTGTGTTGTAAATCTGTGTTTCACATGTGCGTTGTATGTGTTGTAAATCTGAGATTCATATGTGTGTTGTCTGTGTTGTAAAGCTTTGTTCCACATGTGTGTTGTCTGTGTTGTAAATCTGTGATTCACATGTTTGTTGTCTGTGTTGTAAATCTGTGTCTCACACGTGTGTTGTATGTGTTGTAAATCTGTGTTTCACATGTGTTGTCTGCGTTGTAAATCTGTGTTTCACACGTGTGTTGTATGTGTTGTAAATCTGTGTTTCACATGTGTGTTGTCTCTTTTGTAAATCTGTGTTTAATATGTTTGTTGGATATGTTGTAAATCTGTGTTTCACATGCGTGTTTGCTGTGTTGTAAATCTGTGTTTCACATGTATGTTGTCTGTGTTGTAAATCTTTGTTCCACATGTGTATTGTCTGTGTTATAAATCTGTGTTTCACATGTGTGTTGTCTGTGTTGTAAATCTGTGATTCACATGTGTGTTGTCTGTGTTGTAAATCTGTGTTTCACAGGTGTTGTCTGTGTTGTAAATCTGTGTTTCACACGTGTGTTGTATGTGTTGTAAATCTGTGTCTCACATGTGTTGTCTGTGTTATAAATGTGTGTTTCACATGTGTGTTTTCTCTGTTGTAAATCTGTATCTCACACGTGTGCTGTATGTGTTGTAAATCTGTGTTTCACATGTGTGTTGTCTCTGTTGTAAATCTGTGTTTCACATGTACGTTGTATGTGTTGTAAATCTGTGTTTCACATGTGTGTTGTCTCTTTTGTAAATATGTTTTTCACATGTGTGTTGTATTTGTTGTAAATCTCTGTTTCACATGTCTGTTGTCTCTGTTGTAAATCTGTGTTTCATATGTGTGTTGTATATGTTGTAAATCTGTGTCTCACACGTGTGTTGTCTCTGTTGTAAATCTGTGTTTCACGTGTGTGTTGTCTCTGTTGTAAATCTGTGTTTCATATGTGTGTTGTCTCTGTTGTAAATCTGTGTGTCACACGTGTGTTGTCTCTGTTGTAAATCTGTGTTTCACATGTGCGTTGTATGTGTTGTAAATCTGTGTTTCACATTTGTGTTATCTGTGTTGTAAATCTGTTTCACATAAGTGTTGTATGTGTTTTAAATCAGTGTTTCACATGTATGTTGTATGTATTGCAAATCTGTGTTTCACATGTCTGTTATCTCTATTGTAAATCTGTGTTTCACATGTCTGTTGTCTCTATTGTAAATCTGTGTTTCACATGTGTGTTGTATGTACTGTAAATCTGTGTCTCACACATGTTTGTCTGAGTTGTAAATCTGTGTTTCACATGTGTGTTGTATGTGTTGTAAATCTGTGTTTCACATGTTTGTTGTCTCTGTTGTAAATCTGTGTCTCACACGTGTGTTATCTCTGTTGTAAATCTGTGTTTCACATGTGTGATGTCTGTGTTGTAAGTCTGTGTTACACACGTGTGTTGTATGTGTTGTAAATCTGTGTTTCACATGTGTGTTGTCTGTGTTGTAAACCTGTGTTTCACATGTGTGTCGTATATGTTGTAAATCTGTGTTTCACATGTCTGTTGTATGTGTTGTAAATCTGTGTTTCACATGTTTGTTGTCTCTGTTGTAAATCTGTGTCTCACACGTGTGTTGTCTCTGTTGTAAATCTGTGTTTTACATGTGTGTTGTCTGTGTTGTAAATCTGTGTTTCACATGTGTGTTGTCTGTGTTGTAAATCTGTGTCTCACACGTGTGTTGTCTGTGCTGCAAATCTGTGTTTCACATGTGCGTTGTATGTGTTGTAAATCTGTGTTGCACACGTGCGTTGTATGTGTTGTAAATCTGTGTTTCACATGTGTGTTGTCTTTGTTGTAAATCTGTGTTTCACATTGTGTTGTCTGTGTTGTAAATCTGTGTTTCACATGTGTGTTGTATGTGTTGTAAATCTGTGTTTCACATGTGTGTTGTCTCTGTTGTAAATCTGTGTTTCACATGTGTGTTGTCTCTGTTGTAAATCTGTGTCTCACGTTTTTCTTGTCTGTGTTGTAAAGCTGTGTTTCATATGTGTGTTGTATGTGTTGTAAATCTGTGTTTCACATGTGTGTTGTCTCTGTATTAAATCTGTGTGTCACACGTGTGTTGTCTGTGTTGTAAATCTGTGATTCACATGTGTGTTGTATGTGTTGTAAATCTGTGTTCACATGTGTGCTGTATGTGTGGTAAATCTGTGTTTCACATGTCTGTTGTCTCTATTGTAAATCTGTGTTTCACATGTGTGTTGTCTGTGTGGTAAATCTGTGTTTTACATGTGTGTTGTCTATGTTATAAATCTGTGTTTCACATGTCTGTTGTCTCTATTGTAAATCTGTGTTTTACATGTGTGTTGTCTGTGTGGTAAATCTGTGTTTTACATGTGTGTTGTCTGTGATGTAAATCTGTGTTTCACATGTCTGCTGTCTCTATTGTGAATCTGTGTTTCACATGTGTGTTGTCTGTGTGGTAAATATGTTTTTCACATGTGTGTTGTATTTGTTGTAAATCTGTGTTTCACATGTCTGTTGTTTCTGTTGTAAATCTGTGTTTCACATGTGTGTTGTATATGTTGTAAATCTGTGTCTCACACGTGTGTTGTCTCTGTTGTAAATCTGTGTTTCACATGTGTGTTGTCTCTGTTGTAAATCTGTGTTTCACATGTGTGTTGTCTCTGTTGTAAATCTGTGTTTCACATGTGTGTTTTCTCTGTTGTTAATCTGTGTTTCACATGTGTGCTGTATGTGTGGTAAATCTGTGTTTTACATGTGTGTTGTCTGTGATGTAAATCTGTGTTTCACATGTCTGCTGTCTCTATTGTAAATCTGTGTTTCACATGTGTGTTGTCTGTGTGGTAAATATGTTTTTCACATGTGTGTTGTATTTGTTGTAAATCTGTGTTTCACATCTCTGTTGTTTCTGTTGTAAATCTGTGTTTCACATGTGTGTTGTATATGTTGTAAATCTGTGTCTCACACGTGTGTTGTCTCTGTTGTAAATCTGTGTTTCACATGTGTGTTGTCTCTGTTGTAAATCTGTGTTTCACATGTGTGTTTTCTCTGTTGTTAATCTGTGTTTCACATGTGTGATGTATGTGTGGTAAATCTGTGTTTCACATGTCTGTTGTCTCTATTGTAAATCTGTGTTTCACATGTGTGTCGTCTGTGTGGTAAATATGTGTTTCACACGTGTGTTGTATGTGTTGTAAATCTGTATTTCACATGTATGTTTTCTCTATGGTAAATCTGTGTCTCACACGTGTGTTGTATGTGTTGTAAATCTGTGTTTCACATGTGTGTTGTCTCTGTTGTCAATCTGTGTTTCACATGTACGTTGTATGTGTTGTAAATCTGTGTTTCACATGTGTGTTGTCTCTGTTGTAAATATGTTTTTCACATGTCTGCTGTATTTGTTTTATATCTGTGTTTCACGTGTCTGTTGTCTCTGTTGTAAATCTGTGTTTCACATGTGTGTTGTATATGTTGTAAATCTGTGTCTCACACGTGTGTTGTCTCTGTTGTGAATCTGTGTTTCACATGTGTGTTGTCTCTGTTGTAAATCTGTGTTTCATATGTGTGTTGTCTCTGTTGTAAATCTGTGTGTCACACGTGTGTTGTCTCTGTTGTAAATCTGTGTTTCACATGTGCGTTGTATGTGTTGTAAGTCTGTGTTTCACATGTGTGTTGTCTGTGTTGTAAATCTGTGTTTCACATAAGTGTTGTATGTGTTTTAAATCTGTGTTTCACCTGTGTGTTGTATGTGTTGTAAATCTGTGTCTCACACTTGTGTTGTCTGTGTTGTAAATCAGTGTTTCACATGTGTGTTGTATGTATTGCAAATCTGTGTTTTACATGTCTGTTATCTCTATTGTGAATCTGTGTTTCACATGTGTGTTGTATGTACTGTAAATATGTGTCTCACACGTGTGTTGTCTGTGTTGTAAACTATGCTTCACATGTGTGTTGTATGTGTTGTAAATCTGTGTTTCACATGTGTGTTGTCTCTGTTGTAAATCTGTGTTTCACATGTGTGTTGTCTCTGTTGTAAATCTGTGTTTCACATGTGTGATGTCTGTGTTGTAAGTCTGTGTTACACACGTGTGTTGTATGTGTTGTAAATCTGTGTTTCACATGTGTGTTGTCTGTGTTGTAAATCTGTGTTTCACATGTGTGTCGTATGTGTTGTAAATCTGTGTTTCACATGTCTGTTGCATGTGTTGTAAATCTGTGTTTCACATGTTTGTTGTCTCTGTTGTAAATCTGTGTCTCACACGTGTGTTGTCTCTGTTGTAAATCTGTGTTTTACATGTGTGTTGTCTGTGTTGTAAATCTGTGTTTCACATGTGTGTTGTCTGTGTTGTAAATCTGTGTCTCACACGTGTGTTGTCTCTGTTGTAAATCTGTGTTTCACATGTGTGTTGTCTGTGTTGTAAATCTGTGTTTCACATGTGTGTTGTCTGTGTTGTAAATCTGTGTCTCACACGTGTGTTGTCTGTGTTGTAAATCTGTGTTTCACATGTGCGTTGTCTGTGTTGTAAATCTGTGTATCACATATGCGTTGTATGTGTTGTAAATCTGTGTTTCACATGTGTGTTTTCTGTGTTGTAAATATGTGTTTCACATGTGTGTTGTATATCGGTGTTTCACACGGGTGCTGTATGTGTTGTAAATCTGTGTTTCACATGTGTGTTGTCTCTGTTGTAAATCTGGTTTTCACATGTGTGTTGTCTCTTTTGTAAATATGTGTTTCATATTTTTGTTGTATATGTTGTAAATCTGTGTTTCACATGCGTGTTTTCTGTGTTATAAAACTGTGTTTCACATGTATGCTGTCTGTGTTGTAAATCTGTGTTCCACATGTGTGTTGTCTTTGTTGTAAATCTGTGTTTCACATGTGTGTTGTCTGTGTTGTAAATCTGTGTTTCACATGTGTGTTGTATGTGTTGTAAATCTTTGTTCCACGCGTGTGTTGTCTCTGTTGTTGATCTGTGTTTCACATGAGTGTTGTATGTGTTGTAAATCTGTGTTTCACATGTGTGTTGTCTCTGATGTAAATCTGTGTTTCACATGTGTGTTGTCTCTGTTGTAAATCTGTGTCTCACATTTTTGTTGTCTGTGTTGTAAAGCTGTGTTTCACATGTGTGTTGTATGTGTTGTAAATCTGTGTTTCACATGTGTGTTGTCTCTGTATTAAATCTGTGTGTCACACGTGTGTTTTCTGTGTTGTAAATCTCTGTTTCACATGTCTGTTGTCTCTATTGTAAATCTGTGTTTCACATGTCTGTTGTCTCTATTGTAAATCTGTGTTTCACATGTGTGTTATCTCTGTGGTAAATCTGTGTTTTACATGTGTGTTGTCTGTGATATAAATCTGTGTTTCACATGTCTGTTGTCTCTATTGTAAATCTGTGTTTCACATGTGTGTTGTCTGTGTGGTAAATATGTTTTTCACATGTGTGTTGTATTTGTTGTAAATCTGTGTTTCACATGTCTGTTGTTTCTGTTATAAATCTGTGTTTCACATGTGTGTTGTATATGTTGTAAATCTGTGTCTCACACGTGTGTTGTCTCTGTTGTAAATCTGTGTTTCACATGTGTGTTGTCTCTGTTGTAAATCTGTGTTTCACATGTGTGTTGTCTCTGTTGTAAATCTGTGTTTCACATGTGTGTTGTCTCTGTTGTAAATCTGTGTTTCACATGTGTGTTGTATGTGTTGTAAATCCGTGTCTCACACGTGTGTTGTCTGTGTTGTAAATCAGTGTTTCACATGTGTGTTTTATGTGTTGCAAATCTGTGTTTCACATGTCTGTTATCTCTATTGTAAATCTGTGTTTCACATGTCTGTTGTCTCTATTTTAAATCCGTGTCTCACACGTGTGTTGTCTGTGTTTTACATGTGTGTTGTATGTGTTGTCAATCTGTGTTTCACATGTGTGTAGTCTCTGTTTGTTTATGTTGTATATCTCTGGTGTTCTGTTTTATATGTATTTTATAGTTGTATTTTTTTTTGTATGTTTCATATCCGTGTTTTTGCATGTCTCGCATATCTTCTATCTGTTTTAAATCTAGAATTTGTGTGTGTTTAAAACTGTGTTTTGTAAGCGAGTGTTGCATTTATATTATGCATGTATATAATTGTTTCTACTTTAGGCACAAGGCCAGCCATAATCCAGTGCATTACTGGTACTTTATTTTATCGACCCCGTAAGGATGAAAGGCAAAGTCAACCTCGGCGAGATTTGAACTCAGATCGTATAGAGGCGAACTATGCTGGAAAGCATGGCGTCCGACCCTCCACCGCCCTATGCATGTATATAATATGTTTGTATTTTGCATGTGTATAATCCATTTGCATTTGGAATTGTACATGCATTTATTTCTCATTTTGTTCTTGTTGTAGAGGTCTAAGTAAACATTCACCTAACAGACATATGGTTAAGACAACTCCACCAGTGGCCATACAACTTTTTTTACGTATAAGCTACTACATTATTCGTCTCGTTTAACAACAAATGGAAGCCAAAGACAAACATTAAACAAAAACAAAACCCTACACACACAAGCTCTGCTCATTTAAAAAAAATCATCGCACTTCACCTCCTTCGGATCAAATGACTCAGTGTATATTCTATCTCTATGTGCTCCTCCACTTTGCCTTTCGTCCTTTCGAGGATGATAAATGAAGTACCAGTCCAGAATCGGACGAGATATTTTGCGCTATCTGATCCGACTCTAAAGCATTTTGAATTCAAATCTAACTTCTTTCTACTAGGAATTGCCACTAATAACGAAAATATCAATGAGGATGTAATACAGTAATTTCCTTGGTCTGATCTGATGATTGACTCCTTTAATTTTCCTAGATTTCAATTACTAAATTAATTACCAGTACCAGATATATACTGCATTCGATTCACTCAACTATAGATGATAGCCATTTCAAATCATTTTGGTCTAGTGTCAACGTAAAAGATCTATAGATCTATATTTCTGTTCAGCAGACAGAGTAATGGGAATGTAACGTGGTTTATGTTTTTAAAAAATCAGTATCAGTGGGAGATTTCAGATTATTATTCATGAATAATGAAAACCGGATGAGAGAGGAACCGATATTAATTCCACGCCAATGCACTTTACACATACGAATAAAGGAGTCAATTAATTTTCCAAATTTTTGTCTCCTAAGCTAAATATCCAGATGTGGTGTCCGTTGTGGTTCTTTACTTGTTATGATTTAACTTTACCATCTGTCAATAATTGATGTTTTTGATGTGACTTCCACGAAGTTTACACTTCAAGTTAGGAACAGACAGACAGTCTGATAGCCAGCCAGCCAGACTGACAGACGAAAATACAGACAGATAGACTGATAGATAGATAGATAAAATAGATAGATAGATAGATAGATAGATAGATAGATAGATAGATAGATAGATAGATAGATAGATAGATAGATAGATAGATAGATGCGTTAGCACAGAAAGAAAAAACATCTGTCTGCTTGAATGGTTGTTTAGTTAAGGTAGAGTAGTTCTAACAGGAAAGTTATTATTGTAGTCGTTGGAGAGTAGCACCAACCATTAGACCACATCTGCTTTAGGAGAGAACTATGACACTGTGTTAACCAATCAACTGTTTTGGGAGCAGCGCAATATTTCTTTGCCGCACTGTATTTCTGTTTATTTTGTGACAGTACTATGCGGGACCTCCATCACTATCGGTGATGAGTGTTTCTGTTGTTTGATCAACAGAGCAGTATGCTCTTGAATTAAAGTGCAAGTAACTGGGCTGTTAGTTCTCACAAGGCCAGCAATTTGAGGAAGGGAAAGTCGATTATATCGACCACAAGTACTTAACTAATAGTTTATCTTATCGACCTTGGAAGGAGGAAAGGCAAAAATGACTTTGGTTGGATTTGAACATACAACGTAAAAGTCGTAATTAAATACCACAAAACATTGTGTTTGACGCTCTACCGATGCTTACAATACCCCGGCTTTACATTTCTTATCTTTAACCACCATAGTTATTGCAATGTTTTGCTGAATGAGACTCGATAAAACAAACCACCATTGAGGTGGCTGATATAAAAATAATCTTTCTGATATAGGTGTTCCCCAATGGTCGTGAAAGTAGCGTTTTGTAAAACTTATTAAAGTAATATATGTGAAAATTAATTTTGTTCATCAGCATTATCATCAGTTTCATCATCGTTATCATTGTCATCATCATCATTTTCATCATTAGCATCACCATCATCAGTATACATATATTTCGGAATAAGAATTCTTGTTAAATTCCAATTACTATTTAGATAAAGTTTTCACAGTAATAATATCAATATTTTGAAAATGTTATATATATACTATATATATATATATATATAAATGGAAGTAGAGCATAATCGAAGCTCTGGCTGCAGCTATGCTAACGAATGCAACCGGAATGTGCAGCTAAGCACTCAATAAGGTATTTTACCTTAGAGTGATGACATTATGTTTAGACAGCTTTGCAAATTGAAGATAGCGACCGGTAAGCCAGCCGCAGGGACCACAACAACGAGTAAACTGACTCAGTAAACTATGACAAACCTGTACCATCGGGTCGATATTATGCAATATCTCTGCTAGGCTTCTGTATATATATATATATATATATATATATATATATATATATATATATATATATATATATATATATATATATATATATATATATATATATAATAAGTAGTGACGGACCCACCATATTTATCAATGCCAGGACCGGTTGTATCTAAGCGCATTCAATGGGCAATGTAGGATACATTCCCAGAATATACACATAGTTATTCGCTTCAATACAACACACGTAAAACGGGTGCCTATAATAGTTCCCGCACTCGAGTTTTGGCCACACTTAATGCAGCAGCAGGGTGCAGTGCACCCTCTGTCTGCAATAATGCATAATTATGCATTTAATCGGCGTATGTGACTTCATCAGCGGGTATCGCCTAATCATATATATATATATATATATATATATATATATATATATATATATATATATATATATATATATATATATATGTGTGTGTGTGTGTGTAACAAACAGGATAAATTTGGGTTTAAAATCTAAAATGACCACCCCGCGTAACCCAGCATTGCTACCCTTCGAAAACGATGTCTTGGAACTCATACGGAGTATCAAATTTCGGAATAGGAGCAATTCCTTCCAGCAGGACCTGAAGAATAGAATTCGTTCTATTAAGGATTCTAATGCCGTGCACGTCCATTCCGACAAAACTGGCAACCTATATCAAGTGGAGCGTAGTACTTACCATCAACTACTACATAATGCTGTAACTAAGGATTACCGTAAAACTAATCGGCGTGTCATCAATGAAATCAACGATGCTGGGTTTAAAATCACATCTGATCTCAACATCCTGGACCGGACCGAACCTCTGGACCCTATTTCTCCCCACTTTACCTTGAAGGATCACAAATCCAATTTTCCGAACAACCCCTCCATTCGGCTTATTAACCCTACGAAGTCCGATTTAGGTAGACTTAGTAAAACGATTCTTGATAGAATTATACCTGAAATTAGAAGTTTGGCCCCTCTTGCACCGTGGAACAATTCTTTCGCGTTGATTGATTGGT
>OZ024741.1:81739313-81761813 GCA_964016885.1 Eledone cirrhosa | reverse complement strand
TGTTGATGTATGGTGTGAGTTTGCTAATGATAATTGCTTCCTTGATTTTAAGATTTCCCAAGTTTCGATCTTTAGCCTCAATCGTATCTGTTATGTTTTTGTCTGTTTCTACATTTATCTATGTGTTTCTACCCTAACCTCTCTTTGTTTGACATGACATTCAATGAGAATAGTATACTTTGCCTTCGTCCACCTCAGTTTAGTTGCGCGCTCATTTTATGTGACCTCTTACTTGATAACAGCCTGCCGAGGTCAGATCACTTCGTTATATGAGTGGCGCCTAATAGTGCTATTTTTGTATGATGTGTATGTTTGTAAGAAGGGCTCCAAAACTGCCGGGGAAATTGGTTCCAGCCTCATTATTGTTTTGCATCATGTTAGAGTGGTTTGTGAGGGTTTTCTTTTCTACGAATAGTTTTATTGATATATCATCTCAAGATAGATTGCCTTCCCTGCTTAAATGCCGAGGTGAATTAACCCGCGTCAGACATTAACCTAATATGTTTTATTATACGTGATCTGATTTTGGAGTTTTCCTTTTTCTAGATAGGTTGCCTTCACTACGCGTTTGTCTCCAACTAGAGCACTATCTACCCCACGATATCACTTTGTTTGAGATACTCGCTCTAGTATGATTATCTGATAAGATTAAAGAGATCCTCCTGCCCATGAGATAAGGCTGCACACCGCCGGATGCCAATCCATTATTTCTTTGAGAAAGAGTAATCATGTTGTTGTTGGTGTTATCATTACTAATAACGTCGGGTGGTTTAGGATTGATGGTATACCTGAGTCAACCTGGGTGGTTATCCCTGCTATTGAGGAATTTTCATTATTGTATTCTTTATGTAAACCCTTGTGGTTAATAAAGAAATCATTATTGTATTTTTCTTCTTTATTGTTATTGTTTTCCTATTTTTACTCGATTTTTGTGTAAAACACCCACTGTCCCCGTCTATTGTATTGTACCCTATGTCAGCCCTTGTGGCCAATAAATAAAACCATTATTATTTTTATTATTATTATTATTATTATTATTATTATTATTATTATTATTATTATTGGGACCTACGTAGTAAATCGTATCAACGTGAGCTCCGCAAAGGTTTGTTATTTTCAGTTGTTTAAAATTGCCATTTATGGAAAAATGTTATTGTTAACTGTATATAAGTGCACATACATTGCTTTCTGAAAAGGACACTCAAAAATATTGGAGCCTTGACCCCAAAATTTAAACTTTTTATAATTATCAAACAAAAGTTTTTCTTTGAAAAATCATGGATGTGTCAGAGTCACTCGTTCCTCACAAACTAACACCTCACACCGACACCACCATTGTAAATATTGCTACGTTTGCCAGCACTGGAAATGTAAGCAGTAGCAATATTTTAAATTTGTCTCAGGCAGACGTTCATTTTCCGCCATTACCAATTACTGCAGGTGTTAAAGCCGCCACCCCACCACCACCACAGCGACAAGAGAAACAAAAGAAAAAATAAATTAACTCGTGATATCGAAATGAATTCAACCAAAATGAACTCTTCCACACCGAACACCACTGACGCCACCACTACCACAACTGAAACTAAAATTAACAATAACAAAATTAACGATAACAACAACAGCAACAATGTAATTAAGAAAACTACCCTGAGTTTTGCCAGAGTAGCAAAAACGTGCGAAGAAGCCAAAGAAATGGTAAAGAAAGATGGGTACAGGGTCATCCTCACCCTCACCCCCTGCCACCTAATAAAATGGAGCATCGTCGCCTATGCACCGTGTCTTATCGGACAATTAACATAACATCGCGCCGAGTGGAACGGGCATCCAAGTCCCAAATCCAAAAAGCTTTGGGACATGTGTGGGCAAAAAAAAACCACATCAGACGTGGGCAGAAATATGGAACCGTGGACGTGTTTTTTAAACACCACAATAGGCCAGAGAACACTCCATGGCCCCATTAGAAAGTGACGACTTCACACTCGTCCCAAGCTATTGTGGCCAGAGACTTGTGAAGAACAGGGTGACCCACGTTCCACCGGCCATCGAAATTCCCTGGCTAATGGCTGCCGTTCTCGCCGGCATCGAGGCCAACACCAAGGTAATCGAAATAGCGAAAGAAAAGCAGGAGAATTGGTCAGGATCTGGGATGGAGCTCCTGATCCAAGCGGACCAAAAAAGCATTGAGGAGATCCCAGAGGTAATAGACCTCACTGACGGCAGCCACCTCACCATAATCGTCGAGGGCAGAAGGCCTAGGTGTGTCGTTTGTGGTGAAGGAACCCACCTAAGGGCTTTCTGCCCTCATGCTAAAAGGTTGAGGCCACCTCTCTTACCCACCCCAGTGACTCAACCATCAACACCACCAGCAGCAGAAATGGCAGCAACAACTGTAGCAGCAACAACAAAAGCAACTGTAACAGCAACAACCCCAGCAACAGTAGCAAAACCAACACCACCACCACCCAACGCGCCAGAACTAGCACCAGCGCCTACACCATCCACCACGCCACAACCAAAACCAATGCCTGTGGAAGATTTTTCCACTCCCCGGCTTATCGCAACTGGAGACAGATTGTGACGACGAGGAGTGGGAAACGATATCCGGAAAAAAAAAAGAAACCAAAAAAGAAAAAATTATCTTCCTTCCCCCTCCAAAAACAAAATAGAGAGGGAAACAAATAAATTATCAAACAAAAAAGTTAGGACAGATATGCCACCATCCACACCAGCATCACCAACCCCATCACCACAAACACCAACACTATCACCATCATTAACCCCAACACCACCATCACCAACACCACAAAAGTCACCAAAAAGCGTAACAGAAACAAACCCACAACAAACGCAAACAAAGCAAAACAACCAAAACGATACACACTACACAGCATTAAATTTGAACAACAAGCAATTATTACACTACATCCAACACAACACCAGCATCACAGAAAAAAACTATACAACAACCCAAAAGTTCAAACCACCTCCACACATACAAATCACTCGCATCACACAGAAAACCTACACGACACTAAAACAAAAATTCCTCAAAGACATCGGAGACTTCCGACAAACACTCTCCAGGAGGATTTATAAGGACATCCTTCCGGAGGAGGCCAGAAGCAGTGAAAAGGATGGACAAACCATCCTTCCTCTACGAGAAATAAGGTAAGTGGTCTTTCCCATCTTTTCCACTCTATTTCAACATGACCTCACTCAGAATAGGCAGCTTAAATGCGCGTGGCTTGGGGTCGTCATGGAAGCAGGGCCACCTGCTAAACGACCTCAGGTCACTAAACATAGATGTAATGGCCATCAGCGAGACCAGAATCTCCGAGGCACGGGCCTTCGCACCGATCCTCGGCGGCTACGATGTGTACGCATCTCCCAGCCGTCCGGGATCGGGGGAGGAGTTGCTGTGCTTTTTCGGAGAGGTTTGGATCTCGCCATACGGGCCATCTTCCTGGACCCAGAAGGTAAGTTGGTGGTGCTATACGTGACCAGCGGAGACGGGCAAGCTTTCAGGCTAGTGGCCGTCTATGCCCCGACAGGAGCAGGGCGGCCTGATTTCTTCCGGCGTCTGGAGAACTTTCTTGGAACGTCCCGCTCTTTAGTGTTAGTGGGCGACTGGAACGGGATCTTAGATGCACGCTGGGACTATGTGGGATTAGCGGATAGGGGAGGAGGGTGCAAGAGCCTTGCCAACCTGCTCAGGGGTTTTGAACTGTCTGACAGGTACCGATTGGATTTCCCGAATGTGCCAATGTGGACCTGGACAAATCGCATAGGGTCATCCAGATCATATCTAGATAGAGTATTTTGTAGGGAAATAGATAGGTCTAGCATAGGCTGTCCACAATTCAAGATAGTCAGCTACACGGACCACAAATTCGTGATCGGTGTGCTTGACTTAGGTAGGCTTCATAGACGAGGACCCGGCTACTGGAAGCTAAACGCGCCCTTACCAACGCGCAAGGCCTACAGAGACTGGATTAGCGAACTAGTTAAGCGGGCGTTGACGGAGGCCATCATCAACAACAAGTGGTGGTTTGCTCTGAAAAGAGCAATTAGAATAGAGTCTATTAGGTTTAGTAACGTTTTAGCAATAGAGAAAAATAGAGCAGAGGGAGAATTAGTTAGAAAATTAGACGAGGCGCTTAGCAAAGGCATCGCGACCGACGTACTTGCGGCGAAATTGGCCCTTGACCAATTCTTCAATGCAAAGCACGAAGGCTGCGTTGTCAGAGCTAGGGTGCGTGCTCTCAGACACGAGGGGACAAAAGCTGTTCAATGGGCCCGAGTGGCGGAGGCGCGTCGTGGCAACAAAGTCACGATCCGGTCTTTGGTGGACCACGACGGGCGTATGCTACTCGATCCCGGCAAATGTGTGAAGCTTTTCAGCGACACTTCGCTCAGCTGTTCGGGGGCAGCGGCGGGCCGGATCGAAGGATCGATTTTAGTGTCTACCTCGACGGACTGCCGCTGAAGTATGGGAGGCAATGACTAGCTGCACAAGGGGTAAATCGCCTGGTTTGGATGGTCTGCCCTATGAACATTACGTACAGATGCTAGACTTGTTCGGAGGCCTCTTGGCGGACATCTACTGCAACTGGCAACAGAACGGGAGTATTCCCAGCTCTATGAGCCGAGGAGATGTGGCGCTGCTGAGAAAGGATCGGAACAAGAGGGATAACATAAATAATTTTAGGCCCATAACTCTGCTGAACAGAGTTCAAGATTTTGGCCAAGGTGCTAGCAAAGAGGTTGGCGCTTGTCGTTGGTGGTCTGGTGGGAGAGGCGCAGACATGCGCCATTCCCGACAGATCCATCCACGACAACCTCCACCTCATGCGATACATCGTAGAGAGGGTAGCTAGGGAACCTGGCACGGGTGGGTCCTTGATCAATTTAGATCAGTCGAAAGCTTTCGATAGGGACGACCATCGTTACCTAACGGCAGTCCTGAGGGCGGCTGGCTTTGGGCTCGTCTTCAGAGGCTGGATCGCTGCCATGCACAGCGACATCTGCTCTGTGGTGAGAGTGAACGGTCACCTTTCGGAACCGTTCAACATCATGCGCTCGGTCCGCAAAGGATGTCCCCTCTCGTCCCTCTTGTACGTATTGACTCTCGAGCCATTACTGCACAAACTGGAGACGTTTAGGGGCGTCCCGCGCGAACTAGGATGCAGAAGATCCGTGTCAACATATGCGGACGATGTCACCATAGTGGTGTCGAACGCCAAAGACATCGAGGCGATCGGCACTACACTAAGAGAATACGAAGCGGTGACAGGAGCAATGATCAAGCAAGAAAAGTCAGTGGGCCTGCAGCTCGGCACCTGGAGAGGCAGGTCCATGCCGTCCAACAGCGTCGTCGGGCGCTGGACGGATGGACCGGTTAAATTGCTAGGGGTCTGGTTCGGTCCGGAACTCCAGACGGACAAAAACTGGGACGAGGTGACGAGCAGGGTGGCTTCTCTCACCCAGAAATGGGCCGAGAGGAAGCTATCCTCGAAAGGTCGAGCGGAGATGGCTAACGCGTATATCGCGTCCGTCATCTACTACCGCCTAAACGTCGTACCTTTTCCTAAGCCCCGCCTGACTGCGCTGGAGCGTTTGCTCTTTCGCTTTTTGTGGAAGGGACGCGCTCCGATGGTCAGGCGGTCCATCTGCTGTCAACACTCTCTACGTAGAGGGCTGGGAATGCCGTGACAGATGATGCGCAGACATGCGCTGAGGCTACAACATCTCCACCTCTTCCTCGACGGTGATCAGGTGTGGTCGCCGTTTGCTAGACGCGTCTTTCCCAGCTCGTCTCCTTGACTGAGCTGCAGTCCTGGGTCAAGCGAAGACCGAGAGGGAGCGCTTGGAGACTGTAATGTCTTCAGGCGCTCACAGCCCTCGACCAATCGGGCAATGTGATCGGTGGAAACTCCATCTTGGCGTTCTATAGAGGATTAGTGGGGAATTTTTCATTGTTATTTTTTTGTTACATCCTCTGTTTTTGTTTTTTACACGCAGAAATGCCCATTAGTAACGTCCTGTATTGTTCTGCACTGTCCTTAATGTCTACTTTATGTAAACCCTTGTGATTAATAAAGAAATCATTATTATTATTATTATTATTGTTATTACTCTTTGAGTCTCAGTCATTGATGTTAGTTAACTGGAATGTTTGTTGAGATGAATATCAAGCCACTACCTGCAGCCTCAGATATTCAGGACGTATCGGAGGGTTCTTGCTGTTCCCAGCAAGCATGCCTTTTGAAGCGTTCCAAAAAGCGTGAAGGGGCCAATTTTCTTTAACCATCCCTGGAAACTTTTTGAGATAGTCCCTAGTGCACCTATGACAATCGGGACCACTTTGACTTCATGGCAGTTCCAAATTCTTTTTACCTCCCACTTTAAGTCCTGGTATCGGTTAATTTTCTCCCTCTCCTTCTCTTGCACTCTCGTGTCGAATGGGCAGGCCACATCCACAATCAGGCACGATCTTTTTTATTTGTCCAAAACCACCAGATGAGGTCTATTGTGTTCCATTTTCTTGTCCGTCTGTATCCTAAAATCCCACAGCACCTTCACCTGATCGTTTTCTATCACCGCCTCTGGCCTATGCTCATACCACTTCTCAGAATGTGGTAAATTGTTTACTTTGCACAGGTGCCAGTGGATCACCCTGCCCATCATATCATGTCTCCAGCCCTTATAGTGAGTCTGGGCTAGGTGTTTACACTCAGATACAATGTGAGCCACAGTGTCCTCTCTCTCTCCACAGATCCTGCACAGTGGGCTAGCCTCCTCCTTGTAAATGTGGTGTTTCAACCACTTCGTTTTGAGGGCCTGCTCCTGCGCAGCCATTAACATTCCTTCTGTAGCCTTTTTAAGGTCTCCTCTTTTCAACCAGTTCCATGTTTGTGGATCTCTAAATTCAGTTTTCTCAAAGAAGGTACTATGAAGGGATTTTTCCTGAAGGCTGCTCTTTCTCCTTGATGTTATTTCCTCCTTGGACATCCCCTGGCCTATTGTCCTCTCCTTCAGTACAGCTCTGAGCATTGGCTCCTTACTATCAGTCACGTATTTGTGTAGGTTCTTTTTCTCCATCTGAACACAGTCCTCTATGCTGATAAGACCTCTTCCACCCTCAGATCTCCTTATTATTATTAATATTATTGTTATTGTTATTCCTTGAATCTCAGTCATTGATGTTGGTTAACTGGAAAGTCCGTTGGATTGAATATCAAGCCACTACCTGCAGCCTCAGATATTCAGGACGTATCGGAGGGTTCTTGCCGTTCCAAGCAAGCATGCCTTTTGAAGCGTTCCAAAAAGCGTGAAGGGGCCGATTTTCTTTAACCATCCCTGGAAACCTTTGGAGATAGTCCCCAGTGCGCCTATGACAATCGGGATCACTTTGACTTCATGGCAGTTCCAAATCCTTTTCACCTCCCACTTTAGGTCCTGGTATCGGTTAATTTTCTCCCTCTCCTTCTCTTGCACTCTCGTGTCGAACGGGCAGGCCACATCCACAATCAGGCACGATCTTTTTTCTTTGTCCACAACCACCAGGTCAGGTCTATTGTGTTCCAGTTTTTTGTCCGTCTGTATCCTAAAATCCCACAGCACCTTCACCTGATTGTTCTCCATCACCGCCTCTGGCCTATGCTCATACCATTTCTCAGAATGTGGTAGATTGTTTACTTTGCACAGGTGCCAGTGGATCACCCTGCCCATCACATCGTGTCTCCAGCCCTTATAGTGGGTCTGGGCTAGGTGTTTACACTCGGACACAATGTGAGCCACAGTCTCCTCTCTCTCTCCACAGATCCTGCACAGTGGGCTAGCCTCCTCCTTGTAGATATGGTGCTTCAACCACTTCGTTTTGAGGGCCTGCTCCTGCGCAGCCATTAGCATTCCTTCTGTAGCCTTTTTGAGGTCTCCTCTTCTCAACCAGTTCCATGTCTGTGGATCTCTAAATTCAGTTTTCTCAAAGAAGGTACTATGAAGGGATTTTCCCTTAAGGCTGCTCTTCCTCCTTGATGTTATTTCCTCCTTGGGTATCCCCTGGCCTACTGTCCCCTCCTTCAGTACAGCTCTGAGCATTGGCTCCTTACTATAGGTCACGTATTTGTATAGGTTGTTTTTCTCCATCTGAACACAGTCCTCTATGCTGATAAGACCTCTTCCACCCTCAGATCTCCTTAGGTAGAGTCTATCGACATCACTCCTCTTGTGGAACATGTTGTAGATAGTCAATAGCTTCCTAGTCTTCCTATCCATTTCTTTTTGTTCAGCAACATTCCATCTCAGAATTCCCGCACTGTACCTAATAATAGACACAGCTCGGGAATTTACTGCGCTTATGGCATTTCTGCTGTTCAGATGTGACTTCAATACGCTCCTTACTCTCCGAATGTATTCAGTTCTTAACAATTCCTTCATTTTTTTGTTCTTTATGCCATCAGCCTCCAGAACGCCCAAATACTTGTATCCTTCCTCAGAGTCAATTTCCTTTATCATCTCACCTGTTGGTATCTGGATCCCGTTACTTCTGCTCAACCTACCCCTCCTCATCACAATGACTCCACATTTACCAATACCAAACTGCATACATATATCACTGCTGAAAATACGGACAGTGTCAACAAGCACATCCAACTCCTTCTCACTTAATATTATTATTATTATTATTATTATTATTATTATTATTATTATTATTATTATTATTATTATTGTTGTTATTCCTTGAATCTCAGTCATTGATGTTGGTTAACTAGAAAGTCCGTTGGAATGAATATCAAGCCACTACCTGCAGCCTCAGATATTCAGGACGTATCGGAGGGTTCTTGCTGTTCCAAGCAAGCATGCCTTTTGAAGCGTTCCAAAAAGCGTGAAGGGGCCGATTTTCTTTAACCATCCCTGGAAACCTTTTGAGATAGTCCCCAGTGCGCCTATGACAATCGGGATCACTTTGACTTCATGGCAGTTCCAAATCCTTTTCACCTCCCACTTTAGGTCCTGGTATCGGTTAATTTTCTCCCTCTCCTTCTCTTGCACTCTCGTGTCGAACGGGCAGGCCACATCCACAATCAGACACGATCTTTTTTCTTTGTCCACAACCACCAGGTCAGGTCTATTGTGTTCCAGTTTTTTGTCCGTCTGTATCCTAAAATCCCACAGCACCTTCACCTGATTGTTCTCCATCACCGCCTCCGGCCTATGCTCTTACCATTTCTCAGAATGTGGTAAATTGTTTACTTTGCACAGGTGCCAGTGGATCACCCTGCCCATCACATCGTGTCTCTAGCCCTTATAGTGGGTCTGGGCTAGGTGTTTACACTCGGACACAATGTGAGCCACAGTCTCCTCTCTCTCTCCACAGATCCTGCACAGTGGGCTAGCCTCCTCCTTGTAAATACGGTGCTTCAACCACTTCGTTTTGAGGGCCTGCTCCTGCGCAGCCATTATCATTCCTTCTGTAGCCTTTTTGAGGTCTCCTCTTCTCAACCAGTTCCATGTCTGTGGATCTCTAAATTCAGTTTTCTCAAAGAAGGTACTATGAAGGTACTATTATTATTATTATTATTATTATTATTATTATTATTATTATTATTATTATTATTATTATTATTATTATTGGCGACCTACGTAGGAAATCGTATCATCGTGAGCTCCGCAAAGGTTTGTTATTTCCGTTTGTTAAAAATTGTCATTTATGGAAAATTTTATTGTTAACTGTTTATAAGCGCACATACATTGTTTTCCGAAAAGGACACCCAAAAAGATTGGGGCCTTGTGCCCAAAATTTAAACTTTTATTATTATCAAAAAAATTTCTTTGAAAGAAATGGCTAATTCACCTCTGCACGAAACAGCTGAAAGCCTTCCTCACAAATTAACACCTCACACCGACACCACCATTGTAAATGTTACTACGTTTGCCAACACAAAAAAAAATATAAGCACTAGCAATATTTTAAATTTGTCTCAGGCAGACATTCATTTCCCGCCATTACCAATGACTGCAGGTGTTAAAGCCTCCACCACCACCACCACCGCGACAACAGAAACAAAAGAAGAAAAAAATAAATTAACTCGTGATGTCGAAATGAAATCAAGCAAAATGGACTCTTCCCCACCAAAGACGACTGACGTCACCACCACCACAACTGAAACTAAAATTAATATTAACGATAGCAACAACAACAACAATGACATTATAAAACCGACCCTCAGTTTCGCCAGAGTAGCAAAACAGTTCGAAGCATTTACGGTAACTCAGGAGGATTTAGAAAATGCCAAACAAATGGTAAAGAAAGATGGGTACAGGGTCAGCCTCACCCCCCACCTAATAAAATGGATCATCGGCGCCTATGCACCGTGTCGTATAGAACAATAAATGTAAAATCGCGCCGAGTGGAACGGGCATCCGAGTCCCAAATCCAAAAAGCTTTGGGACATGTGTGGGCAAGAAAAACCCACATCAGACGTGGGCAATAGTATGGAACCGTGGACGTGTTCTTTGAAACACCAGAGGAGGCTAGAGAACACTCCATGGCCCCATTGAGAAGTGACGACTTCACACTCGTCCCAAGCTATTGTGGCCAGAGACTCGTAAAGATCAGGGTGACCCACGTTCCACCGGCCATCGAAATTCCCTGGCTAATAGCGGCTGTCCTCGCCGGCATCGAAGCCAACACGAAAATAATAGCAATAGCAAAAGAAAAGCAGGAGATCTGGTCCGGATCTGGGATGGAGCTCCTGATCCAAGCGGACCAAAAAAGCATTGAGGAGATCCCAGAGGTAATAGACCGCACTGACGGCAGCCACCTCACGGTAATTGTCGAGGGCAGAAGACCTAGGTGTGTCGTTTGTGGTGAAGGAACCCACCTAAGGGCTTTCTGCCCTCAGGCTAAAAGGTTGAGGCCACCTCTCCTACCCACCCCAGTGACACAACCATCAACACCACCAGTAGCAGAGATGGCAGCAACAACTGTAGCAGCAACAACAGAAGCCTCTATAACAGCAACAACCCCAGCAACAGTAGCAAAACCAACACCACCACCACCCAACGCTTCAGAACTAGCACCAGCGCCTACACCATCCACCACGCCACAACCAAAACTAACGGCTGTGGAAGATTTTCCACTCCCCGGCCTATCACAACTGGAGACAGATTTTGACGACGAGGAGTGGGAAACGATATCCGGAAAAAAAAAAGAAACCAAAAAAGAAAAAATTCTCTTCCTTCCCCCTCCAAAAACAAAATACAGAGGGAAACAAATAAATTAAGAAACAAAAAAGTTAGGACAGATATGCCACCATCCACACCAGCATCACCAACCCCATCAACCCAAACACCAACACCATCACCATCATTAACCCCAACACCACCATCACCTACACCACAAAAGTCACCAAAATGCGAAACAGAAACAAACCCACAACAAACGCAAACAAAACAAAACAACCAAAACGATACACACTACACAGCATTAAATTTGAACAACAAGCAATTATTACACTACATCCAACACAACACCAGCATCACAGAAAAAGACTACACAACAACACCAAAATTCACACCACCTCCACACATACAAATCACTCGCATCACACAGAAAACGTACATGACACTAAAACAAAAATTCCCCAAAGACATCGGAGACTTCCGACAAGCACACTCCAGGAGGATTTATAAGGACATCCTTCCTGAGGAGGCCACAAGCAGTGAAAAGGATGGAAAAACCGTCCTTCCCCTACGAGAAGTAAGGTAAGTGGTCTTTCCCATCTTTTCCACTCCTTTTCAACATGATCTCACTCAGAATAGGCAGCATAAATGCGCGTGGCTTGGGGTCGTCATGGAAGCAGGGCCACCTGCTCAACGACCTCAGGTCACTAAACATAGATGTAGTGGCCATCAGCGAGACCAGAATCTCCGAAGCACAGGCTTTCGCACCGATCTTCGGCGGCTACGATGTGTACGCATCTCCCAGCCGTCCGGGATCGGGGGGAGGAGTTGCTGTGCTTTTTCGGAGAGGTTTGGATCTTGCCATACGGGCCATCTTCCTGGACCCAGAAGGTAAGTTGGTGGTGCTGGACGTGACCAGCGGAGACGGGCAAGCTTTCAGGTTAGTGGCCGTCTATGCCCCGACAGGAGCAGGGCGGCCTGATTTCTTCCGGCGTCTGGAGACCTTTCTTGGAACGTCCCGCTCTTTAGTGTTAGTGGGCGACTGGAACGGGATCTTAGATGCACGCTGGGATTGTGTGGGATTAGTGGATAGGGAAGGAGGGTGCAAGAGTCTCACCAACCTGCTCAGACGTTTTGAACTGTCTGACAGGTACCGAATGGATTTCCCGAATGTACCAATGTGGACTTGGACAAATCGCATAGGGTCATCCAGATCATATCTAGATAGAGTATTTTGTAGGGAAATAGATAGGTCTAGCATAGGCTGTCCACAATTCAAGATAGTCAGCTACACGGACCACAAATTCGTGATCTGTGTGCTTGACTTAGATAGGCTTCATAGACGAGGACCCGGCTACTGGAAGCTAAACGCGTCCTTACCAGCGCGCAAGGCCTACAGAGACCGGATTAGCGAACTAGTTAAGCGGGCGTTGACGGGGGCCATCATCAACAACAAGTGGTGGTTTGCTCTGAAAAGAGCAATTAGAATAGAGTCCATTAGGTTTAGTAAGACTTTAGCAATAGAGAAAAATAGAGCAGAGGGAGAATTAGTTAGAAAATTAGATGAGGCGCTTAGCAAAGGCATCGCGACCGACGTACTTGCGGCGAAATTGGCCCTTGACCAATTCTTCAATGCAAAGCACGAAGGCTGCGTTGTCAGAGCTAGGGTGCGTGCTCTCAGACACGAGGGGACGAAAGCCGTTCAATGGGCCCGAGTGGCGGAGGCGCGTCGTGGCAACAAAGCCACGATCCGGTCTTTGGTGGACCACGACGGGCGCATGCTACTCGATCCCGGGCAAATGTGTGAAGCTTTTCAGCGACACTTCGCTCAACTGTTCGGGGGCAGTGGCGGGCCGGATCGAGGGATGGACTTTAGTGTCTACCTCGACGGACTGCCGCGGCTTTCGGCCACTGAGGTGGAGTGTTGCGAAAAGCCGATAACAACCGCTGAAGTACGGGATGCAATGACTAGTTGCACAATGGGTAAATCGCCTGGTTTGGATGGTCTGCCCTATGAACTTTACGTACAAATGCCAAACTTGTTCGGAGGCCTCTTGGCGGACGTCTACTGCAACTGGCAACAGAACGGGAGAATTCCCAGCTCTGTGAGCCGAGGAGCGGTGACGCTGCTGAGAAAGGATCCGAACAAGGGGGATAACATAGATAATTTTAGGCCCATAACTCTGCTAAACACAGAGTTCAAGATTTTGGCCAAGGTGCTAGCAAAGAGGTTGGCGCTTGTCGTTGGTGGTCTGGTGGGAGAGGCACAGACATGCGCCATTCCCGACAGATCCATCCACGACAACCTCCACCTCATGCGATACATCGTAGAGAGGGTAGCTAGGGAACCTGGCACGGGTGGGTCTTTGATCAATTTAGATCAGTCGAAAGCCTTCGATAGGGTCTACCATCGTTACCTAACGGCAGTCCTGAGGGCGGCTGGCTTTGGGCCCGTCTTCAGAGGCTGGATCACTGCCATGCACAGCGACATCTGCTCTGTAGTGAGAGTGAACGGTCACCTTTCGGAACCGTTCAATTTCTGGGTGGCTTCTCTCACCCAGAAATGGGCCGAGAGGAAGCTATCCCTGAAAGGTCGAGCGGAGGTGGCGAATGCATACATCGCGTCCGTTATCTACTACCGCCTGACCGTCGTACCTTGTCCTAAGCCCCGCCTGACTGCGCTGGAGCGTTGGCTCTTTCGCTTTTTGTGGAAGGGACGCGCTCCGATGGTCAGGCGGTCCATCTGCTGTCAACACCCGCTACGTGGAGGGCTGGGCATGCCGTGGCTGATGATGCGCAGACACGCGCTCAGGCTACGACATCTCCACCTCTTCCTCGACGGTGATCAGGTGTGGTCGCCGTTTGCAAGACACGTTTTTCCCCAGCTCGTCTCCTTGACGGAGCTGCAGTCCTGGGTCAAGCGAAGACCGAGAGGGAGCACTTGGAGACTGGAATGTCTTCAGGCGCTCATAGCCCTCGACCAATTGGGCAATGTGATCGGTGGAAACTCCACCTTGGCGTTCTATAGGGGATTAGTGGAGGGGAAGAGCGACGACGTACTTGGAGAAACTCTAGGCGTCGACGAAAATCAACTAGCCAATCTCTTCGGAAGGACTTTCGGGCCGGGGCCTATGGACAACTTCCAGAAATCCCTGGCCTGGCAGTGCTACCGAGGAGCTTTGCCAGTTCGGGATAAACTCTACAGGCATGGAGGTGCCGTCAGCCGGGCATGTCCGAGATGCGCGCAGGGCGACGAAACCGTCCTGCACGCACTCGTCCAGTGTCCGAGCATTGCTGACTTGTGGGTTTATGTCGAACACCTGCTGTCACGTGTAGGACGGATCCAGCTATCAGCTGAGTCCATCGTGAGGATTGCCCCGCCCCCTTCCTTTAGCCTGGAATGGCAGGCAGTTTTTATCTGTCTGGTGGCCATGGCGAAAGAGATAGTATGGTGGACACGTTTGAAAGGGCTGAAGACGAGCACTTACCTCTTCGGTGATGCCCTGATTAACTTTTTCAAATTTCATTTGAAAAGGAAAATCAGGGTAGAGAGGGAAGTGCTCTCTTCCCAGCATTTTGTTGAAAGATGGGTGAGAGAAGCAAGTATGGCCCGAATGAATGGGCTTTCTCTGAGTATGTGTCTGTAAATTAAAGGTGGAAAACTGGGAGAGGGCACTTGCCCTGGTGGTCAGGGCCACTGTGGTCTTTTAATGGGCTTTCTCCACAAATGTCCCTTGGAAGTCTCCCCCCTATTGGGGAATTTTTCTTTGTTATTTTATTTCAACCTCTGTTTTTTTACACGCAGGTACCGTCCTGTATTGTCCTGTACTGTCCTTAATGTCTACTTTATGTGAACCTTTGTGGTTAATAAAGAAAACATTATTATTATTATTATTTATATGGCCGCACATGTGTGAAGACAGACAAGTCTGCGGGGGAAACGGTTCGTAGCTTTAAGCTGTTTTAAAGTGTCTTTTTTTTGTATTTTCTTGTCATTAACGAAACTTAAGGTACACATCTTGATTTAAAGAGAGGGATACCTCTCAATATTCGGGCTTTAAGCCCGAATATTCAGATTTATTTTTAAAATCTTCGAAAAAAAATCGCTCCCCCACCAAAAGAAAATTATGGAAATGTTCGACCTTGAAACGGTAAACAACGTTCAGGTCAAAAGTTTAAAGGCAGCCACTGCCACGACTACGACGGCTACAGTCATGCCTGTCATCCACTCTACTGAATGTGAAGGCAAAACTAAAAAGCTACCATCACAATCTTCTGGCATAGCAGCAGTATCATCTGAAAACGACATCACCACCACCGCCACCACCACCACTCAGAGCAATAACGACAAAAACACCGACAGCTTCAATGTAAACAAGGATGGCGGTGGCAACAGCAAGAATGACAACAACAACAATAAGAGCCTCAGAAACACCACATTTGCTGCAGCAGCAGCAGCAGCAAAAACAAAGCGCTTATTGAATATCGATATTGATATTAGCGATAAAAACGAACAGTTAGCCAAAGCGTGGAGGCTAATTAAACGGGAGAAGTCCTGGGCAAACCTGACCATCCCGGACGAGGCAATAGCGGCCATGCAAAGGAGGACGGTGCTCTTTCGATGTATTTCGGTGCAGACACGAAAAGTGGAACTTGCGAGCCAAGCAGAGGTAGAGGCTGCTTTGGAGTACATCGGAAGTAACATAGAGTACAAAGCAAGAGGCAAACAGTTCGGTACCATCTCGGTACTGTTCAAATCCGAGGCCCTCGCTATTAAGCACTCGGTGATCCCCTGCAGAACGGAACGCATTATCATGCATCCGTCCTATATGGGTAAAAGGACAGTGAAGGTACGCATTCCCAGCATCCCACCAGGAATGAACATATGGTGGCTGCTGGGATGCGTAATCGAGGAGGGGACAGACACCACCCTCCTGGACATCAAAAGGACAGAGAGAGAAGACTGGTCCGGAATGGATTTGGAGATTCTTCTCCAAATGAAATCGGAGGATATAAATAACATCCCAGATTTTGCCCGCCTGCATGACGGGACAACAATCCAACTAATGATTGACGGAAGAAGGCCACGCTGCTTCGTTTGCGAGGAAGCCACGCATCTTCAAGCCTTCTGCCCTCAGCGCAAAAATGCAGGGGGTCGCAAACCGTTGTTGCCAACGCCAGTGTCAGCACGGAAAGCTGCACCACCACCACCACCAAAAACAACATCAACAAAAACACGGACACCAACATCAAAAGCAGCCGGATCACCCAAAACCAATCCAAGGAGAAAACGAGGAAAGCTCTCCCACTCCTCCTACCCCCCCCCCCCCCCCCAACTATATACATAGACAAAAATAAATAAACGCACACACAGACACAGAGACACTCACAGACACAGACCCTTTGTCTTCCAGCAGCGAAGATGAAGGAAAACCCAAAAGTGCAAAAAAACAGAGAAAACTCACACAAAAAAAAAAGCCCCTACAAAACACAAAAACACACACAACAAAAAATACAGACACCACTAACGCAGACACTTCCCCAATAACATCAGCACCATCAGCAACATCGACACCACCTCCACAATCCCCGAAACGCAAACAACCTAAACAAACACAAGTACAAATAAACACACAAATACCTGAAATTGCAGACACCACACCTACAACAAACATAGACATACCCGAAACAACACCACCAAAACCATCGCCACCACCTTCACCAAAACGAAAACAAATAAAACCACACCAACAAAATGTTAAAAACTTCGTGCTTGTCAGAAGAGCCAACGATAAACTGATGGCCCTCTTAGCGCGAAGCGAGGACATTCAAACAGAGGGGGAGATTTTTGAAATGAGCACACCATGGAGGTCGAACCACCCGACCTTCACAAGACCCGGGAGGTAAGTAAACCTTCCCTCTCTCTCTCTTAGCTTACCAATATGGCCATATTAAGAGTAGGAAGTTTAAATGTTCGCGGCCTGGGGTCACCCTGGAAGCAGGGTCGCCTGCTCAACGACCTCCGGTCGCTGGAAATGGATGTGATTGCCGTAAGCGAGACCAGAATTTCCGACACGCGTGCACTAGCCGCCATTTTCGACGACTATCAGATCTTCGCATCTGTTAGCAGGCCGGGAATGGGGGGTGGGGTGGCAGTGCTGTTTAGGAAAGGACTGGATCTCGAGGTAAGGTCGATCTTCCGGGACCCGGACGGTAAGTGTGTGGTCTTGGATGTGAGCAGTAGCGAAGGTGGTGCATTTAGACTGCTGGCCGTCTACGCCCCTACAGGGGCCGGATGACCTGACTTCTTTAGGCGCCTGGAGACCTTACTGGGTACGTCTCGCCCTTTACTGTTAGCGGGGGACTGGAATGGCATCTTAGACGCACGCTGGGATTGTGTGGGAGTAGCCGATAGGAGCGGGGGGTGCAAAAGCCTCAAGCACCTACTCAGCCAGTTCCAACTGTCTGACAGGTATCGACTAGATTTCCCAATGTGCCAGTATGGACATGGACCAACCGAATGGGGTCATCTAGATCGTATATAGACAGAATCTTCATTAGGAAAATAGATAGAAATAGTGTGGGCTGTCCACTTTTTAAAACGGTCGCCTATTCAGATCACAAATTTGTGATCTGTACGGTCGACCTAAATAAAACGCGTAGGTTAGGACCTGGTTACTGGAAGCTGAACATGTCATTTCCGGCACGTAAGGCTTACAGGGACCGAGTCAATAAGTTAGTTAAGCAAAAGTTGACAGGGGGGATCATCAACAACAGATGGTGGGGGGGCTCTCAAAAGAGAGATTAGAGTAACTTCGATAGAGTTCAGCAAAGAACTAGCGTTAGAGAAAAATAGAAAGGAGGGGGAGCTGGTAGATAAGTTAGACGAGGCTATTTGTAGTGGCATCGCAACTGACGTGCTAGCGGCGAGAATGGCATTAGACCATTTCTTCAATGCAAACACGAAGGTTGCATTGTCAGAGCTAAGGCGCGTGCGCTGAGAAACGAGGGAACTAAAGCTGTTCGATGGGCCCGCGTGGCGGAGGCGCAGCATGGTAATAAAACCACAATTCGGTCTTTGGCGGACTGAGACGGACACGAGATAAGCGATTCCAAGCGGATGTGTGAGGCCTTTCGCCAGCACTTTGCTCGATAGTTCGGGGAGAGTGGCGGGTCAGAGAGAGTAGCGGATTTCAGTCCCTACCTTGACGGCTTGCCGCGCATCTCGACGGTCGACGCTGAGCGCTGCGAAAGGCCGATTACTTCAGCTGAAATTCAGGACGCCCTTGTCAGCTGCATGAGGCGCAAGTCACCAGGCTTGGATGGCCTGCCCTACGAGCTTTACGTAAATATGCCAGACTTGTTCTCCGAACTCCTTGAAGCACTCTACTGTAACTGGCAGCAGAATGGGAGTATTCCCAGTTCTGTGAGCAGGGGAGTGGTGACGCGGATAAGGAAAGACGAGAACAAGAGGGATACACTAGACAACTTCAGGCCCATAACTCTGCTCAACACAGAGTTTAAGATTTTGGCCAAGGTGTTAGCAAAGAGATTGGCGCTTGTCGTCGAGGATTTGGTTGGGGAGGCGCAAACTTGCGCAATCCCAGCCAGGTCCATACACGACAATCTCCACCTCGTGCGATACATCATAGAGAGGGTAGGGTGTAAACCTGGCTTCGGTGGGGCACTGATCAATTTAGATCAATCGAAAGCATTCGATAGGGTCGACCATCGGTATCTGGAGTTTGTCCTCAAAGCAGCTGGCTTCGGCCCTGTCTTTAGAAGCTGTATCGTTGCAATGCACAGCGGCACACGCTCGGTGGTCAAAGTTAATGGCCACCTCTCGGAACCATTTCGGCTCTCCCGATCGGTCCGTCAAGGGTGCCCTCTCTCTTCCCTTCTGTACGTATTGACTCTCGAGCCTTTACTGCGGAAGCTGGAGCTGTTGCAGGGCATCCCGCTCGAGCCGGAACGTGGAAAGGCGGTGTCGGCTTATGCGGACGACATCACCGTGATGGTGTCGAACACCTCAGAAATCGAGGTGGTCGGCACCTTATTGAAGGAATATGAAAGGTTGACAGGAGCCAAACTTAACCCGGAAAAGTCGGTGGGCTTGCAGCTCGGAACCTGGAGAGGCAAGCCCATGCCGTCCAACAGCGTCGTGGGGCGCTGGACGGACGGACCAGTAAAGTTGCTCGGGGTTTGGTTCGGACCAGACCTCCAGGTGGAAAAGAATTGGGACGAGGTAACGAGCAGAGTAGCCAGTCTCACCCAAAAATGGGCCGGGAGGAAGCTATCACTGAAAGGTCGCGCGGAGGTGGCGAATGCGTACATCGCGTCCGTCATCTATTACCGCCTAACCGTTGTGCCTTGCCCCCGTCCGCGCCTCGTCAAGTTGGAACGGCTCCTCTTCAAATTCTTGTGGAGGGGACAAGTTCCGTTGGTGAGGCGGTCCATCTGCTGCCAGCACCCTCTACACGGAGGACTGGGCATGCCGTGGCTAATGATGCGCAGACATGCGTTGAGGCTGCGACATCTCCAGATATTCTGCCTCAATGGTGAACAGGTGTGGTCGCCGTTTATCAGACAGGCCTTTCCGCAGCTCATTTCTTTGACTGAGCTGCAGTCCTGGGTCAAGAAGAGACCGAGACTGGGTGACTGGCACCTGGAATGTTTCCAGGCACTCACTGCCCTCTACCAAGCGGGCAATGCGATCAGTGGAACTTCCACTCTCGAGTTTTATAGAGGATTAGTGGTGGGCAAGTGCGATGACGCACTCGGAGAAGCTTTGGGCCTCGACGAAGTCGAACTGACCAGTCTGTACCGGAGGACTTTTGAGCCGGGGACGATGGACAATTTCCAGAAATCCCTCGCTTGGCAGTGCTACCGGCGGGCACTGCCGGTTCGGGATAATCTCTACAGGCACGGAAGTGCTGTCAGACGGACCTGCCCAAGATGCGCACAGAACGACGAAACCGTTCTGCACGCACTTGTCCAATGTCCGTGCATTACTGACTTGTGGAGTTATGTCGAACAGCTACTGTCGCGTGTGGAACGAATCCAGTTATCGGCCGAGTCCATAGTGAAGATCGAGCCGCCACCTTCCTTAGGTCAGGAAGAGCATGACATTTTCCTCTGTCTGGTGGCAGTTGCGAAAGAGATTATATGGTGGACCAGGTTGAAAGGACTAAAGACAGACACTTTTCTCTTCGGCCAATCCCTCATCAACTTCTTCAAGTTTCACCTGGAAAGGAGGGTGAGGGTGGAGAGAGAAGTGCTTCCCCCCAGTACATTTGCTAAAAGGTGGGTGAATGTGGCAAGAATGGCTCGTGTGAATGGGCCTACTCTGACCATGCGCCTATAGGCTAGCTAACTTGAGGAGAGGGGTGCTCTCCTGGGTGCCCTAGAAGCGCAGGGTGGTTCAGGATTGGTGGGGTACCCGAATCACCCCAGGGTCGTCCACCCCCTATCGGGGAATTTATTTTGTTATGTTTTGCATAGTTTATTTTATATTTTATATTTTCATTGTTAAATTAGTCTTGCCATTGTGCTCTTTTACTCGACCTTATTGTAAACCCCCACTGTCCCTGTCTTTGTATTGTCCCCTACATGTCGGCCCTTGTGGCCAATAAATGAAATCATTATTATTATTATTATTATTATTATTATTATTATTGCTGTTTGTGGTTGTTATTATTGTCGCCATCATCATCATCATCCTCATTATGATCATCATTGTCGTCGTCATTATGTACTGTTCTACTTGTTTGATGTTATTAGAAAGTTCTTTGATATTAGATGATATTTACAGACGATAATATATCAGTAGATATTAAACGTCCTAATGCGGTTTTATTAGATATAAATTTGATGTTTTTATATGATTTCGAGGCAATTGAATGTTATTGCCATCAGTATGACAGCTTACATTGGCCACATATAAAACCAATTAGGTTCAAGTAAACCTACTTAGCGACAGACAGAAGAAATGACCAATCAGTTTTAAGATTAATGTGTATTCCATTAAGTCAGCTTAAATCCGTATTGACTTGACCTAAAATGTATCTTGACACAAAATGAATAATAGTTATCTCTAGATATTATTAGTATTATTATTATTATTATTATTATTATTATTATTATTATTATTATTATTATTATTGTTGTTGTTGTTATTGTTATTATCATCATCATCATCATCAAGTTTTTCTGTTCTTTCGTGTGGAAATATATCAAGATAAGAATGTTATGCAAATAATTAATTGGTATTTTACTATTACCCAATTTATATAATTAATTTTGGAGAAACATTGAGAAAGGATAGTTGGGATAGAGAGAATGAGTGAGAGAGTGTAGCGAGAGAGAGAACTATACATGTTGTTGATCTTATTGTTTAACCGAAGCTCATCTCTCATTCAGCAAACAAACCATCAAATGTGTTTTAGTCATAACTTCCGTATTTCGTTTTTCAGATGTAGCATATCAAGAACAGTGAAGGTATAAGGCTTAGTGGTTAAGGTGTTCAGTTCAGGATGGTAAGGTTCTGAGTTCGATTACCGTCGACGTATTGCATCCTTGATCAAAGCACTTTAGTTTCTTTGCTACAGCCCATTTAGCTGACAAAAATGAGTTGTACCCGTGATTCAAAGGGGAACCTTTGTCACAGATACTGAGTCATGCTGGATCTCCCTGAGAACTACGTGAAGAATACGCGTACATATGAGTTGCTGCTCAGCCACTTGCATATAAATTTCACGAACAACTATTCAGTGGTTCCTTTGAACACTCGTCATCGGAACCGACTAAAAATTATCTTATATGACACATAAATTTTAATTGGATGTTAGCAATCAGTATCTATGTTATGTTATGAGATAAATGAAACGAACAAATTTCTGGCAACTAAATATATAACTTGCTCCACTCAAGAGTGATAAAGTTTGTATGAGGAACAGTTAAATATATTTCAATTTAAAACATTATTATTATTGTTGGTGGTGGTGTTCTTGTTTTAGTTGTCGTCGGCGTTGTGTTTGCTGTTATTATATATATATATATATATATATATATATATATATATATATATGGAGGGCGGTGGATTGGCAGTATTGGTAGAGGGTCGGACGCCATGCTTTGCAGCATAAAGTTACGGCTCTTTATGATCTGAGCCGAGGTTAACTTTGCCTTTCATCCTTATGGGGTCGATAAAATAAAGTACCAGTCACGCACTGGGGTCGATTTAATCGCCCCCCCCCCCCATTACTGGCCTTGTATCTATATAAGAAACCATTATATATATATATATATATA
>OZ024741.1:81729313-81734313 GCA_964016885.1 Eledone cirrhosa | reverse complement strand
ATACATTTTTATATATATATACATATATACATATATATATATATACAAGCGGCGTTATAATAAGCGTCCGCTAAACTGATGCGTGCATATATGTATGTGTACCTGTATGTATATATGTATATGTATGTATATATATATATATATATATATACAAGCTTGAAACTAGTACATCGTTCCTGTGTCAGTGTTGAACAAAAAGGTGACGTGGTTGCCTTAACACCGTATGGCATAAATTCAGGCTGTTCAGTTTGTTGACAAACGAACAAAGCGGCGTTATAATAAGCGTCCGCTAAACTGATGCGTGCATATATGTATGTGTACCTGTATGTATATATGTATATGTATGTATATATATATATATATATATATATATATATATATATATATATATATATGCATGCTACTGTACGTCTGTATACATATATGTATGTACGTATACATACATACTTACATTTAAGTAAGTGCCATACTAAGAGTGAGAAATTAAATTTCGTTTTCATTTTTTTCAACTTATATATATATACATATATACATATATATATATATATACATATATATATACATATATACATATATATATATACATATATATATATATATATATATACATATATATATACATATATACATATATATATACATATATATATATATATGTTTGTTTTTGAGGTTTGCTTTTTGAAATATATATATAGCGCGAGAGAGAGAAATGTAAGTGTATGTGTATATCTCCTATGTGAAGTTATGTATTTTTAATATTGCGTGTGCGAGTGTGTGCCTCCGTATATGTGTTTATTAGAAGAGTGGATTGAAAGCAGCTTTTTTGCTTTCTTTATGTTTTTATTAATTTATTATTTGTCATGATTTGTTATTATTTAAACAGCTTCGAAAACTGAATTCTTTTTAAACATTTTTCCTTGGTAACATTTTACAAATTATTGCATGTGTTAGTTATAATATAGTTATAGATACTTTTTCTAACTCTTATCTCTTGAGAATGCATGCAAAGATATGAAAAGATACACATACATGCACACATATATATATACACACACACATACACACACAAGCACACACAAACATAAATACATAAAAATCGAGCACACATACACACACAAATCAAGCACACATACACACACAAATTCACAGAGCCAGCACAACAAATCATATAATAATGATAATAATAATATTGATGTTAATAATTTTAACAGCAACAACAATAGGATTCCAATGATATTGAAAATAATTATATTAATAATAAGAAGAAAATAGTAATGATATAATAGTAATGTTAATAATAACAATGGTAGTGATAATGGTATTAGCAATAATATTAACAATAGTAATAACGATAAGGAATAATAATAATAAAAATTATTATTATTATTGTTGTCGTTGTTGTTTTTGTTATAACGAATACAATTAATAAAAAAAATAACTAAAACAAAACAGTTAAATGAATTGACAAAAAAAAGACAGGATTTCGTACATTATATAATTGAATTCTTACATAGAAGAAAACATTTATTTTCTAGCATCCCAGCATCCCCAATATCTGATATAATTCACTGATTAGTAAACATACCACCCATATCTGTTTCTGAAGCTTCATTTAATTATTACAACACACATTTACATGTTGTTGTTTTTTGGGGTTGTTGTTTTTTCTTCATTCTAGAATTTTTGGAAATCTTTCTGTTATTATTACGATTATCGTAATTTTTTGTGTGTTTTTTTTTCATTTTGTTGTTTTTATGTTTGGTTTTGTAATGGCAAAGAATTGGTAGAGCCGTTAAAATGTTGAAAGTAATGCTATGGTTCGAAGTATTTCATCTGTTTCATTGAGTTCAAATCACCTTGCTTTTATATCTTTGAATGTGATTCAACCGTTTTGTCTTACATTTCGTTTAGGATATTGTTGATGTTCATTTTTTTTTTTGTGTTGTTGTAATAATGGTTTATTATATAGGCACAAGGCCAGCAATTTTGGGGGAGGGGGAAGTCGATTATATCGACCCCAGTGCGTGACTAATACTTTATTTTATCGACCCCGTAAGGATGAAAGGCAAAGTTAACCTCGTTGGGATTTAGGATAATAAATGGCCGTAACTCTATGCTGCAAAGCATGGTGTCCGACTCTCTACCGATACTGCTAATCCACCGCCCTTGTTGTAATAACAATTATTATTCTCATTGTAAGGGTGGTGGATTATCAAGATCGGTAGAGCGTCGGACACCATGCTTTTCAGCATCGAGTTACGTCCCTTTACGTTCTGATTTCAAATCCCGCCGAGGTTAACTTTGCCTTTCAGCCTTACGGGTTCAATAAAATAAAACACCAGTAATGTACTAGGGTCGATTTAATAGACTTTTCCCTCCCTCAAAATTGTTATCCTTGTGCGTAAACCTGAAACCATTATTATCATTGTACGGGCTGTGGACGAGTTGAGTCGATAGAACGTAGAAAGCTATGCTTTGAAGTATTTTTTACGGTTCTTTATGTTCCGTGTTCAAATCCTTCCCCGATTATTTTTTTTATTTCATCCCTCCAGGATCAATAAAACAAAGTACCAGTCAAGTACTGAGTGAGAGCTTTATAATCAGATTTCTCCTCTCCTAAAATTGCTGCCTTCCATCGTTACGGGGTCGATAAAATAAAGCACCAGTAATACACTGGGATAATTGCTGGTTTTGTGCCAAAAGAAGAAACATTTACACCGTGTAACAAAAATTTTTTTTTCTCTGATCCTGGCTTGTAATCACTTTTTTGTGTTGCTTAGGTCCCAAATAAATAAAAATAAAGTGCTATTAAACAGTTAAAAGTTTGGGTTTGTAAACATTCTAAGCTAGAATTATTTGTATGCTGGATTTTACGTTGTATGTAAGTTTAATTTGCTTATGTTAAATGATTTTTATATATGTTTCAGGTTAAATTAAAATGATAAAATAAAGAGTAATACCTAAAGAAAATTATAAAAGTGCAATAAAGTATAAAATTGTTAAAAAGAGGATTAAAGAGATTTATTGATACTGTATTTTCGCACCCTAAATAAAGGGTAAGTTGTGTTTTAAGCATTCGTCTCCATGATGAAGCAGTGTAACTTGGTCAAGGAGGAACTGCAGGTGACAAGTCAGAGAAGTCGACACGAACCTTTCTCAGGCTTTTACACTCTTAGGGATGGCCTCTGCTTCTGCCATGACGTGCCTGGACTGTTTAACGTTATTGGGGTGCCGTTTGTGCCCAAGGAGTGGCGGCTATTTATAGACAGCTCCACTACAAGTTTGAAGGCTGTCCTCCTCCACAATGGAAACAAGTTCCCGACACTGCCCCTAGCTCATTCAGTCTGCCTGAAGGAAGATTACTACAGTGTGAAAGTCCTCTTGGAAGCTCTGCAATACAACCAGTACAATTGGGAAATCATTGGAGACTTCAAGATGGTGGCTTTCCTGCTTGGATTCCAAGGAGGCTTTATCAAATTCCATTGCTTCTTCTGCCTTTGGGACAGCAGAGCCACCTCTGACCACTACAAAAGAAAGAACTGGGAGCAGCGAACAGAATGTTTAGTTGGGACCCGGAACGTCGTGTGGGAGCCATTGGTTGATCCCAGGATTGTGCTCATGCCGCCATGCACATTAAGTTGGGGTTGATGAAGCAGTTTGTGAAGGCTCTCAACCAAGAATCAGCCGCTTTTAAGTACCTTCTTGAGTTATTCCCCAAGTTATCTGTGGCCAAAATCAAAGGTGGAATTTTTGTTGGACCTCAGATAAAGAAGGTGTTTGAGTCTACCGAGTTCTCCAATAAGCTCAATAGGATTGAGAGAACAGCATGGAACTGTTTCAAGGCAGTTGTTAAGGGATTCCTGGACAATTACAGAGCTGAAAACTATTAGCAACTGGTGCAGTATCTGATAAAGGCTTTCGGCGCCATGGGATGCAGGATGTCGCTTAAACTCCATATGCTGGACGCTCACCTGGAAAAATTCAAGGACAATATGGGCACCTACTCAGAAGAACAAGGCGAACGATCCAGCAATATGTGAAAGAGATAGAGCGGAGGTACCAGGGTCACTACAATGAAAAAATGACGGGGGACTATATCTGGGGGCTAGTGCGGGAATGCGACCTGGACTACAACCGCAAATCCAGGAAATCCAGTCATTTCTGATGTGTATAAGTTGCTTTATAAATGTTATTTGTTTTTACTTGTTTGCTTTTGATAAGCTTGTGTAATAAAATAAATATATACTCTGTTGATTTAATTATATGAACTGATAAATTTTTTTTTAATGTGTTTTTTCTTGAAAAATATGAAAATTTCGAAATATCAAACTCCTGACCACAAACCCAAACTTCTGATTAAATAATAGTGTTTTTTTTTATAATAATGGGATATAACAAACCATGAAATGACACTTAGAACCGGGGAACAAAAAATATGTTACACGGTGTTATTAGAGCGTCACATAAAACTTTAATTTCTGAGTTCAAGTAACACTGAGGTCAATGTTTTTCTTTGATCCATTCGATCTTGATAAAATAAAGCAAGATTAAAATATTGGAGTCGATATAATCGACATTCAACTCCTCACAAATTGCTGGCCTTCTGCTTAAATAAGAAATCTTAATAATTATTATTGATACTATACGAGCGGTGGAGCATCAGAAACCATGCTGTGCTGTATAAAGTTACGTCCGTTTACGTTATGAGTTCAAATTCCACCGAGGTTAGCTTTGCCTTTCATCATTACGGGTTGGATAAAATTAAATACCAGTGACGTACTGGAGTAAATTTAAACGACTTTCACCTCCGTTTGCGCCTAGATCAGAAACAGTTATAATACGGATGGTGGATTGACAGAATCAGTAAAGCGCCGGAGAAAATGCTGGTTAACAGACATATACACATGTGTTTGCCTGTATGTATGTATATATATATATATAAATATATAGGTCACCAGTTGGTGCTACTGGTAACATGTATCCCAGTACAACCTGTCTCA
>OZ024741.1:81711813-81726813 GCA_964016885.1 Eledone cirrhosa | reverse complement strand
GAGAGTTAGGATGAGAAGAAGAGGTGGTAGAAATATACATATATGTATTCTTTTTCAGTGTGGTCTACCTTTGGTGGTAGGGTCCGTACCGTAGATAGAACTCAATGTAATCAGATGGCGAGTAATCCAATGAAATCCATAGAGAAGTTCAGTGTTCCGCTGAGTTAATTCCTTAGATACAGAGTCAGATATTAGGTATTAAATCTCTATATATATAAAAGCGAGGATGTGTCTGTGTCTGTGTACAACTTTGGATACCTAAGGCTTTTACAATTACCAACCGAATTTGACCAAATTTTCTGTGCACGTTGCACAGGTCACTAAGATGGTCACATTTTTCAAATCGACCCACTTTGAGCAATAAAAAATCGATAGCAAAATTATCGGTAGCAAAATTGATGTAAAGGAGATAACCAACTTTATTGACAATCCTTATAAAGAGAGGGAGAGAGGGAGATATGGAGACCTTCGTTTTCACTTTCAAAACAACAATCATCGTCGGACGAAATTTCAGAAATACAAACATCAGATTCATTTGAAGATAAATCACTAATATTATCGTTTGTTTCTTGTTTATTCTGAATGTCGTCGTGTGTAAAATCTTCAAAGTCGGTATCGCTACTTTCATAAGCCATGTTGATACAAAAAAAATTTGTTGCACTTTCAAAGTGAAAAAAACACTTGTTGTTTTAACTTGTTTCACTATATTAAGTGTTAATTTTCGCGGTAAGGGCCTAATCTCACGGCAGTCTCGAATTGACAAGATTTTGATGATGGTTTGTTTATTTTTAGAACAATCCTTATGGGACTTTCCATTCAAACCATTGGGACCTACAACTTTTACATTGGTAAAGTAATTTCGTCCACATTTGAGGCAGGCATTATCTACGCTTCCAGCTGTATTCGTACACATCAAACTTTTTTGTCCATGAAGGAATATACTGAACAGGATGTAGTTATTGAAAGGATTTTTTTAAGTTTTGCCAGTATATTTTTAATTTTACTGTAACGCTTCAATTCATACATTTTGACTTTACAATTTTTCACCGAAAGAAAGTATGCACATATTGGCTCTCGGACTTTGACCTCTCGGTCGAAGAAAACTATGCGTGTAAATGACGCTCCGCCGATAATAGAAAATAGACAATCACAAAATGCGGTGAATACAGTTATTGCAGCATCTTTGTCCGCCGCTGAGCGTCGGTTAGTGCGACGAACCAATAATGCTAAAGCAACTGCTTCAGAGACTACAGAGCAACGTGAAACACGCTTTGCTATGGATGCTACAGATACTGCTGCAGCAAGATCTGCAGAGACAGAACAAAAATATGAAAGACGCCGTGCGCGTAATGCTTCAGCTAATGCTGCAGCAAGAACAATTGAGACTGAGCAAGAACGTCAAAGTCGCCAATTGAGAAATGCTTCAGCTACTGCTATGGCACGAGCTGTAGAGACTGTAACAAGTCGAGCTGTTCGGCTGGAGGGTAACGCTCAGCGTAGAGCTTTATCACGAGGTATTTCAAAGGCACCACGCTCACGATGGTACCTTAAGGCAGTTAATTATGACCCTAATGTAAACTATCAAATCCATCCTGATATTCAAATATATGCCATGTCAAATACTTGCCAACATTGTAAAACTAAAAAGTGGGCGGGAGAATCGGCTGGAATGTGCTGCTCCAATGGTAAGGTTAATTTGCTCTATCCGGATGTGGAAAAGGCGAGGATGTGATAATAACAAAAATTACCCTGACTACATCAGGCGTGGATACTCCCTTCTCCTTTCGCCGAACCCAATTTCCCCTTCGTGTTGCCTTTGCGATGTCTATAAACAAATCGCAAGGTCAAACTCTGTCCGTCGCTGGAATTCACTTAGATGAACCTTGCTTTTCGCACGGACAATTCTACGTTGCCTGCTCACGAGTTGTCAGTAGAGATAATCTCTTTGCGTTTGTTCCGAAAAGAAAAACAAAGAATATCGTCTATCCTGAAGTGCTTTAGTGTTAACAAAAACACTTATTACAACTCCGCCTTGACTTCACCTTACTCATTACAAAACATACCAATGAATATGTCATGCAGGATATTTTAGATTATAAGTTCAAAATTTAACCAGACACAGCAAAGATGCTCTCAAAGAATAGATTTTCTCTTATTCTACTCTCACTGTTTTTTTGTTTGTATACAACTCTGCTTTCATTACAACTTTTTGTACTTTAGCAAAACTGCCTGTTTTTTTACAGACAGGTATTTGCAACGTGTATTGTCTTTAATAATTTGTATAACCTCATCCTGTTCAATGTTTTCCTTCATTATCAACATAGTTTTATGTGTACAAAGATTGCACTAAATATTCGTTTGCATTATTTATTGAAGACTTCTGCTTATTTTGACAGGTTGGAGACAAATAATGTTCTTCTTTTACTTCCTAGCTGTATATTCTTAGCATAATTTCAAACCCCGAGCAACGCCTGGTAAATCTGCTAGTTAACAATAAAAATAAAAACAACAAAGTCAAGTTATTTTACATATCATTGTTTTACGATCGTTTCGGAGGGTCGATCATATTGAAAATATTTTCTGATCTATAGCAGTTATATAACTGTATGCTATCAGACCTCATATATATATATATAACATTCATACATATGCATATTTGTTTGTATCCGTGTATATTTGTGTGTGTGTGCGGCCGTGTGTGTGTGTGTGTGTGTGTGTGTGTGTGTGTGTGTGTGTGTGTGTGTGTGTGTGTGTGTGTGTGTGTGTGTGTGTGTGTGTGTGTGTGCGTTACGTGTATCCGATAATTTTCCGTTTATTGCTGTTTTTTTCACAAGGCTTTGATTGAGCCGAGTCTACTATGAGCAGAAGACATTTGTCTGAGGCACTGCGCTATTATATGTTACGCCAATCATGTTCTGTTGAGGCAAAGCGAACTTCTTAATTCTACACTGATGATGTAGTGCAGGCATGTTTTTTTTTTCATTTAAGTCTCTTATAGTGCCACAGAATAACAAGATATTTTAGACATTTGTATTTTTGTAGGATTCCGTTATTCTTTCTATTACAGATACTTGTCGGTTACGTCTCTTAGAAGGAAGTGGAATTTGAACTCAATATGCATAGAGCTGATTCAGATACGGCAAAGCATTCAATCCGATTCCGACATGCCCGCGAATTCGCCGTCCCATGACTACTATTTTGTTTTCGAGCTTTCCTTTCCCCCAGAATAAAAGGCAAAAATGACCTCGAGCGCGATTTGAACTCAGAGTGCGGCGTGTTGTAACAAAGCCCGAGTTCTTTAGCCCAACGCTTTAACAAATTTGTCAAATAATTATAACATTGCTAATATATATTTTTTCTTCCTTTGATGTATCCATTCACCATGAGAATGAAATTTAAAGGTAGATGATTTTATTACAGCTTGCCATTTGAATGAAATTTAATAAACTTTCCTAATTCGCTACTGGAGTCATTTGAATGACATTAAAACAATTTTCCTCCTTTCATTTACATCACTAAATCTTGAAGATCTTATCCTTCTTCGTTCTGCTCAGAATTTGAATAAAATGTTAAATATATAGGTTTTTTTTTTTCTATTTAACTATATAATTCCAAAATTTATCTTCATTTCCATCCATCATTTACCCAAATGAAGAATTGAAGAAAAATCAAAAATCTTCCTTTAAGTTTTTGTTCATTTCTTGAAATAAATTTAGAGACCTGCTCTTTAGTTTCCCACTTTCCATTTAAATGAAATATAAAACGTTTTTTTTTTCATTTACAATTTAATGCAATACACAACCCTAATCGTTTCTTCTTTTCTCTTCTCTCTTTCTTCAATTTGAGGGGAAATAAAAATGTATTCTCGTTCTGTTTAAAGCATTAATAAAGTCTAAAGGACTACTCGTTTTGTCTCTATTCTCTCTTTGAAAGAAATGTAAAAAGGAAATTCATGACTTGATTGAAATATCGACTCATTCTTCGACTCACTGCCACCTAAAGGAAATTTAAAGTCCTTCACAATCTCCTTCCACTTGATATTTGAATTAAATATAAATGATCTCTTTGCCTTTACATTCTCAATTTGAATCGGGAAAATTTAAAGCTCATTTCTTTTTATACTGCCATAGATCGCTTTTACCGATAGCGTTGTCGGGTACTTGTGTTGAAATAGGGCTCCAGTATTTGTGCTGAAATAAAGTTCCAAAATGCCAATCACTGCTTCACTTGCCTATTTCATTTAATGAAGCCATTTAAAATGTAATTCAGATAGTGAAAGGGATTTCATGTTATTTTCCCTTTACGACTAACAAATACAGTGTGCCTGCATCTTACGCCGTTTTAAATAGTGCTGTTTAGAACATACGCGGTCGGAAAATTCGGAAAAGTAGTAGCAGTGTCGTTAGGGCGTTGTATTAAAAAACGTAGAGTAATGGGCTCCGCCAGGTTTAAAATGCTGTATGTCAAGACGGCGTTCCTACGATATCATCAAGTATTAAGAGCCCTTTTAAGTAAAATTAACGCCTTGCTCCACATGAACCTGTATCACCGTAAGGGAGAAAACTCTAAGCCCAACCGCTATTCTATGCCTCCAGAGTTTTCTCAACCTGATGTTATGCTGCCTCCCCTTTATCAACATGTACACAATTATTATATATATTATATGTCATATTTTTACATTGCGGATAGGGCACCGTCTGTAAATTGAATTATATCATTAAGCATAGCTCCCTTTCCCAATTTGAGTCTGTAGGATTGGACCCATGGTAGGGCAAATGACCAGATGGCATCACAATCTTCATATATCTTCAATGGCCAGTCCATCATCCAGGACATGACATCCAGCTGCCTCGTAGTTCATTCGGCGACAGACCTAGGGTTTGCTCCTAAACAAGCTTAAAATCGCAAGCTGTTGAAGTATTTGCCATTTTCCGATAGGTTTGTCATTCAACAACTACCTACTCACTGCTATCGGAGCGGAGTTGGCTGCCTGGAGGAGTTAGCCATGCAAATTATAATGGTTATTTCAACGCGTCACTTCACTTTCATCCGAGGTGACCCTTTCTCAATTCTGTCCGCTGGTATTACTAGGCACCTTACGACTGAAGTTCTAAATGCCAGAAACTGCTTTCCTACATTACCCTGAGATGTATCATTTATATAGATCAAAGGTTCTCAACGGGGCGGAACATACCCCCCACCGAGGTGGGGGGCTTTGGAATGTCCAGGGGGCGTTAGGGGGGTGATGGGGGGCTATTTACTTTGGTAAGTTTTATAAGCCATATTTGAACGTCTCTGAGACAGCCAGTATGAATGCATTTGAATGAGCATGCAGACAGCATAACTATGGTCTGACCGCAGCTGTGAGCAGGTGTGCAGGCGTGTCTAGACATTAACCAGTAATTGAGATCCTAAAAATTGAAAAACCGACAGTCAACTGGGTCAAGGACACTTTGAGCGCAGCCAGTTACAATCTTGTCTCTCCTTCACCGATAACAATGTATTTCATGTCTGAAATTATTGACTCAACCCAACGTTACTTGAAACTTTATCATTACTGGAACAGGACTCATTATAGTAAGTTCCTTATACATAATTTTATAGGCTTATATAGGCGAATATTGCGTGGTTTTACCAAACACATTCGATAAACAGAAAATGGCCTCAGCAATGAAGAAAAAATGCAGGCAGTACAGCGTTGATTACTTGCCGTTCAGATTCATCCCATCGCCATCCAACCACCTGTCACCCATGTATTTAATTTGCAAGGAGTCCTTTTCGAATGAGGCGATGAAGCCATCGCGTTTGAGTAGACACCTGGAGGTGAGGCACCTCGATAAGAGGTATAAAGATTTAGCATACTTTCAGACTCTTAGGGACCAATTTCAGAAAACAACACTAATTTCTTCTGCCTTTTCAAAAGTTGAAGCTTCAAATGTTGATGGATTTGTCGCATCTTACAATATTGCCAGCATAATCACAATATGTGGCAAGCCCAATTCCTTCGGTGAAACATTGGTAGTTCCTGTAATCTCAAGTTCTTTCAACAGTACTACATCAGAACCCGTTAAAGACCTTGAAACGTAATCTGCTGAGTAACGACTCAATAAGGAGATGCATTGACGAAATGGCGGAAAATGTTGAACACAAATTATGCAACATCTTGAAATCGACACAATTTGCTTTGCAACTTGATGAAAGCACGCTTTCCGAGAATCAGTCCATACTGCTGGAATACGTCCGATTTATCCACGAAAACGAAATGCACGAGGAGCTTCTCTTCGTTCTGAATCTAGCCACAGATAATAAAGGTGCCACCATCTTTGAATCTGTCAAGGGATACCTCGAAGAAACAGTGATACCTCTGTATCATGTGCTACGGACGGCGCAAGAGCGATGGTCGGCCAACATAAGGGTTTCGTCACTATTCTGAAGAGAGAAAATTCATCTGTATTTGTTTGTTCATTGTGTCGTTCATCGATAACACTTGGCTGCGAAGAAACTCAGTGAGCAGCTGAGCAAGTCTTTGCAGGTGGTCTTTGATGTCATCAATTTTATCAAACCCATGCCCTCAATGAACGAATTTTCCGGCAACTGTGCAAAGGTATTGACGAGATTTCGCCGAGTTGCTCCTTCATACTGAAGTGAGGTGGCTTTCAAAGGGCAAGTGCCCTACTCGCAACACAGAACTGTACAAGAAAACCCTCGGTGTGATGCAAGACTGCGCCTATCTCGTCGACGTCTGCGACAAATGCAATAACCTCATTATGGCTTTACAGAGGGGAGGGGATCACCTTGTTTAAAGCAAGGAATGCTGTGAAAACATTCCTGGCCAAATTAAATGTCATCGAAAGGAATCTTTGTCAACGGGAATGCTATAATTTTCTTAGTGTCACCAATGTTCAAAACATCAAAACTCCAAATTTATACCGCGCACCTCCGTGCGCTACAAAACAACATGACCGAACGGTTTGTCGACCTTTTGCAGATGGACATCCCAATGTGGATAGCAGATCCCTTCATAGCTAACGTCGACGATTTCGACGTTAAATTTCAGGAAAAATTCATTGACCTTCACACAGATGACATGATCAAAATTAGATTTTCCAAAATACATGAACCCATTTTTTGGATGCAAGAGGAAATTCAGCGTCGAATTCCACTCCTACATGCAGAGGCTAAGAGATTTGTTCTGCCTTTTCGAAGCTCATAATTAATCGAGAGGGTTTGGCGCTGTTTCCAGACTGTACAGTAAGGCTCGCAACCGCTACAATGTAATTACACGTGGAGATCTCCGGCTACATCTTCCAAATATCCAGCCTGACGTCAAAGAGTTAGCTAGACTCCATGAAGCTAAAGGGTCCCATTGAAATGAGGTCAAAGTTAAAGTAAGTCGATTTATCTGAATACTTGCATATGCTATTGCTACGAAGCAAACTAACAATTTTTTTTTATTCGTAGTTGCAGCCTGACTGGACTGGAAACCATCTACCACGATTCACTTACTCCTTTGTTGTATATATTTTACCGTTTACTAATGAATATACCCTCTTACGTGGTCATGAAAACCCTCTTCCGTGGTCTCTAAGCTCACAAAGCGGAGGGGAGATCAAGTTAAATATCAACATTTATTCTGTCCGTTTCATTAAAGGGAAAATTGGAAAAGCTTGGAAATGATATAATTGCCACTTTCTTCCAGAAAAGAGCACTCTTTGGATAGACAGAGTTGCTCTTGTATAAATGTTCAAAATAGTTGGTATCGCCTGGTGGGAATATAACAAATTCAACTGGTCCTTATTCATAAAAAAATCATTTATGTTCCTTTTTTTAAAATTTATATACTTCCTTTCAAGTAATGCATTTATACACTCAACTGCCTGCAATGGTATCTTTGGAATATTGTTAATCAATTTTTTAGTAATCTACTGATATCAAAATCAGTAGTATATTGAAAAATCGAAAATAGGGTAGGGGGAGGCGTTTCATCGAAATAGGTTGAGAACCTGTGATATAGATAGATTATATCTACAATAACTGTCAACATACACAATATTTTTATAAATTAAATCGACGCTTTGCAACTGATCATTCCATTCAGTTGCACATTTTCTTTCACAAAGAATACTTTGTTAAAAACTCACCAAATCTATTTAATACTATTCGTGTTTATGGAATATTCAGCCACTTTCATTGTTATTAACTCGCATGTTAATTTCATGAGGACACAGTTCCGTTGATCGAACAATTGGTACACTCATCGTTGAAACCGATGGATGTAGATTCCAATTCACACTAAGCCCCATACAGAACCACGCATGCTCCATTTACAAGTAACAAGAATAGAAAATATAGAAGTAAGAGATAGAGAGAACGGAAGGGAGAATTAATTGTTAGAGAGAATGTGATAGAGAGAGGAGGGACAGAGAAAAATGTAGTCATAGAGCAGTGAACTATTGGAAATCAATGTGTATTTTAATGGTGGCAGTGCAGAAATGAAGTTATTTTACAAAGAATTCTCTGGAAAATTGATCATCAGTTTAAAAAGAATTATGTTTGAATGGCAGGTGTATTGAAAGTCTGTAAACAATCATTGTTGCTGCGTTCTTCTCACACGCCAGGAGGTGGTGCTGCAGCTGCTCACAATGATATCCTGTAAAGGTGAATAGCTTAGTGTTTAGGGTGTTCGGTTCACGGTCGTAATGGCGTTAGCTCAATTCCCGGTGGCGTGTAATGTCCCTGGACAAGACATTTTACTTCAAGTTGTTTCTGTCAACTCATATGGAAAAATGAATTCTACCTGTAATTCAAAAGGCAAGCTTTGCCACATACTGTACCAGGCTGAATCTCTTCGAGAACTACGTTAAGGTTATAGCTGCCTGTGGAAGACTCCGCTACTTGGAAAGTAATTTCACGAATAGGCCGTTTTGTTCTTCTAGCCACTGAACCACTCATCGTGGAAACACGCGTGGATCCAGCACACACACTGCATTAAGAAAAATGCCACTTGTACCCAAGACTGCATTAAGAAAAGTGCCACTTCGTTTATCGGTTTGAAGTCAGTTTCTGACAATCATCAGTCTCTGACACACAGACGTAATGTTGCCGCTCTATCTCTCTTCTACCTCTACTGCAATAGTCACTGCTCTTTGAAACTTAGTGTTCTCATGCTAACTCCACTCGAGCATTTCTGACTCACTCGTCTCCATTTCTGTCGTCACCCATAGTGTCTGAACTGACCTCTTCAAACTCCACCACAGCTACTATTTCCCACCCACAATTTCAAACCTCTTAAACAGGGGTCGGCAAACTTTGGTCCGCGGGCCACATCCGGCCCGCCAACATGATTCAAACTTAGGTTAAGTGATCCCCCAAAAATTGCTCTGAATTATTTTGGATTATAATACCGACTACAGAAGACGTCTAGCCACAAGACTCACTTAGCTGAACGTAATTATTTGCAAGACAATAACTAACAAACTCAGACAGATAGAATAGTCAGATATCGTGGTCAAGGGGGACTGTGTGCGGTGTGTGTATTTGTGTATATATGTGCATAGATAGTATGTTATGGAAGGGATGTGGAATGACCCAGACTTACCTAACACAAGTCAGTGTGTCTGGCATACAGTTATTTCATTTCATCCTCAAAATCTTTCGTTTCAGTTAGCTGTCTGGTAGTAAAACATCTGTAAGTGACTGTATTCGATAATAATCAATGTTTATTTATTTTTCTATGTTAAAGGTTTTCAGTATTATTAAAATACATTTTTTTTTCAACAAACAAATAGCAACCCTGATCTAAATTCACCGCCAGGTATCGTGATTTTGTCACAGTTTATTAAAGATGTCATAGCATTTTATCATATTACTGTATTGGTTTTTATATATGTTCTCATTATTTATTTCTCCAAAACAATTATCATACTATTTATTATATTTTTATATCATGGCCCACCGACGAGACACTCCATGACTATGTGGCCCGCCGATGAGACACTGTATAGCAATGTGGTACGGTCACACCAAATGTTTGCCGACCCCTGCTCTAAAACAACCCCCCTACTCATTTCTTTTTCAGAGGAGTGACCTGCTACAGTTTAAACAGCAGCATCAATCTGTGAAGGCCATGGGCACTGCAACGTCCCCTAATTTAGCAGTTGTGATGAACTGCTATATTCCAAGACATACACAAGCCACATACATACATACATACATACATACATACATGGTGGCTGCCAACGCGTTTTCGAGTACGGCCACTACTTTATATTCATGTAGGAGAACCCCTACCGATGCGCTGAACGAGTGTGACTTTTTAGTCCAGCCAGCGACTTGAAAACTCTGGTACAAACACTACACTTGTGACAATTATTGACACATAGTGCTTTGCCTTTGGTACCATGTGACGACAAGTGCAGAGAGATCTCCAGATATAAAGCAATGCCTGTGCCGTGAAGCTTTTATAGTGAGCAAAGGCACTGCACAAAGCCAGTCCCACTCTCTTAACCAAGATGATATTTACCAAAAAGAAGAACAAGTCAACATCATTGGATACCATCAGGGTTGCAGGTGTTATATCATACATACATACATACATACATACATACATACATACATACATACATACATACATACATACATACATACATACATACATACATACATACATCAACAGGGATGCAGGCAAAACGCCTAGATGTGACAACACGTGCAGACTCTGCAGAATTAACATCGAAGATGTCACCCATCTCATAAGCAGCTGTCCAAAGATGCCATCGCGGTACTATCTACCTATGAGGCATGATGTAGTGGTCAAAACACTGTACAATGCAATCCGTAGAAAACACATTAAAAGCTACAGAAATGTGGAAGACATACATATAAATAATATGAAAGAGTACTGGTGGAATGTTCCAGTCAAAACCCCAATAAAATGCAGGTATAACAGGCCAGATATAATGATATGGGATAGGGAAAAGAAAGCATGCACAGTAGTGGAAGTTAGCTACCCAGCAGATATCAATATAATATCAAAGATTAGCAAAAAGGATAATATGTATGCAGAACTAATGAGAAATCTGCAGATACTCCACCCTGACTATACCTTCAGATTTATACCTGTGATTATGGGGGCACTGGGATATGTTAGTAACTGCCTCAATACAAATCTTGAGAAGCTGGGCTTCACAGAAACAGAAATAACACAACTAGTTAGGAAATTACAAGTACAATCCATTAATGAAACAGTAAAAATATGTAAAACATTCCAAACATTTTGCATCTAATACCTGTACAGATACAAAGCGTATGCACATGCACACATATAACTCAAAACATACACATCCACACATACAATAACATCCATATCTACACATGCATGCATGCAGACATGCAAACATATCTATCTAGTTGATGTGTAAATTCCAATGAGAGAGTCTTGAAACTATGTTAGAAACCGGCTCTCTCTCTATTGGCAAAAATTTGTGAAATTATAAAACCAGAAGAACATATATACATATATGCCAATATTGAAGCATGGTCTCACCCCGTGGGCTGTGACAAGTAAAAGAATAATATAGCATGCTTACATAAATACGAGCGCACACACTCATGTATGTAACATAGATATTTATAATGCAATCTGGGATGTAATCACTAACGATCTATCACATGTTCACTGATCTTTTACACACACACATACCTAAACCAACATCAAAACATCTTGGCAAATGTTTCTTCTTTTTTTTTCGTTGACCAAAACTAAGAGTAGAATCACCCAGAACAGAACATCTATTATCAGAAAATAACGAGCTAACAAAAAAAAATCAACAAATTAAATACTTTCAACAGCAACACACACATTCAATCGCTATTGCACTGGTCAAATCGAAAATATATTATCTTCAAAAATGCATGATGACCATCATCAATAATCAAAGAACAGCTGAGGAGGAATGGAAAATTGAAAAAATGAAATTCAATCCCAAAGTATTATTTTCATTTCCGAAAAAAAACAAACAGGTCACTATCTCCACTGTTGGCCCTCTGATTGATGAAAATGGCACTCTCCAAGACAATGCTAAAACCATAGCTGAGATACTGCAGAAAAAATAATTCTGATATGGCTGATCTGAACTGTATCAGAGATGTTAATCCCCAACACACTATATCTGACATAACGTTTGATGACCCTCATATCTTAGCGGGAATAAACGAAATTAAATATAATTCAGCAGTAGGCCCCGATATAGATTTGTCGACACCAACTTCTATCTCCTCAAGCTAGTCTATCGAGGAATTCACTGGATGTTGGACATATACCTGAAAACTGCCGTCCCAGTTTTCAAAAAGGAAGACAAATGCTCTGCAGTTTATTACCGTCCGATCTCTCTCACCTCTCATATTATTGTGGTATTTGAAAGGGGGATGAGGTCACTAATTCCTTAAAAACAATAATCTGCTAAACTCCAAATAACATGGGTTCCTACTTAACGCAACTCCTGCATCACATTGAGGAGATTGTAAGATCTTTAGGAGAGGGCTCCAACAATGATGTCATGAACCTTGATTTCAGCAAGGTCTTTCACAGGGTTCCTCACAACAACCTATTGAAAGAAACAACCAACGTTGGTGTCTCTGGAAAGTTACTACAATGGATCGCGTGTTTCTTGACAAACAGAGCCCAACATGCCTTCAATCGGATCCTCTTGTTGTTTTCCATTGGGTGGAAAACAACAATATGCCACTGAAAGAGGACAAATTTGAAATGATCTACTTTGAAAAATGATCTACTTTGGAAATAGGATGCACTGAAAATATTATATTCTCTTTCCTCGGGTGAAACCCCATTGGCATGCAAAACACCAGAGACATTGGTGAAATTGTTGATAACAATCTAAGCTGGGATACTTATATAAACAACAAATTTGACACGGCCCTTAGGAAGTGTTTCTGGATACTCAAACCTTTCCCGTCGAGAGGTATCCCAACATAATTCTTCTCTTCCATACTTTTGCCTGGTCCCAGCTTAAATACTGTTGTCTACTGGGGTCTCTCCATACAAAGCAGAATATTATGAAAATTTAAGCACCTCAAAGGTCTATCACAAAAATTATAGACGGCATGACAGGCTTTGACTATTTGACTCGACAAGTAAAGCTCAAACTCTGCTCTCTCCAATGCCTCCGTAAGCGCTACATTATCTTCCCCATTTGGAAAATATTCCATCAGCATTGCTCAAATGATTTTGGCATCATCTTTAGAATACATCTAAGGCTTGGGCCCCGTGCTATCCACCCACAACAAAAAGAAAACATTAAGGTACAATTATTTCATTGCAACTCTATTTAACATTACATCAAAACATATAAAACTAGAAACAGATCCCATAGAATTCAAAATGCTTTTGAGCAGCTTCCGCCAAGATATTCCGCATAAATCCCTACACTCGGATATGTCTCCGAAAACAATACCTCTCTACTTGAGTGGACCATGGTGTACAAATCATGATTTGAAAGACTTCGCCAGGTGGTGCTATTAAGTTAGACATCACCTGGGTCAGTACTGGCCGAACCCAATCAAAGTTATCAAAGTTATGTATGTATGTATATATATATATACATAACTTTGATAACTTTGATTGGGTTCGGCCAGGTGATGTCTAACTTAATAGCACCACCTGGCGAAGTCTTTCAAATCATGATTTGTACACCATGGTCCACTCAAGTAGAGAGGTATTGTTTTCGGAGACATATCCGAGTGTAGGGATTTATGCGGAATATCTTGGCGGAAGCTGCTCAAAAGCATTTTGAATTCTATGGGATCTGTTTCTAGTCAGGTCACCAGTTGGTGCTACTGGTAACATGTATCCCAGTACAACCTGTCTCATGGTGGAGTCGTTGGCGACTAAACTGGCAACCCCACCAAGGTTTCTTGGAGGGTGACTTTGGACATCCTGCAGGACTAAAAACAAAACCTGTCAAAGGGCCAAGGAGCTCTTAAGAGTCAATGGCCATCCAAAATCACCGGGAGAGATGATCCCTTAGCCTTTGTCAAGGCAGAATTCTAGGAGAAGGAAAACTCTGATATAACACCTGCAACCCTGATGGTATCCAATGATGTTGACTTGTTCTTCTTTTTGGTAAATATCATCTTGGTTAAGAGAGTGGGACTGGCTTTGTGCAGTGCCTTTGCTCACTATAAAAGTTTCACGGCACAGGCATTGCTTTATATCTGGAGATCTCTCTGCCCTTGTCGTCACATGGTGCCATGGGCCCAGCACTATGTGTCAATAATTGTCACAAGTGTAGTGTTTGTACGAGAGTTTTCAAGTTGCTGGCTGGACTAAAGAGTCACACTCGTTCAGTGCATCGGTAAGGGTTCTCCTAAATGGATATAAAGTAGTGGCCGTACTGGAAAACGAATTGGCAGCCACCATATATATATATATATATATATATATATATATATATATATATATATATATATATATATATATACACACAAAGATACAAGGTCGACCGCTTGGCCATAATAAATGAATATTTAAACTCTACTTTGGTATTGATTACTCATTCTCAACTTCGTCAATAATATACTTATTTATATATGTTTGTGTGTGTGTGCGTATGTGTGTGTGTGTGTGTGTCTGTGTGTGTAGGTGTGTATATATAATATCACTCCCTATGCAATGGCTAACGTTAGGCAAAAGTAGATGACATTCATTCCAAGGTGCCGCGCAGTGCGACTGAATCCGAGACCACGTTGTTGCGAAATAAATTTCTTAACCGCATGCACATACAACCATATGTTACTCTAAGTTGGAAGAATGGTTTAATGATTGCTGGATATGTAAGCATGTTGGGGGGGGGGGGGATCAGTGATTCAATGACGTTCATTCATTTATTCAAAGCTGTGAGCAATTAAATATGAAGATTTATTGTTAACTACATATTTGTTTTTTTTGCAAGATTAATCTGCGCTCTGTAACATGGATTTCGA
>OZ024741.1:81684313-81706813 GCA_964016885.1 Eledone cirrhosa | reverse complement strand
GACTTAGATTGTCTTTTGCTCTTTATGATATCATGTGTTCGTAGGATTTGGTTCATTCTATGGTCCTTTTTCAACACAGGGATGTTCTGGAGGATGGTGTCAAAGGCCTCATTGTTGAGGGGGTTGTGTGTTGAGATGTATGGAAGAGCTTTTAGTTTCGGTTGATTTACTTTAGGGTGTCTCAGGTCCTGGGTACTGAGTTTTAGGGCACGTTGGATTCCATTGTCAATTAGTGATGCAGGGTAGTCCCTGCCTATGAGTGTGTCCTTTAGTTCTTGTAGCCGTAAGTAGCAGGTGTTTTTATTGGAGACTATAGTACAGATTCTCTTGGCTAAGTTGTAGGGAATATTAATTTTAACGTGTCTAGGGTGGCAAGAGTTGAAAGGAAGATATTGCTTGGAGTCTGTGGGCTTGTAGTATCTGTCTGTTTCTATTTTTTTGTTATGGATCTTAATGAGGATGTCGAAGAAGGGGATTTGTTGATGACTGTATTCCATCGTGAAGTTAATATTTGTGTTGAGCCCATTTATAAGGGTGTGAAATTCTTTAAGTTTCTCGATGTTTTCGTGCCACAGGATGAAGCAGTCATCTAGATATCGCTTCCAGTTCCTTTCTATGTGTAATGTGTAAGTGGAGAGTGTTTCTTAATTTGTTTAGTACTTTAGTGTAGAGGGTGATTTCCAGGTATCCCATGACTAGGTTGGCATAAGTGGGGGCTGTTTTCGTTCCCATAGCGGTCCCAGATTTCTGTCTGTAGGGTTTGTTATTGAAAACGAAGTAATTGTTCTCCAAGATAAATTTGAGTCCCTCTATCACGAATTCTTTTTTGATGCGTTGTAGGAGTTCATTGGGGTAATTATCCAGCCAGAATTGGATAGCTTCTATTCCTAGGTTGTGGGGGATGTTGGAGTATAGGTTGACTACATCGAACGTCATTAGTAGGGTTTGTTCAGAAAGGGGCATATTAGGGAGGTGATTGAGCTTACCTAGGTCGTCCCTTATATAGCTTTTGATGTGTTTGAGAAAAGGCTTGAGAAGGGTATCAATGATGTTGCTAAGGCGGTGGGTTTCGAAAGCGGGGCCTGCTATTATAGGTCTTAATTTGAGATGATTGGATGAGGGGACATTGATGACTATGGCTGTGGCTTCCTTGCATGCCTTACTTATTTATTCGCTTTTATGTACTTTAGGGATACCGTAGAAAAGGCTGGATTTACTTGTGAAGTCTGTGATGAAGCTGAATTCCTTGTTAGTGAGTCCTTCTTTGTATTGGTTGATCAGAGTTTTTAGGTTTCTCATAATTTTCTGTTGATTGTAGTGTTCAGCCTTTTCGTAGTATGTTTCGTTTTCCAAAGTGGAGAGCGCTAAGTTGATATAGAATTCTGTCTCCATTAGGACTACTGTACTCCCTTTATCAGCCTCTTTAATTGTAATGGTTCTGTCGGTTTTTAATCTATTTAATTCTTCCAATTCTTTCTTGTTGAGATTTGGCTTGTGTTTTTGTCTGTTCAAGTGTTGGTAAGGTAAGTCTTTGATGTGTTCACAGAATTCGTCCAGGATTGTATTTCTACCTTTTGATGGGGTGTAATTGCTTCTATTTCTGGCTAATGATTCATCCTCATTGTACTGCTCGAATAGTTCTTCACTGAGTCGTAACTTTCTACAGAAGTCTGTGATGTCTGCCTTCATTTCATAGTAGTTATGACGTAGTGGGGTCGGTGTGAATTTAAGACCTTTGGAGAGTAAGTTGATAAGGTTGGGTGTTGGTTCTGCACTAGTTAGATTGATAATTTTTATTACTCTCGGTTTCTCCTCCCTGTCTTGTGTTATTTTGTTTGCCTGTATCTGTGTGCTGTGTCTAAAAAATGGTTGGGGTAGAGGGGTTGTTTGCTGATGTTAAGTGGTCTCCTGTGTTTGTTATATTCCTTGTTGTAAAATGTGGTTCGGGTTCGCGGTTGTAGATTGAATGGGGTGTTCCTGTATTGCGAGTATGGATGTGTGTTTCTATGTGCCATGTTGGATTGTGGTGTTATAGGTGGCCTGCGTTGTTGGTTGTATCGTGTGGTGTGGGTTTGTTGTGTATTGTGGAAGCGAGAGTTGAGAAAATGGAAATTACCTTGCTGTCCCCTTGAAGCGGGGAAATTGTTACATCTATCATGGTGGTGGTATCTTCCCCCTATATTTGACGATGAGGCATCCGCGTAGTAGTTGATACATATATATATATATATATATATATATATATTTACATATATATATATATATATATATATATATATATATATATATATATATATATATGTAAATATGATAATAATGGAGCTGCGGCGTTGCAAATGGGTTACATATGAAAAAGTGTGTCCTTCATCAGTGATCTTCCAACCATCATAGGCATTTCATCGCTTTAAAGACCATATACCTCCGGTTGGTGCGAGCAACGGCTAAAAAAAGTCGTTGGGACACGTAAATAAAGGGGACGCGAGGGTAAACAAACAAAATGGTTTAAGCAACAGAAAGTGAAAGTCCCAGATTTCTATGAATTTAAATTCGGTGAAATCGTGAACGAGAGAATAAAGACCATCAAACCTGGTTGAAATGTGAGCAAGGAAGGAATTTCGCACAGGTCTAACGGGGGGAAGAAGGGATCTGGTCTGCGAATTCGGTAAACATAAGTTCTGTGAAATCCTAGACGAGAGAGAGAAAAAAAATTCCTACCAGCTTGGCCAGCGTGCGAGAGAAAAAATATATATATATTATATTATACACTCACACATACACACTCATACCCTCTTAAACCATATGCCTGAAATAGAATTTCTTTTACAATCCTATACACCTCTCTCCCCTATAGCAATTGTCTCTAGCTTACATTTCCCCCCTTCGCCACACCCATCTAAACTCTTGACCAGTCCTTTAACACAATTGAGATACACAAACATATATACAGAAAATATCCTCTCCCTAAAAATAACTTTGTTCTTTAAAAAGACACAATTAACACCACTACAACAACTACTACTACTACGACGACGACTACCTCTCTCTCTATATATATAAATATAAGGTTCCATTTTGGATCGAGTCTTCTTCTCAAAAACAAAGATGAACAGACCTTCTTCAACACCTAATTTTACATTTAAAATGTTTCTTTTTTAATCCTTTTTAGTTGTAATATTCAATATGTGATAAGATGGATTGCACCGGTACATCGAAACCGGTGATATTTTATATATTTTATATATATTATACAACTCCTTTTTTAAAAAGAAAAAATTGTTTCTCTCATGTTTTCAATAATGTCACTTTGACGGACAAAAGAAACAAATAACAGATTCTTTAAACGTTTTCCATGGTGCTTCCAATTCTACTTTTTCTCTATAACCTCTGTTTTATATAGAACGTTGCGCACTTTTCAAATATATATATATATGCGCAACCGGTAAAAACTTAAAAACTTAAAACCACAACTGAATACTAACCCATACAATCACTAATACTCTTTTATTCCTAATTAAACCATTTTTCAACTGTGAACAATTTGTCAACATTTTCTATTCCGTTTAGCAATATATATATATATATATATATATATATATATAGGAAAATGTTTGACCCCAACGGCAGAGCTCAAGCCGTTTCGACGGCTATTTCTGGACGTCCAGAAATAGCCGTCGTAACGGATTGAGCTCTGCCGTCGGGGTCAAACATTTTCCTATTACCCACTCTACTACCCTAAGGATTGAGTACTCTGGTGCGTTATGGTCCATCTGGTTCCTTACCACACCTCCTTCGTTATATATATATGTGTGTGTGTGTGTGTGTGTGTGTGTGTGTGTGTGTGTGTGTGTGTGTGTGTGTGTGTGTGTGTGTGTGTGTGTGTATTAAATGCTAGAGAGAACAACAAAGATTTATGATTGCATGTATATATTTAATGGCCAACAAGATGTTGCAAATATTTTGTGTGTGTATATATTTATAACAAAGAAGGTGTGGAAGATACCAGGTGGACCATAACGCACCAGATTACTCGATGCTTGGGGTAGTAGATTGAGTAATATGAAAAGATTTAGACAGCTAGATCCGGCTGTCGAAACGGCTGGAGCTCAGCCGTCGGTGTCCTGAATCTTTTCATATATTTATATATATATATATATATATATTGTTATAGTTGGGGAGGGTCATATATATATATATATGTATATATATATACATATATATGTATGTATATATAGGTCACGTACCTTCAAAGTTTTTATGAATAATGGTGTCGCCGCTCTCACGATCATAACGTCATTATTTCAGTTCCTGGATCGGGTGGCACGTTGTGTTTATTTTACATTGCTATTTCTTCCAGTTGTACATGTTTGGTAGCATCAGAATTGGAAAGTTTCTCCTTCATTCAAACCTTGTGAATGGCTCCGTTTCTTATATATATATATATATATATATATATATATAGAAATAAAAATCAGGACCCCGACGGCTGAGCTATGCCGTTTCAACAATTAAGCCGTAGGTTTCCTGAATGTTTCATATTACCCACTCTACTACCCCAAGTATCGTGTACTCTAATGAGTAATGGTCTCACTGATTTTTACCGCCTCCATTCTGATATGTATATATATAGGGGCTGCGTGTGTAGATAAATAGATATATAGATACACATCCATGCATTCATACATATATACATACACAACATACATACATACATACATACATACATACATACATACATACATACATACATACATACATACATACATACATATGTACGGTGGCAAAAGGTCAATCCCTGTAAATGACACCCCTTCAAAAGAACAGGTTGAGAGCTACTGGAGATCTGTATGGGAAACGGATGACGGATTCAACAGACAAACTAATTGGCTAAAAGAACTGGAACAGGACTACTGCCAACATGTCCAGACAAAACAATATGACATAGAGGGGTCAATACTGGAAACAGCTCTACAGAAAATGTCGAATAGGAAATCGCCAGGCCCAGACCCCATTACAGGATACTGGTTGAAGAATTTCACTTTCTATCGGCAAGATCTCATACGGCTGTTTGCAGAAACCATTAAAGGCACACAAGAACTGCCCAGATGGTTATCAACTGCCACTACTCTCCTCATTCCCAAAAATAGCCAAACCAACCTTGCTAAAAATTACCGCCCAATAGCCTGCCAAAACATCATGTATAAATTATATACTGGGTGCCTTAACCTGTTCTTACAGGATTACTGTGCTACCAACAACATCATAACACCTGAGCAAGCTGGTGGAAAGAGGGAGGTGTGGGGTTGCATAGATCACCTACTAACTAACAAAATGATTCAGGAAAAAACAACAAAGAATCGCAGAAACATGACTGTGGTGTGGCTGGAATATCAAAAAGCATTTGATAGTGTACCTCATGGGTGGATTATTAAGGCTTTACAGTTAGCTAAAGTCCCACAACCATTGATAGCTGCTCTTGAACGCCTGACCAAGAACTGGTACACCAATTTGATCCTTAGAGGTGAGAAGGAGCAAGTTAAGACTGATAAGATACATTACCAGAAGGGCATCTTTCAGGGTGATAGCTTGTCAGTGCTACTCTTCGTTCTCTCACTGAATCCACTATCTTACCTACTCAGGAAACAAGGTGGACAAAGAAGTGGGCCCAGAAGTATCTCCCATCTTTTCTTTGTTGACGACTTGAAGTTGTATGGGCCAAATATCAATGACATCAAGAAACAATTGGACCTCATTACACGATTTTCAACCGACATCAAAATGAAATTGGTGAGTCCAAGTGTGCATATTTGGCAGTAAAACATGGAAGAGCTGTGCCCTCCTCTAGAAATCTAGAGATGAACGGCCTGACAATACAACCTCTACAGTCAGGTGACAACTACAGATATCTTGGACAGGATGATAATGTCAGATATGATGGACCCATAAATAAGGAGAGAACCAGAACTGAATACCTCAGAAGAGTAAAGAAAATATGGTCATCAGAACTGTCAGCGTAAAACAAATACATTTCCCACAATACTTATGCTGTGCCAATTCTAACGCCAACATTTGGCCTGCTGAACTGGTCATTGCAAGAACTAAGTGAGATGGATGTTAGAACTCGAAAACTTCTCAGTGTTACTGGGAACTTTAACATCAATGGTGATGTGGAACTTTAACATCAATGGTGATGGAGGAGAGATATGGAATAAAGCCTGATATAAATCTCTCACCCAGAGAAATCGGAAGATCCTATTCAATGTTCAAACAAGATAAAAAAAATTGACCAATTTACAGAAAAAGTTGTGCATGGATACTTGAGGCGTAAAACACAGACCATAAAGGGGATAAACCACTCAAAAAGCCTGGCATGGAGTTCCGACAAGTTTATGACATCACACCTTGAGGGATATCTCTATGCAGTACAGGAACAAGAACTCCCTACCAAATATCTGCTGCACAAAAGAGAAGGGCCAGCAGCTGACAATAAATGTAGGCTATGTAAAACAAAGATCGAGGATGTAAGCCACATTGTTGCCAGCTGCGAAAGAATGTCATCTCGCTACTACCTCCCCATGAGACACGATGGGATAGCTAGAACCATCTGGAACACACTTCGGAAAACAAAATTAACAACAAACGAGGAAGAATATATTGAGACAGATGGCACTAAGGAATACTGGTGGAACCTGAAAATAAAAACTGCCACCAAATTAAAGCACAACCGGCCTGATATTGTTGTTTGGGACCACACATTGAAAACGTGTTCTGTTGTGGAGATCAGCTGCCCACTTGTGTAAACGTTGTCAGAAAAATACAGGAGAAGGAGGACATCTACGGACCATTGATGAGGAGTTTACAAATCCAGTATCCAAGATACACCTTTAGCTTCATACCCATCATTATTGGAGCTACGGGTTATTTACCAACCCGCGTGGACCAAAGTATGACTGAACTTGGATTTGCGGACAAAAAGCGCAGCTCCCTAATTCATAATCTACAAATGGCAGCGATAGCTGGCACCTTCAAAATTTGCAAAACATTCTTGCGATTCAAGGGATGACAATTTCTTTTTATTTACAACCTTGCCACCAGGAAGGTGGCCGGTCAAAAAATATACTCGAAATTAAGAGAAAGAGAAAGCATACATACATACATACATACATACATACATACATACATACATACATACATGATGATGGCTGCCCCCTCGTTATCGAGTATGGCCATTGCACGAGAAAGAAAAAAATAATAATAATAATAAATAAATAAAAATAAAATAAAAATAAAAAAAAAGAAATATATATATATATATATATATATATATATACATATACATACACACACACACACACACACACACACACACACACACACACACACACACACACACACACACACACACACACACACATACTCACAGACACATATACACACACACATACATTAATAACAATAATAATAATAATAATAATAATAATAACAACAATAATAATAACGACAACAACAATAATAATATACATATACATATATATATACACACACACGCACACACATAAGCATATCTACACACACACACACACACACGATAACAACTAACAGCGCTGCGATCGAATGTGGCTTTTTAGCCCAGCCAATGATTTAAAATGTCTTGCACAGACTCGGCAACCAAAACATTTACTGGGATTAGTCTGCTGTGGTTGGAGTTCGTGTACTTTTGCATGTCGCTTGAGCCCTCCTGCTGATTTACATTCTCTACCACATGTTTGGCAAGCATGATGAGTAGCATCTCCAACAGCAGCCTGGTAGTCAACCACTGGTCTTACTTTATGACTGCGAAGATGACTTTCGAGTCCAGCTTTGCTTAGGCAGAGTCTCGCACATACGCTGCATGTCAGCACCATAGGAGGATCCTCACCGTCTGGAAGTGCAACAGCAATGCCCTTCCTCACATCCCGCTTTACTTTCTCGTATGCGATTCGAGATGCCTCAAAGGCAACTTTTCCCTCATGTACAGTCTTTCTCCATTTATTACGATCAGCAGCAATATTCTCCCATGTATCAGCAGAGATGTTAGCGTCTTTCAGAGAGGCTTTCAAGGAATCCTTATACCTCTTTTTTGCTTTATGTGGCGGTCGTTTTCCTTTAACCAACTCTCCATAAAAGAGTTGTTTTGGTATTCTAAAATCCTTCATCCTGGCAAGGTGACCACTCCAACGGAGTCGTTGCTTAAGCACAAGAGCTTCTATACTGTCACACATAGAGCTTCGAAAATCTCGACATCACTGATGTGGTCCCTCCAGTGAACGCCATGGATCCGTCTGAGACACATCTGATGGAAACGCTCCAATTGCTTAAGGTGGTGTCGATATGTGACCCAGGTCTCGCAGGCATAAAGAAGACAAGAGAGCACACATGCCCTGTACACCTTTACCTTTGTCCTCCTGCATATGTCTCGCCGACCCCAGAGTCGCCTTTCTAGCTTTCATACATACATACATACATACATACATACATACATACATACATACATACATACATACATACATATATGCATACATACATACATAACTCTACAGTAATATCTACACTGTATTTTCCTTGAGCAAAGAGTATATTTTATATATGATATATATATATATGTGTGTGTGAGAGAGAGAGACCAAAGTTTACAACATTGAATCAATAAATGATAGTCTGTCACGTTTTCATTCCCGCCTACTGTCACTCAAAAATATATGCAAAATATAAAGGGATTGTTTCTTGATTCCAACAGACAGAATTGTAATACAATATCCCAAGAGGATAGCAGGGGAAATACGCTGAAAGAACCAGTCCACTCCTGAGACTTGTTTCTGTGGATGATCCTCCTCAATGATCGCAGAAAGTAGGATGGTAAATCCATTTTAAGTGTATCTTGCGAGAACGATGTATTGTTTAGGGGTAAATATTGTAAGGATATAAATCAAAAGCTGATCTTTAGAATGAACCACTGATTCTCTTTATCCTTCAATTACAGGTACTACCTGTCTGTCATATTTCCCGACAGAAGCGCCACCGATGGCAGGAAGTGGAATTTGGACTCAGAACGCACTGAATTATAACAGATAACGCATTTGCCTGACGTTTTAACGACTTTGCCAATCCACCATCTTTACTTCGGCAATAATAATAACAGTTCAAACAGCTGTTCTTACTATTACAGCAACAACAACAATTGCTACTACTGCAGTAACAACAACAAGCACAACAATAACAAAAGCGAGAATAATAACAACAATAACAACAATCAGAATCAGTGCCAATAAGGAAAAATTCATAATTACCCCAAGAAACCAAGAAATCATACATTCCTGTCAAAATTGATTTCCAGATAAATTAAGTGAATGGAATTTCTAACTCACGCCATTTTTTTATTTTTCATAGAGTTAAGAAGAAAAAAGTAAAAAATACAAAACATAACAAATGAATAAATTACAAAAACAAATTAGTAATGTTTAAAGTGGAACCAGTTATGTGGAAGATAGACGCTCTATTGGTTACTATCCAAAAGAAAATTTAAACCATTTATTAATAAATTAAATATGACACATTTTTTTAAAAGGACGTATCAAATATTGGCCAAATTGGGTTAATGTTTTAACGTGTGCCAAGATTTTTTTCCTGTGGTTAATATTTAAAAGTAATAACTATGGGAATAAATATGAGTGATGATGATTATGATGGCGGTGGTGGTGGTGGTAGTGGTAGTATTCGTGGTCATAATTCTTTCTAACATTGGCATAAGATCGCTAATTTGGAGGAAAGAGAAAGTTGATTATATCAACACAAGTACTTAACTGATATTTTATTTTATCATACCCGGAAGGATCAAAGGCAAGTTGACTTATGCGGGATTTGAACTCAGAACCTAAAGATTCAATAAAAATACCGCAAAGATATTATCCGAAGCGCTACAATTCTACCAAAGTACCACTAAATATAATTTTTATCGGACGACAAACAGAACATTCACGCCTAGATATTGTTATATTGGATAATCGATGTTACTTGTCAGATTCATACAAGTGAGGTAGAGAAATAGAAACATAAGAAGATAGAGACCTAGCAAATCTAAAATAGGAAATTCAGAGGATCTGGAATCCCAGTAAAGTTGTTATCATCTGAATTGTAAAGGGCAGAGACAAGAAGTAGGTTGAAGATGTTAGATAATGAGGGACTGGGGCTTCCTGATTCTACAGAAAACTTCCTTGTTTGGTGCAGCAAGGGTATAAGAAATGGGTTAGATGTAGCTAAGGTTGCAGAATACAGCTTTGATGTCAACAGAAGAAGAAGAAGAAGAAGAAGAAGAAGAAGAAGAAGAAGAAGAAGAAGAAGAAGAAGAAGAAGAAGAAGAAGAAGAAGAAGAAGAAGAAGAAGAAGAAGAAGAAGAAGAAGAAGAAGCATTACATTAGTAACATGCCCTCAATTGGGCATCTGTTGACCCCTTAAAATTTGAGATTGTGCGAACTCTCAACATGAAATCATTAGTGACTATGCATCTGATAATATGTGCACTCGGGACTGTGAGTGATAAACTAGACAGACGAATAAGAAAGATTAGAGTGGCGTGGCTTGTAGAGCTTCTACAGATTGCTTGCTTCTTGAGAACAGGAAATATTAACAGAAATGTTTGAGCTATTGATAGCTTATTGAAATTATGTAGATACCTAAGGTTACTTGTAGTACCCCGTTACCCACACAAATCATCTTATCAGGAATAAGATCATTCCTGAAGCAAAAAAAATAATAAGGGTTTCTGTATTAGCTACACAGGGGTGACATTAAGAAAACATTAAAAATTACATATGACGCCATAGAACGGCACATGACGGCACTTGACGGTATAGGATAGCACAAGGCAGTACACTGGGGGTTGGTTCGTGTATAAAAGGTTTTACAAAAGCAAACAAACTAAATTTCGAACAAGAAAAATCCTCAATAGGAGGAAACTTCCGAGAGTCACTCGTGGGAAACGTTCACAAAAAGAAACGGTACCCCAGGGAAAGTCCCCCACCCCGATTTCCCTTCTCTAATCTACAGGTGCTTATTCAGATCAGATCCACCTTTCACCAAACTGGCTCTTCATTCTCCCCCTTGAATTTTCTCTTCAAGTGAAACCTCAAAATTTACCAGTGTTTGTTGAAGAGAATGGTACTTGTTTTCAACCCTATCAAGTACATCTACCTCACGATATGATTTGCCACGGTCAGCAGGCAAATAGAAATAGCCTGTCATTCCTGGATCTTCACATTGGACTCAGCTGGTAGCCTGATTCGCCCTACATGTGCCAGCAGATGGCACATAAGTGAGCAATGCTCTGACATTGAGTGAGTTAGCGCGGGATGGTTTCATCACCCAGCGTGCATCTTGGACAGGCCCAACTGACGGCACTTTGATGTAGGCAATGTCAGATCAGGTATCTCTGTAAGTCATCGATGGGCCCTAGACCTAAGATCCTCAGAAAACGGGTGGCTAGTTGATTTTCGTCAACGACCAGAGTTTCCCCAATATCAACGTCACTTTTACTCACCACTAACCCTATATAGAACGCCAAGCTGAATTTTTAACCGAGTGCTTCAGGATATTCTACTTTCAAAACGTTTCCTCTCGGTTTTTGCTTGACCCGTCACTGCAACACCGTCAATGAGACGAGCTAGGAGAAATTGCTCTAGTGTAGTCAGACATGGACCAGGATAAAGACGTTGCCTGATCTTTTATGGATAGCTTTCACTCGGCCCATTTCTGGGTCAGAGTGGTCACCCTGCTTGTTACCTTGTTGTCCACTTGAAGATCTGAACCAGACAAGAACCCTAGCAATTCAATCGGACCGCCCGTCCAGCCCTCGACAATGATGCATGGACCTGCCTTTCCAGATTACAAGCCGCAGACTCACTGTCATTTTTCTGGTTAATGTTTGCTGCTGTTACCAATTCATATTCCCTCAGAGTAGTGCTGAACATCTCGATGAGTTTGCTGCTTGACACTACTGCGGTTATATCGTCGGCATAATCTGATACGGATGGCCCGCATCCTAGTTCACGCCGGATATGCCTCAACATTCCAAGTATGTGCAGTAGTGGCTCCAGAGTCAGTACATTGAATAGGGACAAAACAAAAAACTGTTCTCGGTCTTCAAGGAAGCCACAGAATTCAAATCCAAAACTGGACTAACAGATAATTGTGAAATTAAAGCAGAGAAAAACCAACAATAGCAATTGTGAAAGACATAAATTTTATATTGGAAACTGACATCCAGAATGCCATGTTAAAACGATGGCAAGAGAAATCCTCACATGGCCAATACCCCAAAAAAGCTAAATAGAAAGGAAGTAGGCAAAGACAGCACACAAAACTGGCTCGAAGCACGGGACTAAAAGCTCAGACGGAAGAATTTCTAATTGCAGCGCAGGACCAGAGTCTACCTACCAGAAACTAACAGGAGTACATAATGAAACAAAGCACTATAAGTAACCGTAGAATATGTGGAGATAGAGAAGAAACAATCAACCACAAAGTCTCACTAGCCAAAAAAGAATATATTCACAGGCATGATATAGTTGGACTTTCATACACTGGAAATTAGGCCAGCATTATGAAATACCATCAGAAAAAAGATGGTACAAACACGCACCAGCAAAAGTGTCAGAGAATGACAAAGTAACCATGTTCTAGGATATGCCAATACATACAGACAGAGAGATCAAGTCCAACCGACCACAAAGACCACAAAGAAAAATAATGCCTTCTAATAGGTGTATCTATCTCCACAGACGTCAATATATCTTCCAAGGAAATAGAGAAACTCTCCAAATATAAAGATCTAGCGATAGAAATAACTCGAATAAATGTGGAAAAGGAAAATAGAAACAATACCTATAATAATAGGTGCTCTAGGAATGATAAAAAAAACACACAGATAAATACATAGCCAAAACCCCAGGACTTATAGATATATACAGCATACAAATGAAAGTACTACTAGGCAATGCACACATATTATGAAAAGTACTATCAATACAATAGAAACAACATCAGCAAAAACTACAATGCTGATCCACAAGGCGCACAGTAAAGCAGTAATGATGCACGGTTTCTTATATATGCACAACGTCAGTAATTTGGGAGAAGGGGAAAGTCGATTAAATCGACCCCAGTACGTTACTGGTGCTTTATTTTATAGAACCCGTAAGGATGAAATGCAAACTTAACCTCGGCGGGATTTGAACTCAGACCGTAAAGGGCCGTAACTCTGTGATGCAAAGCATGGTGTCCGACTCTCTACCGATACTGCCAATCCACCGCCAATAACACCATATTGATAAGGAGGAGGCTAGCTCACTCTGTAGGATCTGTGAAGTAAAAGAGGAAATTATGGCTCACATCATATCCGAGTGTAAACACCTAGCCCAGACTCACTATAAAGAGCTGGGGGAAAGATATAATAGGAAAGATGATTCACTGGCATTTATGCAAACTAAATAATTTACCACATTGTGGGAAGTGGTATGAGCATAAGCCAGAGTCGGTGATAGAAAACGATCAGGTGAAAGTGCTATAGGATTTCAGGAAACAGACAGACAAATTAGAACACAATAGGCCTGACCTGGTGGTTTTTGACACGAAAAAATATTGTGCCTGATTGTAGATGTAGCCTGGACTTTTGACACAAGAGTGCAAGCAAAGGAGAAGGAGAAAATTAACCGATACCAGGATTTAAAGTGGGAGTTAATAAATATTTGGGACTGTCATGTTATCAAGGTCGTCTCTATTGTCATAGGAGCACTAGGTATTATCTCAAAGAGTTTTCAAGGATGGTTAAAAACATTAGTCCGGCCCATTCATATGGAACACTTCAAAAGGCATGCTTGCTGGGAAGAGCAAGAACCCTCAGATGCGTCCTGAACATCTGAGCTGAAGGTAGCGGCTTGATGTTCATTTGAACAAATTTTCCAGTTAAATAACTTCAATGACTGAGACTCCAATAATAATAATAATAGGTTCAAGTAATATATATCATGTTTAAGTACCAAGTTTCCTGTCTCCACGTAAAAGTTCAAATAACAGACTTCGAATTTCTTCACGTCATTCATTAACTAATCACAACAGCAAGCTGAATGTATGGAATTATGAAAGTATTCTTATAACAAGGCTTACCCAATCATTCCCCATTTTCCTGCACCATTTTATCACGATTCTATAACATTTCAAAATATATAAATAAGACGAAATAAAATAAACATACTCCGAAATTAATTCTAAAGACCCCTAAGTCTTTATTTCCTGAAATGTGATCAAATTCATTTTGACCACTTAAAGTAAAGGCAAGAAGAAATATAAAAAACTAAAGAAAATAAAAGATAAAATAAAAACGGTGTAGTGAGCAAAGAACACCCCCATCAGCAATTAGCTCACATTGAAAAGTCAATAATATTCACTATTAATGCACTTTCCAGTGCACAGATTTCTGCATGCATTTTATTCGGCAAAGAATAGCCAGAAAGAAACTGAATACATTTGTAATTTGTCTATGAAAATCTCTATTACTATTCCTATTCACATGATTAGGAATATTGTATGAACAGTGTTTGATATTCAAGAACGATTCACAACTTACACTCTGCACTGAGCACATAAATATTGATCAGGTTTTTCATAATTCTACCATCTCTGTGCATTCCGGCATGCAACTGTTTCATTTATACAGCATCTCTCTAATTATAAATTATTTCCTGTATTTGCATCAGGATCCATGTGAGTAAATCCCCATAGACAATTCCCTGCCTACATTAATAAAGATGCCATTATCATTATTATTGCAGGCAACAAACATTGATTATGTCACTTCCAGCTTGTACAGTTTTCCTGATATGCTATCCGCTTTTAGAACTGACTACACAAACACTGTTAGAATTTTAAAATTTACTAAAATATAATCCTACAATAGAAATTAAAGTTAATGTTAAAAAAAGTTATTTTTTGATAGATCATGTAGTGTCAAGATTCGGATATGTTTTGATCAAACAAATTCCTGAAAAAGATTGGCTGCTTTGATTTTTTTTTCTTTTGGACAGTTTTAGACAGATATATTATTTCGTAACAATCTAGCAGGCTTTTATTTTTAGAAATAAATAAAAGATATTCTTTTGTTGAAGCACAAAACCTTTTTTTTTTTTTACATAAAGGAATATGCTTTTATTTAATCAACAAGCTAGAATACAAAAAGTACAAAACATAATCAAGCCAACAAATCATGAGTAATAAACCAATGAGAAAAGGTCTATGAATGTGGTGGCATGACCTGCCACAAATAACAACCCAATCTTTCCATTTATCCATTCATACCCACTACACTCCTGGTGGCATCTGCAAGAGAAAAATAGGGCTAATAAGAGAAAGAAAGCAAGAAAAGGAATGTATAAAAGAGAAGAATCGACTTTAATATTGGACTGAAACTATATTTATTGACCCCCAGAAGGACAAAATGTAAAGTTAGCCTTGGCTTGATTCTGAACCCAGAAAAGGTATTTTTCCTGACGCTTTAACTATTCTGGTAATCCACTGCACTTAATAATAGCTTCTAATCTAGGCACAAGGTCAGCAATTTTGTTGGAAAGAAAAAGTCGATTAAATTCATCCAAATACATAACACGTACTTTATTTCATCGAACCAGGAAGGATAAGACGCAAGGTTTACCTCAACTTGATTTAAACTCAGAAGATAAAGAAACGTAACAATCACCACAAAGCATTTTGTCCGACTCTCTAACGATTCTAGCAATTCGTTGCTTTTAATAATAATAATTGTTTCCACCTGAGGCACATGGCCAGCAATCTGAAGGGGATGGGAAAGTCGATTAAATCGACCCTAGTGCGTTACTGGTACTCTATTTTACCCCGTAAGGATGAAAGGCAAAGCTAACCTCAGTGGGATTTGAACTCAGGACGTAAAAGAACGTAACTCGATGCTGCAAAACCATGGTGTCTGACACTCTGCCGATACAGCCAACTCACTGCCCTTAATAATAATAATTGTTTCTACTTTTGGCACAAGGCCAGCAATTATCCCAGTGCATGACTGATACTTTGTTTTATCGACTCCATAAGGATGAAAGGCAAAGTTAACCTCGGCGGGATTTGAACTCAGAACATAAAGAGACGTAACTCTAAGCTGCGAAGCAGGGTGTCCGACGCTCTACGGATTTTGCCAATCCAGCGCCCTTAATAATAATAATGGTTTCGAATTTAGGCACAAGATGTTTTAGTGAGGGAAACCATAGCTGTCTCCCTGCGAGTGTTGAGGGTGATCTTCAATAAAAGCCCAAGGCTAACAGTCATCTCAGCCTATAGTCCAACTGAGTGCAGAGGAGTTCCATGAGGAAGTGTGTAGAGCTGTCAAGACCATGGGAGCTCATAACATCCCGTTTGTTCTGGGTGACTTCAATGCACATCAGAGTAAGGAGAGCAGTAAATATCCTTGCTGGTACATAACAACACCAACCGAAACGGAAGACTACTGAGGGACACCCTGCTGGAGGCAAACTTGATGGCAACCAGCCTAGGTTTAGGAATAATCCGGGGAAGATGTTGACCTACATCTCTGATATGCACCTGTCCAAGTCCCAGATTTATTTCATTCTGGTGAGGAAGAAGTGGCGGAATAATGTTCTGAACACAAAACCATACAATTATTTCAGTACACTGGGCAGTCACCACTGGCTTGTTATGAGTGAGGTCCGGGTGCGCTTAAGAAAGAGTAAGGCTCAGTCCCGGAGAGCGATCTATGACTGGGGAGCTTTCAAGGAAGATGATAAACTATAGGAGAGGTGCACAGTAGAAGTGGGGAACAGGTTCAGTGCTCTATGTGGAGAGGCAGGGGAGAGAGAGATTGGAGGGAAAGAAAAGAGTGTGACGAGGAGGTACGGGTACTTCACCAATGCAGTGGTAGAAGCATGTGAGGCGCTGGTGCCAAGAAGAGGAAGAACGTCAGTTCTGCAAACCCAGAAGTGTGTGCAGCCAGAGAATGCATGAAAGCTGCCAAGGATCAGCATGGAATTGGTCCTTGGCAGCTTTCAATGACCAATTCCATGCTGATCCTACGGAGAAGAGGTAGCAAAATGTGAAGGTGATGAAAGAAAACCTCTGTACCGCTTACACTGAGGCCAGAGAGGAGGCGCTGATAGAGAAGATCAGAAATGGGGAGAGAGCGGTTGACAGGGCTAGGTGTAACGAGAGCTGGACGATCTTGTGGCAAAGACCCTCAACAGGATGATTCTTAACAGGATCCAGCCCGAGATGGGGAAGAAGCTCAGGGACAACCAGAACGGCTTCAGAGAGGGATCATCAACCACCAGTCACATCCTGATGCTGTGGAGGATATTAGAGGGAACTAGAGCAAAGAGCTTTCCTGCTGTCATGGTTTTCATTGACTTTAGGAAGGCCTTTGATTCTGTGGACTATCACTGCCTGATGAGGATCTTACAGTCTTATGGAATCCCCAAGAAGATAGTGGACGTGATATCACTGCTCTACACCAATGCCAGAGCCCAAGTCATTACATCTGATGGGATGACAGAGTTCTTTGAGATACTGGCTGGAGTGCTCCAGGGATATACATTGGTTCCCTACTATTTATCATCTTTGTGGACTATTGTATGCGACTAACACTGGAGAAACACCAGGACTTTGGCTTTATTATATCACTGGCTCAGAGAAGGAGATTTAAAGTGAAAAAGATATCAGATGCTGAATTTGCTGACGACAGTGTTCTGGTGATAAACACAGTGAAGGAAGCAGAGGAATTAATGTAGGAGGTGGAGACTGTGTCAATTATTGTGGGGCTGAGAATGAATGAGATTAAGACGAAGCATCTGGTAGAGAACATTAAGAAGCCAGAGAAGATTATGAATGTAGGCGGGAATCCGCTAGAGTTGGTTGAGAACTTCCTGTATCTGGTAGCAAAGATTAGGAACACAGAGGATGCCACAGTTTGAGATCGGTGTGGAAATCGGACCTTCGTAAAGACCTAAAGATCCGTCTCTTCGTTGCCACAGTGAAGTCTGTGCTGCTGTACGGGTCTGAGACTTGGACACTGACTAAGAAATTCACTCAGATGGTGGATGGGTGCTACACGAGAATGCTGAGGATGGCTCTGAACATTAATCAGTATACACTGAGGATGAAGAACTCAGAGCTGTACGGGAGCCTCACAAAGGTCAGCTCGAAAGTAACACAGAGGAGATTGGGGTTAGCTGGACATGCTCACCGACATTCAGAGTTGACACTGCACTCAGTGGTCCTGTGGGACACACTGGAAGAGGGAGACCAAGGTTGACATATATTGATGCCCTAAAGACAGACACTAGTCTCTGGGAGACGCAGTACATAGCGGCAATGATGAAGGACAGAGTTCGCTGGAGAGAACTCGTCCATGGATCTCAGGAATTTTACCCGCCCTAGATAGATAGATAGATAAACCTTTAAATCTAAGGGGGATGAAAAAGTCGAATAAATCAAACCCAGTTCTTAAATATAATTTTAGATCATCGAACGCGGGAGGATGAAAAGCAAAGTTGACCATCGCAGAATTTAAACTGGAATGGTAACAAAGGTATAATTTCTACTTTACACAAAGCCATTAATTTGGAGGTGGGCAAGTCTATTAAATCGACCCAGTACTTGACTGCTGCTTTATTTTATCGACCACCGAAGGATTAAAGGCAAAGTTAACATTCGCTAGATTTGAACTCAAAAGACAACAGAAATAATATCAGCAACAGCACTGTAAGAGAAATATTTGATGTGTAGAATGTTTGCAAAAATTAACTATTTCTGTTATTTACAGAAGAAAAATATGAATGTTATTGACCTCTAGCCATATATTCAAACACATACACACACACATACACACACATACAGACACAAACATACACACAGACATATATATATGTGTGTGTGTCTGTGTAGAAAATATTGGTAGGTGTGAAAAATTAAAACAGTGCTCAATCGATAAGAGAGCGGATATATTATTTATTCATGTTCATACACAAAACAAAAGCTAAACGAAAGCGCCACCTAAGGTTTCACGGCCATATTTCCAGAATGTAAGAAGGATCAAAATTGTGACCCAATCTTCAGGTGCTTATATATATATATATATATATATATATATATATATATATGAGTGGGAGGGAAGGGGGGATTTGTCTGTGTGTGTGTAGTTAATTCAATCAACGGAGCAGTCTGCTTGTGAAATAAACGTGCAAGTGGCTGAGCATTCCACATGCACCCTTTACATTGATTTCGTCGTGAAACAGTGTGGCAAGGTCCAACCCGTTGAATTAGAGATACAACATATTTTTGCCACCCAAGGTTAGCGAAGCAACGTGAAATAAGGTTTTTTGCTCAAGAACATAATGTAAATATATATATATACAGTTCAAGAGTAACCAATCTTAAAGAGAGAGATGGAGATAGGAGAGGAGATTGGTGAATTAGTTAGAAGCCAAAGCGTAAAGGCATGTGCTCAATGCGCAATATGCAGTGGAAAGCAGCTAGGTGGCTGGGTTCATGCAGAGGTTAGTGTACAGAGCTGGAAATATTCATTAGTTAAGCAAAACAAGACCACAAATATATCGTCCCTGTATATTCCGCCTTGCTAGGCAGACCATCATTGAATTCAACGGAGCACTCTGGACTAGAAAAGAGAGAACAGACAACTTTGACATCACGATGGGCTCAAGTGACTCTGCGCAAATCACCGATTTAGTTGGAATTTACCTATTACATAACATCAGAGCCGAAATCCAACCCTTGCAAGTCGGAATATACAGGGACGACGCCCTATTTGCAGTCCACAATTGCACTAATCGAGGCATTGACTTGCTCAAAAAACAATTACATAGATTCTTTTAAAATAACGGTCTCTCTATCACCATCGAGCTGAACCATAAAGTAGTAAACTTCCTAGACGTTACCCTGGATCTTAAACAATAACCTATATTACCCTTACCATAAACCAGGTGAAATACTTACATATATTAGCCCACACTCTAGCCACCCACCGGAAGACATCAAATCTATCTCGTATAGGATCTCCATGCTATCAGCAAGGAGATATTTATAAACCATGCAGCATATTATAATAAGGCTCTTTCTGAATCTGGTTATGAACAGTCCATTTACTACATACCTAAATGCCATAACACAGCAATTCACCACAACCATAATAAACTTAACACTAGAACTAGAAATACCTTAGCATATAGCCAGATTCGCCGGAATTTTAGCAGTAACAGCACTTATACAGGGAACCTTAATGGTGACAGTGACTTGCTTCCCACTCCAAGTAGCAAACTAAAAATCAACCCTAGAATAGGAATGAGCAATGGGATGACAATTAACAAATGCCCAGGTAATAATAACCCTATGAAGGCCCCTACCAACTCCACTAGAACCCTAGAAGGTATAGGCTTAGAAATATCACCTGGCTTAACCTCCCAATCTCATCTAATCTAGCCACTAATATCCCTAAACGCTTCTTCTCTATCTTATCTAAACATTTCACCCCTAACCATAGATATTACAAACTCTTTAATAAAAATAACATTAAAATCTCATTCTCCACAACACCTAACCTAGCTAGCCACATCGCATTCAGTAACCATCATAAACTAAGACAGTATAACTCCCACACCGCGGTACCACCACCCCCATTAAATACACCACGCCACTACACCAATACTTACTCTAGTAGCACACCTCCCCCATCTAATGCTTCTAGCACTGACCAACCGCTTAGGTTGAACAACCCTACTCTTACTAATCGCAGAAGTAACTGCAGCTGCCGTTACCCTAATGTATGCCCACTAAATGGACATTGCCTGACACCCAACATAGTCTATAGGTGCACGGTTAAAACTGCTTCGCATACCAGCTCCTATATCGGGTCTACCGCTAACTATTTTAAGGTACGCTATAACGCACACTCTTTTTCCTTCCGAGACCCTAACAATAGATCTTCGACATCTCTAGCTAGGCTCATTAAAAACCTTAAATCAACCAACATTGAACACTCACTAACATGGGATATCTTGGCTCGGGCCCAACCGTTCAATGGACGAAGAAAATCTTGTGACCTCTGTCTTACCGAAGCATATTACATAACTCTATCACGACCTCTACCGATTAACGATAGAACGGAGGTAACTATTAGCTGTCAACATCGAAGGGCTAATTCCTTCGCCAACAGAATATTTGACCCAACATAGTCATCTAGCCCCATTTTTACTTGTAGCTAATAAGTTAAATACCTATAACTAACTTATATAATTATAAGTTACCTCCCTTACATTGTCTCTCAATTAAAAAATTAAAACATTAGCACTTAACTATAAACTACCCACAATTTCTAATCTCTCGAGGAGTTACTTCCCCTGAAACCACCCTCTAATTAGTAAGGTAAATATGTCCATTGGCGGCCATCTTGTTACCCATAGGCAGATCTCACACAATGCAACCTCGACAGAAGAATACTGCTCCACTATGGCAGACAATTGATATACCCAGGACACCATAGTGAAATACCAATATATGGAACATTACATTTATGTAACTTTCTTTCCTTATTTTAATTTATATTCCTTTAGAAGTTCCGATGAGCTGCTCTATCTTTACCTATGTTAATTATTTTCAACTGAACCAGATCAATAATGATATATAATCATTTGATCCAGAAATATTATATGGAGTAGCGAACCATATATATATATATACATATATATATACATTCATATATATATATATGTGTATATATGTATACATATATATACACACACACACATATATATATATATATATATATATATATATATATATATATATATATATATATATATATATATATATATATATATGTATATATATATATATAATAAATACATATATATATATATATAGATGGATAGATAGATAGAGAGAGAGAGAAAGATAGAGAGGGGGAGAGAGAGACGGGGGCACATACATATGTATACAGGAAGCAAAATGAAAACAATGTTGACCTCCGTTTTCTGTCCATATGTTATATATGCGCGGGGAGTCAAAATTGAATTCGACATCAAATTGGAAGCCACTAGCTAATGATAATCTTATCCAGTTTACCAAAATAAGTTTTCTGGCATAGAAACTTTGAAGCATGTGTTAAAAATAACGGTTAGAAGAAAATGCAATATGTTGAGGGAAAATTTATTATGCAACATCTGGAAAGCATTTGAAAAACTGAAATGAATAAATTGGATTCTCCAGCAGCTAATGGACGAGCCTTAAATCTAATGAATATGTATTTGAATTTCTTCAATTGTTCGAAACTGTCGAAACTCTGTCGATAGAGTTTTGCATTGACTACTAAGTGTATGAGATGGAACGTATTCTTTAAGTTTTCTATCTATTGTAGTAAATATATTTCTT
>OZ024741.1:81671813-81674313 GCA_964016885.1 Eledone cirrhosa | reverse complement strand
ATGAGAGACAAAATAATCGAAATAATTAAATTGACACAATATCAGAGTTATGTAAAATATTATAAAAAGGAATAATAGATACAATATACCTATTTTATCTTTAGTCCCGACTGTACAGTTTCGCTGGTCACTATGCAAAAATGTTATATCATAGATATACAACATTGTTGTGAGGTAAGCCAGCTTATCAAGAGAGCACCTCAGGGAAGAGCCCTAACTACATACGTCCGTAGCATGCGAGAAAATCTCAGAAAGGCGGAGGGAGACTCTATCACGTGATACACCCGTCAAGAAAGGGGATTACTCCCTTGTAGCAGTGAAAATATATCAGAAGGCGGAGGGAGATATTGATATGATACATAGGCTACAGAAGGGTGGTAAGTTTGACTTGAAGTGTATATAGTGTTTGCTTGAAAGCAGTCACTATACTTCCATGGTTACTCTACCGTGAGGGAGTTAGAGACAGTAATGAGAGGTATACAAATATATGTGTATACATACATATACATGTATATATAAACATATATTTTTCACAAGTATGTGAGATTGTATGTTGTCGACCTTAACCAGTGTTACTCTATGATTAGGAAAGACAAAAAAGGTGCTCTCTTGATAAGCTGGCTTACCTCACAACAATGTTACATATCTATGATATAACATTTTTGCATAGTGACCAGCGAAATTGTACAGTCGGGACTAAAGAAAAAATAGCTATATTGTATCTATTATTCCTTTTTATAATATTTTATATATATATATATATAAAGAAAAAAAAGATGAAATCGAAAATGCAACTGGAATCTTATTTTTAAAAAAATATATATATTTATTTGGTTCTTTTAACGGTTTCGCAGTTCTTCTGCTTTTCAAAAGTAGAGTTGAGATGGAGGGTCTGTGGTTTTTCTCACATCTGGTTGGTCTTTGAATATTACTTGTTTTATATGGAAAAAAAGTGGCTCGAAACGCCAGGTCTTTAGAGAAGTAATTTGATTGGTTGGTCAATAATTATAATAAATTTCGCGCCAGTTCGCGTTACAAAGTTCTTCAAACAAGGAGGGGGGGGGGGGGGGGCTCAGGTTGTTTTTTCATATATGAGTGTTTGAATTTCTTTTTACTTAAAAAAAGGGGCTCACGAAGGCTTTTTTTAATAAACGTAATTTGATTGGTTATAAATGAAATTATGGCTGTCACGTGAACAAGTTTTCATGAAATTTCGTGCCCGTATTTTGAAATTTATTCTGTAGCCTTTTAAGAGAATTTTATGACAAGCAATAGATAATGGTCAAGAGAAATGGGATGGGAGAATTGTTCTGGTTCAGTGAATATGGTTAGTTCGCTGGGGTGTCAGAATTCAGATTTTCTATTGAAATAAAGAAAGTAAAGATATGTATGTTTATTTGTGTGCTTGTGTGTGTGTGTGTATAGGAAGATGATTCTATTAGTAGAGATGGGGGAGGGAGTTGTGTGTGTGTGTGTGTGTATGGGTGTTATGTGTGTGGGGGGGGGTAGTATGTTAAGATGGAGAGAATATATATATTTTGTGTGTGTGTATATATGTGTGTAGGAAAGTGATTCTATTAGTAGAAATGGGGAAGGGAGTTGTGTGTGGGTGGGGGTTGTTATGTGTGTGTATGGGTGTTATGTGTGTGGGAGTATGGGAGTATGGTTAGCATGTTAAGATGAAGAGAATATATATATATTGTGTGTGTGTGTGTGTGTGTAGGAAAATGATTCCGTTAGTAGGAATATTTTTGAATGAACATATTTTCCTTACTTATTCGTATTGTCAGCGCAAACGTATGTTATGGTTTATTTAGTTGGGTTTTTATTTTCTAAAGTAGCAGGTGTTATGTGTGTGTGTATGTGTCTGTTTGGATGGTTAGCATGTTATGGTGTTGACATAATGTATATTAAACCATATTTAATGCTGGTCTATACTTTTGAATAAACGTATTTCCTCTCTCTCTCTCACTCTCTTTCTCTCTCTCTCTCTATATATATATATATATATATATACGCCGTCTTCAGAAATAATTATTTCTGAAGACGGCGTATATATATATATATATATATATATATATATATATATATATATATATATGTAGGAGGTGAGTTTTATTGTAGTACAATAAAGCAATGCAGATATCGGATAAGAAGCACTCTACAGTTTGTAGGACTGGAGTATGCATATAAGATCAAAAGATGGTTAAAGGAGTTCCATGTATTTTATTATGCGCATTTCAAAAACAAACATCATCATGCAATAATATTTGTGTTTTCATCAGATAAAACAGGAGAACATGATATGAAGGGTAAAAAACACTTCTGGATAGTGCAGTTTTAAATCAACATATCATATATGTTGATTTAAAACTGCACTATCCACAAGTGTTTTTTAGCCTTCATATCATGTTCTCCTGTTTTATCTGATGAAAACACAAATATTATTGCATGATGATGTTTGTTTTTGAAATGCGCATAATAAAATACATGGAACTCC
>OZ024741.1:81639313-81669313 GCA_964016885.1 Eledone cirrhosa | reverse complement strand
AACTTAGAAGTTTAAAAACACTCTATTTACTTCTATTCAGTTTTATTTATATTATTTATATTCTTATTTTTACTTTCTCTATGAATGTGTGGAAGTCGTGGTAAGGGATGTTGGGTGCCTTGCGTTTATTTTTCGTTTTTAATTTATTTGTTAATTCAATTTTTTTATTTATTTATTACTATTTTACTGACTTTAGGAAGCTTTAATGATCTAAATTTAATCATCATTAGTCTAAGTTATTTCTAAAATATATATATATGTGTGTATGAGCATGTATGTGCATGTGTATGTATGTGTGCTTGTGTGTGTGTGTGCGTGTGTGTGTGTGTGTGTGTGTGTGTGTGTGTGTGTGTGTGTGTGTGTGTGTGTGTGTGTGGTTTGTTTCTTTTTTAAGTTTTACATCACAGAAGCACACCAGGGTAAAATTTATTCATGTTTTCGCAATCTCTCTTCAAAAACACCGTCCTGACATCAATGCTTTACAATACTAATAATCAGTGAAAAGAGACATAAAATAAATAGATAAATAAATGGATAAATATATAAATAAATAAATAAATAAATAAATACGGAAATAAACAAATACGTAAACAAATAAATGATTAAATATCTGAAGTAAATAATAATGAATAAGAATATTCGCAAATGAGAAAAACGTTTCATTCTCACTCTCCACCACTCCCTCCCCCTCCACCACCACCACAACCTCCTCTTTTTACTGCTACTCCTATGCCTACTCCTTCTCCTCATTCCTCTTTCTCCTTTTTTTCTTAATCCCTTCTTCACATGTCACACCACCACCATTAGTAAATACACACAACAAACTCTACGCTCGTTGCATTACGTTAGATAAATATTTCAAGCGATTATGAGGGCTGTAGCTTAGCAGTATCGTTAGCCAAACATTTTTTACCATATTTAGTTAAGACTGTCTACGTTATGAGTTCAAATCCATCCGAGGTCGAATTTGTCTTTCGTTCTTCCGAGGTCGGTGAAATAAAAAACCAGCCAAAAACTGTAGTTACTGCTAATGTTGTACCTACAGTATCCGCTGCTGTATGTGTATCTCTTCGTTGCAGGATATTTGTTGCGACGTACCATGTTCTGCTTCATTATGTGGCTGTAGTGGATATTAGTAGAGAGGCTTTGATCTTGTGTTGTAACAAAAATCTTTCAGCCTCGTCTTTTTGTCCGGCGCTTCTTAAGCAGTTTTGTGACATTTGCTTGTCCATTTCTTCCCCATTCAGCTTTTGTGGGTATTGTCCATGTAGGGTCTTTTTCTTGCCAATATCTTAACATGGCATTCTGGAGATTTGGAGTCTCAGTCATTGATGTTATTTAACTGGAAAGTTTATTCATGGCGTATTGGAGGGTTCTTGCTCTTCCCAGCAAGCATGCCTTTTGACGTGTTCCAAAAAGGGGGCTGGACTAATGTTCTTTAAACATCCTTGAAAACTATTTGAGAGAGTACCTAGTGCTCCTATGACAATAGAGACGACCTTGATCCAATGACAGTCCCAAATCGTTTTTAACTCCCACTTTAAATCCTGGTATCGGTTAATTTTCTCCTTCTCCTTTTCTTGCATTCTTCTGTCGAAGGGCCAGGCTACATCTACAATCAGGCACAATCTTTTTTCCTTGTCAAAAACCGCCAGGTCATGCCTATTATGTTCTAATTTCTTGTCTGTCTATATCATAAAATCCCATAGCATCTTCATTTGATTGTCTTCTATCACCGACTCTGGCTTATGCTCATACCCCTTCTCAGAATGTGGTAAATTGTTTAGTTAGCATAAATGCCAGTGAATCACCTTTCCTATTATATCTTGCCTCCAGCCTTTATAGTGAGTCTGGGCTAGGTCTTTACATTCCGATACGATGTGAACCATAGTTTCCTCTCTCTCTTTGTTCACAGAACATACACAGTGAGCTAGACTCCTTCTTGTCAATATGTTGTTTCACCAACTTCGTTCTAAGGGCTCGCTCTGATGCAGCCATTAGCATTCCTTCTGTAGCTTTTGTAAGGTCTCCTCTTTTTAACTAACTCCATGACTGTAGATCCGTGAATTCTGTTTTCTTAAAGAAGGTGCTAAGAAGGGATTTTTCATGAAGGTTGCTCTTCCTCTTTATTGTCATTTCCTCCTTGGTCATCCCCTTGTCTATTGTCTTCTCCTTCAGTACAACTTTGAGCATTGGCCCCCTACTCTCAGACACAAAATGCTGGCCTTGTGCCTATAGTAGAAACAATTTTATTATTATTATTATTATTGTTTCATTTATCTTGCTTTATGTTCATACGAGTTATCACCAAGTCACAACCAGTGACCTCAAGAGAGAACAAGGTCCGCCAAGTTTAAGAAAGAACACAAACGCATACACATGTATCTTTAGGTGATTAGACCTGTGACGTATTTATATATGGACAGAATCTTCCTTAGTATATGGGCAGTTCCCATTAGTAATATCTTTTGTATTTCTTCTATACGCGGGTTTCCTGGGATTTGGGATAAGTAATCATTAGACCCCTTAGGTATCATTCCTAGAGCGCCTACAACCACTGGTATTGTTTTAGTTCTCAACTTCCACATTTTTCCAATTTCAATCTCCAGGTCTTTATACTTGCTCAATTTTTCAAATGTTTTTATAGGATACATTCTTGTCTATTGGAACGGACATATCAATTAGCAGGCATACCCTCTTTTTAAAGTCCTTCGGTATTATATCAGGTCTATTTGCATCTATGTTTCGGTCTGTTTGGATGCTAAAGTTCCACAAGATTGAGATGTGATCTTTTTCAAGTACGGGAGGTGGTTGATGCTCCCACCAATTCTTTTGATAGTGCAAGTCAAAATGCTTACACATTAACCAGTGTATGTATTGTGCAGGTCTGTCGTGCCTGTTTAGGTATTCGGTTGGAGCTATATGACTGCACATTGAAATTATATGATCAATGGTCTCTGGTTGTTTTTTACATACACGGCATAATGGGTTGTCCACTTTTTATTATGTCGGCTTGATAATTTTTAGTTGGCAGACACTGATCTTGTGCTGATATAATCAATCCTTCAGTCTCCTTATTATTGGATTGGCAGTATCGGTAAAGGGTCGGACACCATGCTTTGACCCATAGAGTTACGTCCCTTTATGATCTGAGTTCAAATCCCGCCGAGGTTAACTTTGCCTTTCATCCTTACGGGGTCGATAAAATAAAGTACCAGTAATGCACTGAGTAATTGTTGGCCTTGTGCCAAAGGTAGAACCAATTATTATTATTATTATTATTATTATTATTATTATTATTATTATTATTATTATTAGTTGGCAGTATCAGTAGAGGGTCGGATGCCATGCTTTCCAGCATAGTTACGTCCCTTTACGATCTGAGTTCAAATCTCGCCGAGGTTGACTTTGCCTTTCATCCTTACGGGGTCGATAAAATAAAGTACCAGTAATACACTGGGTAATGGCTGGCCCTGTGCCTAAGGTAGAAACAATTATTATTATTATTATTATTATTATTGGTGACCTACGTAGGAAATCGTATTATCGTGAGCTCCGCAAAGGTTTGTTATTTCCGTTTGTTTAAAAATTGCCATTTATGGAAAATTTTATTGTTAACTGTTTATAAGCACACATACATTGTTTTCCAAAAAGGACACCTAAAAAGATTGGGGCCTTGTGCCCAAAATTTTAACTTTTATTATTATCAAAAAAAATTTCTTTGAAAAAAAATGGCTGCTTCACCTCTGCACGAACCAGCTGAAAGCCTTCCTCACAAAATAACACCTCACACCGACACCACCATTGTAAATGTTACTAAGTTTGCCAACACAAAAAAAAATATAAGCAGTAGCAATATTTTAAATTTGTCTCAGGCAGACATTCATTTCCCGCCATTACCAATGACTGCAGGTGTTAAAGCCTCCACCACCACCACCACCGCGACAACCACCACCACCACCACCACCGCGACAACAGAAACAAAAGAAGAAAAAAATAAATTAACTCGTGATGTCGAAATGAAATCAAGCAAAATGGACTCTTCCCCAACAAAGACGACTGACGTCACCACCACCACAACTGAAAATAAAATTAATATTAACGATAGCAACAACAACAACAATGACATTATAAAACCGACCCTCAGTTTCGCCATCGTAGCAAAACAATTCGAAGCGTTCACGGTAACTCAAGAAGATTTAGAAAATGCCAAACAAATGGTAAAGAAAGATGGGTACAGGGTCAGCCTCACCCCCCCCCCCCCCCACCCCACCTAATAAAATGGAGCATCGGCGCCTGTGCACCGTGTCGTATAGAACAATAAATGTAAAATCGCGCCGAGTGGAACGGGCATCCGAGTCCCAAATCCAAAAAGCTTTGGGACATGTGTGGGCAAGAAAAACCCACATCAGACGTGGGCAAAAGTATGGAACCGTGGATGTGTTCTTTGAAACACCAGAGGAGGCTAGAGAACACTCCATGGCCCCATTAAAAAGTGACGACCTCACACTCGTCCCAAGCTATTGTGGCCAGAGACTCGTAAAGATCAAGGTGACCCACGTTCCACCGGCCATCGAAATTCCCTGGCTAATAGTGGCTGTCCTCGCCGGCATCGAAGCCAACAAGAAAATAATAGCAGTAGCAAAAGAAAAGCAGGAAAACTGGTCCGGATCTGGGATGGAGCTCCTGATCCAAGCGGACCAAAAAAGCATTGAGGAGATCCCAGAGGTAATAGACCTCACTGACGGCAGCCACCTCACGGTAATTGTCGAGGGCAGAAGACCTAGGTGTGTCGTTTGTGGTGAAGGAACCCACCTAAGGGCTTTCTGCCCTCAGGCTAAAAGGTTGAGGCCACCTCTCCTACCCACCCCAGTGACACAACCATCAACACCACCAGTAGCAGAGATGGCAGCAACAACTGTAGCAGCAACAACAGAAGCATCTATAACAGCAACAACCCCAGCAACAGTAGCAAAACCAACACCACTACCACCACCAGCAAAACCAACACCATCACCACCCAACGCTTCAGAACTAGCACCAGCGCCTACACCATCCACCACACCACAACCAAAACTAACGGCTGTGGAGGATTTTCCACTCCCCGGCCTATCACAACTGGAGACAGATTGTGACGACGAGGAGTGGGAAACGATATCCGGAAAAAAAAAAAGAAACCAAAAAAGAAAAAATTCTCTTCCTTCCCCCTCCAAAAACAAAATACAGAGGGAAACAAATAAACTAAGAAACAAAAAAGTTAGGACAGATATGCCACCATCCACACCAGCATCACCAACCCCATCAACCCAAACACCAACACCATCACCATCATTATCCCCAGCACCACCATCACCTACACCACAAAAGTCACCAAAATGCGAAACAGAAACAAACCCACAACAAACGCAAACAAAACAAAACAACCAAAACGATACACACTACACAGCATTAAATTTGAACAACAAGCAATTATTACACTACATCCAACACAACACCAGCATCACAGAAAAAGACTACACAACAACACCAAGCATCACAGAAAAAGACTACACAACAACCCCAAAATTCACACCACCTCCACACATACAAATCACTCGCATCACACAGAAAACGTACATGACACTAAAACAAAAATTCCCCAAAGACATCGGAGACTTCCGACAAGCACTCTCCAGGAGGATTTATAAGGACATCCTTCCTGAGGAGGCCACAAGCAGTGAAAAGGATGGAAAAGCCGTCCTTCCCCTACGAGAAGTAAGGTAAGTGGTCTTTCCCATCTTTTCCACACCTTTTCAACATGACCTCACTCAGAATAGGCAGCATAAATGCGCGTGGCTTGGGGTCGTCATGGAAGCAGGGCCACCTGCTCAACGACCTCAGGTCACTAAACATAGATGTAGTGGCCATCAGCGAGACCAGAATCTCCGAAGCACAGGCTTTCGCACCGATCTTCGGCGGCTACGATGTGTACGCATCTCCCAGCCGTCCGGGATCGGGGGGAGGAGTTGCTGTGCTTTTTCGGAGAGGTTTGGATCTTGCCATACGGGCCATCTTCCTGGACCCAGAAGGTAAGTTGGTGGTGCTGGACGTGACCAGCGGAGACGGGCAGGCTTTCAGGTTAGTGGCCGTCTATGCCCCGACAGGAGCAGGGCGGCCTGATTTCTTCCGGCGTCTGGAGACCTTTCTTGGAACGTCCCGCTCTTTAGTGTTAGTGGGCGACTGGAACGGGATCTTAGATGCACGCTGGGATTGTGTGGGATTAGTGGATAGGGAAGGAGGGTGCAAGAGTCTCACCAACCTGCTCAGACGTTTTGAACTGTCTGACAGGTACCGAATGGATTTCCCGAATGTACCAATGTGGACTTGGACAAATCGCATAGGGTCATCCAGATCATATCTAGATAGAGTATTTTGTAGGGAAATAGATAGGTCTAGCATAGGCTGTCCACAATTCAAGATAGTCAGCTACACGGACCACAAATTCGTAATCTGTGTGCTTGACTTAGATAGGCTTCATAGACGAGGACCCGGCTACTGGAAGTTAAACGCGTCCTTACCAGCGCGCAAGGCTTACAGAGACCGGATTAGCGAACTAGTTAAGCGGGCGTTGACGGGGGCCATCGTCAACAACAAGTGGTGGTTTGCTCTGAAAAGAGCAATTAGAATAGAGTCCATTAGGTTTAGTAAGACTTTAGCAATAGAGAAAAATAGAGCAGAGGGAGAATTAGTTAGAAAATTAGATGAGGCGCTTAGCAAAGGCATCGCGACCGACGTATTGCGGCGAAATTGGCCCTTGACCAATTCTTCAATGCAAAGCACGAAGGCTGCGTTGTCAGAGCTAGGGTGCGTGCTCTCAGACACGAGGGGACGAAAGCCGTTCAATGGGCCCGAGTGGCGGAGGCGCGTCGTGGCAACAAAGCCTAGACCCTGTCTTTGGTGGACCACGACGGGCGCATGCTACTCGATCCCGGGCAAATGTGTGAAGCTTTTCAGCGACACTTCGCTCAACTGTTCGGGGGCAGTGGCGGGCCGGATCGAGGGATGGACTTTAGTGTCTACCTCGACGGACTGCCGCGGCTTTCGGCCACTGAGGCGGAGTGTTGCGAAAAGCCGATAACAACCGCTGAAGTACGGGATGCAATGACTAGTTGCACAAGGGGTAAATCGCCTGGTTTGGATGGTCTGCCCTATGAACTTTACGTACAAATGCCAAACTTGTTCGGAGGCTTCTTGGCGGACGTCTACTGCAACTGGCAACAGAACGGGAGAATTCCCAGCTCTGTGAGCCGAGGAGCGGTGGCGCTGCTGAGAAAGGATCCGAACAAGGGGGATAACATAGATAATTTTAGGCCCATAACTCTGCTAAACACAGAGTTCAAGATTTTGGCCAAGGTGCTAGCAAAGAGGTTGGCGCTTGTCGTTGGTGGTCTGGTGGGAGAGGCACAGACATGCGCCATTCCCGACAGATCCATCCACGACAACCTCCACCTCATGCGATACATCGTAGAGAGGGTAGCTAGGGAACCTGGCACGGGTGGGTCCTTGATCAATTTAGATCAGTCGAAAGCCTTCGATAGGGTCGACCATCGTTACCTAACGGCAGTCCTGAGGGCGGCTGGCTTTGGGCCCGTCTTCAGAGGCTGGATCGCTGCCATGCACAGCGACATCTGCTCTGTAGTGAGAGTGAACGGTCACCTTTCGGAACCGTTCAACATCATGCGCTCGGTCCGCCAAGGATGTCCCCTCTCGTCCCTATTGTACGTATTGACTCTCGAGCCATTACTGCACAAACTGGAGACGTTGAGGGGGGTCCCGCGCGAACTAGGATGCGGAAGATCCGTGTCAGCATATGCCGACGATGTCACCGTAGTGGTGTCGAACGCCAAACACATCGAGGCGATCGGCACTACACTAAGAGAATACGAAGCGGTGACAGGAGCAATGATCAACCAGGAAAAGTCAGTGGGCCTGCAGCTCGGCACCTGGAGAGGCAGGTCCCTGCCGTCCAACAGCGTCGTCGGGCGCTGGACGGACGGACTGGTTAAATTGCTAGGGGTCTGGTTCGGTCCAGACCTCCAGACGGACAAAAACTGGGACGAGGTGACGAGCAGGGTGGCTTCTCTCACCCAGAAATAGGCCGAGAGGAAGCTATCCCTGAAAGGTCGAGCGGAGGTGGCGAATGCGTACATCGCGTCCGTCATCTACTACCGCCTGACCGTCGTACCTTGTCCTAAGCCCCGCCTGACTGCGCTGGAGCGTTTGCTCTTTCGCTTCTTGTGGAAGGGACGCGCTCCGATGGTCAGGCGGTCCATCTGCTGTCAACACCCGCTACGTGGAGGGCTGGGCATGCCGTGGCTGATGATGCGCCGACACGCGCTCAGGCTACGACATCTCCACCTCTTCCTCGACGGTGATCAGGTGTGGTCGCCGTTTGCAAGACACGTTTTTCCCCAGCTCGTCTCCTTGACGGAGCTGCAGTCCTGGGTCAAGCGAAGACCGAGAGGGAGCGCTTGGAGACTGGAATGTCTTCAGGCGCTCACAGCCCTCGACCAATTGGGCAATGTGATCGGTGGAAACTCCACCTTGGCGTTCTATAGGGGATTAGTGGAGGGGAAGAGCGACGACGTACTTGGAGAAACTCTAGGCGTCGACGAAAATCAACTAGCCAATCTCTTCGGAAGGACTTTCGGGCCGGGGCCTATGGACAACTTCCAGAAATCCCTGGCCTGGCAGTGCTACCGAGGAGCTTTGCCAGTTCGGGATAAACTCTACAGGCATGGAGGTGCCGTCAGCCGGGCATGTCCGAGATGCGCGCAGGGCGACGAAACCGTCCTGCACGCACTCGTCCAGTGTCCGAGCATTGCTGACTTGTGGGTTTATGTCGAACACCTGCTGTCACGTGTAGGACGGATCCAGCTATCAGCTGAGTCCATCGTGAGGATTGCCCCGCCCCCTTCCTTTAGCCTGGAATGGCAGGCAGTTTTTATCTGTCTGGTGGCCATGGCGAAAGAGATAGTATGGTGGACACGTTTGAAAGGGCTGAAGACGAGCACTTACCTCTTCGGTGATGCCCTGATTAACTTTTTCAAATTTCATTTGAAAAGGAAAATCAGGGTAGAGAGGGAAGTGCTCTCTTCCCAGCATTTTGTTGAAAGATGGGTGAGAGAAGCAAGTATGGCCCGAATGAATGGGCTTTCTCTGAGTATGTGTCTGTAAATTAAAGGTGGAAAACTGGGAGAGGGCACTTGCCCTGGTGGTCAGGGCCACTGTGGTCTTTTAATGGGCTTTCTCCACAAATGTCCCTTGGAAGTCTCCCCCCTATTGGGGAATTTTTCTTTGTTATTTTATTTCAACCTCTGTTTTTTTACACGCAGAAATGCCCATTTGTACCGTCCTGTATTGTCCTGCACTGTCCTTAATGTCTACTTTATGTGAACCCTTGTGGTTAATAAAGAAAACATTATTATTATTATTATTATTATTATTATTATTATTATTGTTATTCCTTGAATCTCAGTCATTGATGTTGGTTAACTGGAAAGTCCGTTGGATTGAATATCAAGCCACTACCTGCAGCCTCAGATATTCAGGACGTATCGGAGGGTTCTTGCCGTTCCAAGCAAGCATGCCTTTTGAAGCGTTCCAAAAAGCGTGAAGGGGCCGATTTTCTTTAACCATCCCTGGAAACCTTTGGAGATAGTCCCCAGTGCGCCTCTGACAATCGGGATCACTTTGACTTCATGGCAGTTCCAAATCCTTTTCACCTCCCACTTTAGGTCCTGGTATCGGTTAATTTTCTCCCTCTCCTTCTCTTGAACTCTCGTGTCGAACGGGCAGGCCACATCCACAATCAGGCACGATCTTTTTTCTTTGTCCACAACCACCAGGTCAGGTCTATTGTGTTCCAGTTTTTTGTCCGTCTGTATCCTAAAATCCCACAGCACCTTCACCTGACTGTTCTCCATCACCGCCTCTGGCCTATGCTCATACCATTTCTCAGAATGTGGTAGATTGTTTACTTTGCACAGGTGCCAGTGGATCACCCTGCCCATCACATCGTGTCTCCAGCCCTTATAGTGGGTCTGGGCTAGGTGTTTACACTCGGATACAATGTGAGCCACAGTCTCCTCTCTTTCTCCACAGATCCTGCACAGTGGGCTAGCCTCCTCCTTGTAGATATGGTGCTTCAACCACTTCGTTTTGAGGGCCTGCTCCTGCGCAGCCATTAGCATTCCTTCTGTAGCCTTTTTGAGGTCTCCTCTTCTCAACCAGTTCCATGTCTGTGGATCTCTAAATTCAGTTTTCTCAAAGAAGGTACTATGAAGGGATTTTCCCTTAAGGCTGCTCTTCCTCCTTGATGTTATTTCCTCCTTGGGTATCCCCTGGCCTACTGTCCCCTCCTTCAGTACAGCTCTGAGCATTGGCTCCTTACTATAGGTCACGTATTTGTATAGGTTGTTTTTCTCCATCTGAACACAGTCCTCTATGCTGATAAGACCTCTTCCACCCTCAGATCTCCTTAGGTAGAGTCTATCGACATCACTCCTCTTGTGGAACATGTTGTAGATAGTCAATAGCTTCCTAGTCTTCCTATCCATTTCTTTTTGTTCAGCAACATTCCATCTCAGAATTCCCGCACTGTACCTAATAATAGACACAGCTCGGGAATTTACTGCGCTTATGGCATTTCTGCTGTTCAGATGTGACTTCAATACGCTCCTTACTCTCCGAATGTATTCAGTTCTTAACAATTCCTTCATTTTTTTGTTCTTTATGCCATCAGCCTCCAGAACGCCCAAATACTTGTATCCTTCCTCAGAGTCAATTTCCTTTATCATCTCACCTGTTGGTATCTGGATCCCGTTACTTCTGCTCAACCTACCCCTCCTCATCACAATGACTCCACATTTACCAATACCAAACTGCATACATATATCACTGCTGAAAATACGGACAGTGTCAACAAGCACATCCAACTCCTTCTCACTTTTCCCGAAGAGCTTAAGATCGTCCATGAAGAGGAGGTGATTGATGGTAAGCTCTCCCCTTCCCAACTTGTATCCTGCTCTCACTTTTCGCAGCATAATGGTCAAGGGCATCAGGGCAAGGACAAACAACAGAGGGGACAGGCTATCTCCCTGGAAGATACCTCTCTTGATCTTCACGCTTCCCAAGGATACTCCAGTTGATGTCAACTCTGTCTCCCAGGACCCCATACTCCTGCCCAGCAACTGTCTGATGTTATCTGCCACCCTGAAGATCTCCAGGCTTTTGGTGATCCAGGAATGAGGCACCATGTCAAATGCCTTTCTGTAGTCTATCCATCCCATGGCAAGATCAGTGTGTCTCCTCCTGCAATTCCCCATTACCATCTTATCAATAAGCAACTGGTCCTTTGTACCACGTGACTTCTTTCGGCATCCTTTCTGTTCGTCCGGCAACAAGTTGTTTGTGTGGAGGTGATGGTAGATTTCCTCAGACACAATGCTCGTCAACAGTTTCCACATTACGGGCAGACATGTGATAGGTCTATAGTTGGTAACATCATTACCCTTGATTCGGTCTTTCATTATCAGAACTGTGGTACCTTTTGCCAACCACTCTGGCACCTCACCCGACACCAAGCAGTCATTGAACATGGCCGTCAGCTTCGGGTGGAGGGATGTTAAATGTTTAATCCAATACCCCTGCACACCATCTGGGCCTGGTGATTTCCAGTTGGTTAGTTTTTTGGCTTGCCCCTTAAGAGTTTCAACTGTGATACTCAAATCAGTCTGTTGCTGTGCCTGCTCACCGATCTCCCTCTGTACTGTCTCAATCCACCCTGCCTGGGCATTGTGTCTAACATCCTGCTCCCATATTCCTCTCCAGAATGTTTTAGCTTGTTCCGCCCCAGGGATCAAGTCGTTGCCTCTTTCTTTCCCCTCAAGCTGTCCAAACAGCATCTTCTGGTTGTTGTCGAACATGCGGTTCTGTTTATACTGACTGACTCTGTTCTCGTATCGCCTGATTTTGGCACTCTTTGCTACAATGCGTTGCTTCAATTCCTCTATGATAATATTTAGCTTTTTACTCCTAGTTTTGTATTTTATTTCCAGTCTATTTTTAGTGCCTATGTTTTTTAGTGTCCCATTCAGTAGTGACTCAAGCTTTCCTATGTCATTTCTCATTTCCCCGATTTGCCCACTCAGTCGCTTCTTCCACCACGGCTCTGCTCTTTCTTGTCTGTTGTTTCCTCTCGTTTTTATACCAAGTAGTTTCCTCACCGTATTTGCTGTTGCTTTGAGGATATTGTTGCACTGGTGAAGACTCCTCGCCTCAAGGTATGGGATGACTTTGTTTACCTTAGCTGTTGTTTCTTTTAACTTTTTCCTGTCTACAAATCTTAGGTTCATAGGTCTCCCACTATCATTGTTCAACTCATCTACCACTAAATTTAGGATGTCAACCGAATCTTGTCCTAGCCCGTCAGCATTCATCTCCTCAGTGGCCGTATCTCTGTTCCAGGTATTATTTATCTCAGTATTCAGATCATTGTCTGCTTCGGGTGGTTCCTCCGTTCTCAGGACCTCCTCACCTTCATTTCCCGCCGGCTCGCTTGTCTGGCATACTACACCCGCCATCTCCAAGCCATTCTCTCTGCTCAGTTCCTCCAGTTCCAGCTCGCTTATCCACCCATTAGTTCTTATTACCCGAGCCTGCCCGGCCAATTTTTGTTCATCTAATTTAAATAAACCAATCTCGTTCCAGATGTTATGCATCCGTCTCCTGTAGCCCCTCTCCTTGGGGTTACTTTTCAGGTAGCATTGCATAACAGTTCTATTATTATTATTATTATTATTATTATTATTATTATTATTATCATTGTTATTACTCTTTGAGTCTCAGTCATTGATGTTAGTTAACTGGAAAGTTTGTTGAAGTGAATATCAAGCCACTACCTGCAGCCTCAGATATTCAGGACGTATCGGAGGGTTCTTGCTGTTCCCAGCAAGCATGCCTTTTGAAGCGTTCCAAAAAGCGTGAAGGGGCCAATTTTCTTTAACCATCCCTGGAAACCTTTTGAGATAGTCCCTAGTGCGCCTATGACAATCGGAATCACTTTGACTTCATGGCAGTTCCAAATCCTTTTTACCTCCCACTTTAAGTCCTGGTATCGGTTAATTTTCTCCCTCTCCTTCTCTTGCACTCTCGTGTCGAATGGGCAGGCCACATCCACAATCAGGCACGATCTTTTTTCTTTGTCCAAAACCACCAGGTCAGGTCTATTGTGTTCCAGTTTCTTGTCCGTCTTTATCCTAAAATCCCACAGCACCTTCACCTGATCGTTTTCTATCACCGCCTCTGGCTTATGCTCATACCACTTCTCAGAATGTGGTAAATTGTTTACTTTGCATAGGTGCCAGTGGATCACCCTGCCCATCACATCATGTCTCCAGCCCTTATAGTGAGTCTGGGCTAGGTGTTTACACTCGGATACAATGTGAGCCACAGTCTCCTCTCTCTCTCCACAGATCCTGCACAGTGGGCTAGCCTCCTCCTTGTAAATGTGGTGTTTCAACCACTTCGTTTTGAGGGCCTGCTCCAGCGCAGCCATTAACATTCCTTCTGTAGCCTTTTTAAGGTCTCCTCTTTTCAACCAGTTCCATGTCTGTGGATCTCTAAATTCAGTTTTCTCAAAGAAGGTACTATGAAGGGATTTTTCCTGAAGGCTGCTCTTTCTCCTTGATGTTATTTCCTCCTTGGACATCCTCTGGCCTATTGTCCCCTCCTTCAGTACAGTTCTGAGCATTGGCCCCTTACTATCAGTCACGTATTTGTGTAGGTTCTTTTTCTCCATCTGAACACAGTCCTCTATGCTGATAAGACCTCTTCCACCTTCAGATCTCCTTAAGTAGAGTCTATTGACATCACTCCTCTTGTGGAACATGTTGTAGATAGTCAATAGCTTCCTAGTCTTCCTATCCATTTCTTTTTGTTCAGCAACATTCCATCTCAGAATTCCCGCACTGTACCTAATAATAGACACAGCTCGGGAATTTACTGCACTTATGGCATTCCTACTGTTCAGATGTGACTTTAATACGCTCCTTACTCTCCGAATGTATTCAGTTCTTATCAATTCCTTCATTTTTTTGTTCTTGGTGTCATCAGCCTCCAGAACATCCAAATACTTGTATCCTTCTTCAGAGTCAATTTCCTTTATCATCTCACCTGTTGTTACCTGGATTCCGTTACTTCTGCTCAACTTACCCCTCTTCATCACAATGACTCCACACTTACTAATACCAAATTGCATACATATATCATTGCTGAAAATACGGACAGTGTCAACAAGCACATCCAACTCCTTCTCACTCTTCCCGAAGAGCTTAAGATTCTCCATGAAGAGGAGGTGATTGATGGTAAGCCCTCCCTTTCCCAACCTGTATCCTGCTCTCACTTTTCGCAGTACACTGGTCAGGGGCATCAGGGCAAGGACAAACAACAGGACAAACAACAGGGGACAGACAATCTTCCAGGGGACAGACTATCTCCCTGGAAGATACCCCTCTTGATCTTCACGCTTCCCAAGGATTCTCCAGTTGATGTTAACTCTGTTTCCCAGGACTTCATACTTTTGCCCAACAACTGTCTGATGTTATCTGCCACCTTGAAGATCTCCAGGATTTTGGTGATCCAAGAATGAGGCACCATGTCAAATGCCTTTTTGTAGTCTATCCATCCCATGGCAAGACCAGTGTGTCTCCTCTTGCAATTCCTCATTACCATCTTATCAATAAGTAACTGGTCCTTTGTACTTCTGTTCGTCCGGTAACAAGTTGTTTGTGTGGAGGTGATGATAGATTTCCTCAGACATAACGCTTGTCAACAGTTTCCACCTTACGGACTGATTATTATTATTATTATTATTATTATTATTATTATTATTATTATTATTGAATGCTATGGTTGACGGAGGCTCGGCTCTGTAAGGTATTGTAAATTTTGACCCATATAACAATTGTAAATTGTTTAAAACTTTAACCAACTTGTAGACAAAAACACCCTCCTCCTCGTCTCGTGACAGGGGTCTCTCTGTCCGTTATTTGACCCTTCGGGGTTAAATAACCGCTTATTGGGGTTTTGTACCCAATATTTATTTTAAACAAAAAAACAACATGGCTACGAAAAAGAATGTTCATAGGTCACTCCCACTCATTCCGTCTTCTTCTTCCTCAATCGTCACTACAGCAGAGAGAAGATTGTCTCTCTCCCTCCCTTCTCTAAATGTGTCTCTCTCCCTCCCTTCTCTTTCGCAAGCGACGCCAGAAAAGGAAAATCACGTGCAAAGCGTGCAAGATTTCTCCACGTCAGGAATAATAGCAGTAGCAGTCGTAATAACAGCAGCAGCAGCAACAGTGACAAGGAAAACAACAGTAGCAGCCGCAACAGCATCAGCAGCAGCATAAACAACAACAGCATTAGCAGCAACAGCAACAACAACAGCAGCAGCAGCAACAACAGCAACAACCACAGCAACAGCGGCGGCGGCAGTAGTCGTAGTACCTGCAGCAACAACAAAAATAACAGCAGCTCTGACAACAACAACAACAACAGCAGCAGCAAAGAAAAACCAATCTCGTTTGCAGGTATCGCAAAGAACCTGGAAACCATCCTCATAACAAATGAGGAATTAGAGGAAGCGAAGAAGATGGTGACGAAAACCGAACACCGAGCAATCTGCAAGGCAGCCGAAAAATTTTTCGAAACCCAACAGCACTGTACGGTCACGTACCGTACAGTAAGCACAAAATCCCGTAGGGTTGAAAGATCCACAGAGGTTCAAATACAAAAAGCCTTAGGGTCTGTGTGGCAGCGGAAAACACACATCACCCGAGGCAAGAAATATGCCACCGTAGACGTGCTTTTTGCCACACCCCAGGAGGCAAAGGCTCAATCCTTAGTGATCCTAAGGAGCGAGGAAATGGTGTTGGTGCCCTCCTACTGCGGGCAAAAAATTGTGAGGGTCAAACTGGATGGCCCCTTCTTGGCTGGCCGCGTCTGTCCTCGTCGGAATCGAGGACAAAACAACTGTACTGCAAGTACAGAAAAAAGTAAGAGAAGATTGGGTCGGCACCTCCATTGAGATGTTAATCCAAACCAACCAGGAGTGCATCGAAGCTATTCCGGATGTGATAGACTTCGATAACGGCACTCAACTGCCCATAAGTGTTGAGGGCAAACGCCCGAAATGCTTTCGCTGTGGATCGAAGACTCACCTCGGGGCCTTCTGCAACGAGAAGACACTGAGAAAGGAGAAAACCCCCCTCCTTCCGAAACCGGCTCCACGGCTATCAGCAACAGGACAAGCGGCAACCAGGAACGATAGGTCTGTGGCACCCATACCCACGCCACGGAAATCAAAAACAGCAGCAGCAGTGGAAGTATTAACAACAACAACAGTAATACCAAATGCAGCTGCAACAGAGACTCCAGTGCAAACATCACCAACAACAACAAGTGAAAGAGTGGAGCTGGTACCCCTCCCCGACCTCATAGAATCAGACATGGAGTGTGAGGTAGGAGAGGGGTGGCAAAAGGTCGTAAGAAGGCACAAACGCAGAAAAGGGAGGAAAGAAATGAAAAAAGGGTAAAGGCTACTGCAAAGAGACGCACAGCAGCAACACCACCAACACCATCACCACCCACACTAGCACCACCATCACCACCGGCGACAACCCCACCGCCAACAACAACAACAACACCTTCAACACCACCACCACAAGCACCAGCATCGCAAACACAACAACAAAACACACACACCCAGCAACAACGACAAGAAAATAGCAGAACCACACCCCACCCTCAGAAAAAGAAATGCACAGCAATAAATACACACAAGAAACTAATGACTTACATAATTAAACACACAGACATTTCACCGCACGACTACATAATACCAGCACCAATCAAAACACCAACGAACATAAGACTGGTAAGAATATCACAGAAACAATACACAAACACTAAAATGAAATTCCCCAACGCAGTTGGTGATTTCAGAGACCTAGGAGGGACACTCAACCGGAGAGTATACTCGGATATACTCACAGAAGAGCCGACGACCAGCTGAAGAGACGATTCAACGGTCCCTTCACCAGACGATCAAGGTAAGTGATCCTTTCTCACTTGCCCCGTTCCTCACCCAACATGGCCGTATTCAGGATCGGAAGTGTAAACGTGCGTGGCTTGAGCTCGTTTTGGAAGCAGAGTCACTTGCTTAACGACCTCAGGTCACTGAACATAGAGGTGGTGGCCATCAGCGAGACGAGAATCTCCGAAACGCAAAGCTTCGCACCGATCTTCGACGGTTACGAGGTGTACGCATCTCCGAGCCGTCCCGGAGCGGGGGGCGGAGTGGCTGTGTTGTTTCGGAAAGGCTTGGGTCTCGCCATACGGACCATCTTCCTGGACCCAGAAGGTAAGTCGGTGGTGCTGGACGTAAGCGGCACCGAAGGCAACGCTTTCAGGCTAGTAGCCGTCTATGTACCGACAGGGACAGGACGGCCAGATTTCTTTAGACGTCTAGAGACCTTTCTTGGAACGTCCCGCTCTTTAGTGTTAGTGGGCGACTGGAACGGTATCTTGGATGCACGCTGGGATTGTGTGTGGATAGTGATAGGGGAGGAGGGTGCAAGAGCCTCACCAACCTGCTCAGACGTTTTGAAATGTCTGACAGTATCGACTGGATCACCCGAATGTGCCAATGTGGACATGGACAAACCGCATCGGGTCATCCAGATAGGGTATTCTGCAGAGAACTAGATAAGGCTAGTATAAGTTGTCCACAATTTAAAATAGTTGACTACACAGACCACAAATTTGTGATCTGTGAGATCGTCATAGACAGTCTCCATAGACAAGGGCCCGGTTACTGGAAGCTGAACGCGTCTTTCCCGGCGCGCAAAGCCTACAGAGACCGTATTAGCATATTAGTCAAGCGGGCGTTGACGGGAGCGGTCGTCAACAACAGGTGGTGGTTCGCCCTGAAAAGGGCAGTTAAAGTAGAGTCGATTAGGTTTAGGAAAGGACTAGTGATAGAGGAAAATAGAGTAGAGGGAGAGCTAGTCAGAAAGCTAGAAGAGGCGTTTAGGACAGGCATCGCAACCGACGTGCTTGCGGCGAGATTGGCACTCGACCAATTCTTCAACGCAAAACACGAAGGCTGAATTGTCGGAGCTAGAACGCGTGCTCTGAAACACGAGGGGACAAAAGCCGTCCAATGAGCCCTGGTGGCGCGACGTGGTAACAGAGCCACAATTCGGTCTTTGTCTGACCAAAATGGGCGCGTGTTGCTTTAACCCGACCAGATGTGTGAAGCTTTTCAGCAGCACTTTGCTGAACTGTTCGGGAGAAGCGGCGGGCCGGATCGGTGTATGGACTTCAGTGCATACCTCGATGGACTGCCTCGGTTCTCGACGACCGCAGCACAGTGTTGCGAAAAGCCAATGACAGCCGGTGAAATACGGGAAGCGATGGCTAACTGCACGGGGGGTAAATCGCTACGTTTGGATGGTCTGCCCTACAAGCTTTATGTATTTATGTCAGACTTGTTCGGTGACCTCTTGGCAGACGTCTACTGCAACTGGCAGCAGAACGGGAGCATTCCTAGCTTTGTGAGCCGGGGAGCGGTGGCGCTGCTGAGAAAAGACCTGAACAAGGGGGATGTTATCGATAACTTCAGGCCTATAACCCTGCTAAACGCAGAGTTTAAGATTTTGGCCAAGGTGTTTTTCAATGAGGTTGGCGCTTCTCGTCAAGGGTCTGGTGGGAGAGGCGCAGACATGCGCCATTCCAGACAGATCCATACACGACAACCTCCACCTCATGCGATACATCTTAGAGAGGGTGGTTAAGGAACCTGGCACGGGTGGGGCCTTGGGCAACTTGGATCAATCCAAAGCATTTGATAGGGTCGACCATCGCTACGTGGCGGCGGTCCTCGAGGCAGCCGGTTTCGAGCCCGTTTTCAGGGGTTGGATCGCTGCGATGTACAGCGACATCTGCTCAGTTGTGAGGGTGAACGGTCACCTGTCGCAGCCGTTCAGCATCATGCGTTCGGTCCACCAGGGTTGTCCCCTCTCGTCCCTTTTGTATGTATTGGCTCTCGCGCCGTTACTGCACAAACTGGGGGCGATGAGGGGCTCCCCACGCGAACTAGGATACGGGAAATCCGAGTCGGCTTACGCCGACGACCTCACCGTCGTAGTGTCGAGCAACAAACACGTCCAAATGCTCGGCAACGCACTCAAGGAATACGAAGGGGTGACAGGAGCAAAGATAAACCAGGAAAACTCGGTGGGCTTGCAGCTCGGCACCTGGAGAGGCAAATCCATGCCGTCCGACAGCGTCGTGGGGCGTTGGACGGACGGACCGGTTAAATGTCTCGGGGTCTGGTTCGGTCCGGACCTCCAGATGGAGAAAAACTGGAACGAGGTGAAGAGCAAGGCGGCCTCCCTCACCCAGAAATGGGCCGAGAGGAACCTGTCCTTGAAAGGCCGGGCGGAGGTGGCGAATGCGTACATCGCATCCGTCATCTGCTACCGCCTCACCGTCGTCCCTTGCCCCGGCCCAACTCTCACCAAAATGTAGCGCCTCCTCTTCCGCTTTTTGTGGAAGGGACGCGCTCCCATGGTCAGACGATCCATCTGCTGTCAACACCCGTTGCGTGGACTGGGCATGCCATGGCTGATGATGCGCAAACATGCGCTGAGGCTGCGACATCTCTGATGTTTCCTTGACGGTAAACAGGTGCGATCGCCGTTCGCCAGGCACGTTTTCCCACAGCTCGTGTCCTTGACGGAGCTGCAGTCCTGGCTCAGAAAAAGGCCGAGGGATAGCGCTTGGAAACTGGAATGTCTCCAGGCGCTCACTGCCCTCTGCCAGCTAGGCACCAGTATCGGTGGAACGTCTACCTCGGCGTTCTATAGAGGACTAGTGGAGGGGAAGAGAGACGACGTTCTCGGAGAGATCCTGAGCGTAGAAGATCAGCTGTTTGCTCTCTTCCGGAAAACTTTCAGCCCAGGGCCTATGGCAGTGCTACCGGGATGCGTTGCCGGTTCGAGATAAGCTCTACAGGCACGGAAGTGCCGTCAGTCGCGCCTGTCCGAGATGCACGCAGAGCGACGAAACCGTCGTGGACGCACTCGTTCAGTGCCCGAGCATTGCTGACTTGTGGAGCTATGTCGAACAGTTGCTGTCACGTGTAGGACTGATCCGGTTATCGACTGAGTCAATTCTGCAGATGGTCTCGCCGTCTTCCTTCGAGGAGGAAGGGCAGGCGGTTTTCATCTGCCTGGTGGCCATGGCGAAAGAGATTGTGTGGTGGACAATGTTGAAAGGGTTAAAGACAGATACTTTCCTCTTCGGCGAATCACTAATTAACTTTTTAAAGTTTCATGGAGAGGCAAGTGCTGTCTTCTAGCAAGTTTGTTGAAAGGTGGGTGCATGGAGCGAGAATGGTCCGAGTGAACGGGACCGCTCTGAATATACGCTTGTAGTTTGAGGAATGGGAAAATATTGAGAGAGGGCGCTTGCCCTGGTGGTCAGGGTGGCCGTGGTCTTTTGTGTGGTTTTCGCCACGAGTAACCCTCGCAGGCTTCTCCCTATTGGGGAATTTTTCATTGTTTCAATTTTCATGTTTATTGTTTATATATATATATATGTTTCTATGTCTTTTTTTTCTTTTCTTATATAAATAATAAAAATCTTTACACGCACAAAACCCACATCGTACCGTCCTGTACTGTTCTGTGCCATCTGTAATGTTTTTCTTGATGTCAGCCCTTGTGGCCAATAAAGAAATCATTATTATTATTATTATTATTATGGGTCTGGTCCGAGTGAACGGGCCCACTCTGAGTATGCGCCTGTAGACTGAGGAGTGGGAAAACTGAGAGAGGGTGCTTGCCCTGGTGGTCAGGGTAGCCGTGGTCCTTTGTGTGGTTTTCGCCACGAGTGACCCTTCGAGGCTTCCCCCTTATTGGGGAATTTTTGTCGTTTGAATTTTAATTTATTTTACACGTTTCTGTCTTTTTATAACATTTTAACACGGCCAAAACCCACGTTGTATCGTCCTGTGCCGTCTGTAATGTTTTTCTTCATGTTAGCCCTTGTGGCCAATAAAGAAACCGTTGTTATTATTATTATTATTATTATTATTATTATTATTATTATTATTATTAGTGGATTGGCAGTATCGGTAGAGCGTCAGGACACCATGCATAGAGGTACGGCCCTTTATATTCTGAGTTCAAATCCCGCCTAGGTTAGCTTTGCCTTTCATCCTTACGGGGTTGATAGATAAAGCAACAGTAATACACTGGGGTCGATTTAATCGACTTTCCCCTCCCCTTCAAATGGCTGGCCTTGTGCCTATAGTAGATATCATTATTATTGTTAGCATTAGGGTGGTGGATCAGCAGTATTGGTAGAGCGTCAGATATCATGTTTTGCAGCATAGAGTTATGGCCCTTTACGTTCTGAGTTCAAATCTCGCCGAGGTTATCTTTGCCTGTCATCCTTACGAGGTTGATAAAATAAAGTACCAGTAATACACTCCTCTAAAATTGTTGGCCTTGTACTTGAATCAGAAACCATTATTATTGGATTGGCGGTATCGGTAGAGGGTCGGACGCCATGCTTTGCAGCAAAGAGTTACGGCCCTTTATGGTCTGAGTTCAAATCCCGCTGAGATTAACTTTGCCTTTCATCCTTAAGGGGTCGATAAAATAAAGTACCAGTAATACACTGGGATAATTGCTGGCCTTGTGCCAAAAGTAGAAACAATTATTATTATTATTATCATAGGTTCATGAATAACATCATGGACACCTATTACGAAGCTTCCCGCAAGATTTGAAATAAATCACGCAACATCACCAAAACAAAAGTGAATCTAAACATAAAATGAAGAATATGCTAAACAAGAACCAGCGAACACTATCAAAAATCTATTTTATATTGGGATTGTTTCTGTCATATAGATTCCTTTGTTGACATTGGAAACACGTCAGAAAAGGTTAACCAGTTGAAAAACAGAGACAGCATATTGAAAAGGAGAGATTACAAGCACCGAATAGTAACGACTAAAACAACAGTAAGTTGGAAGGAAAACATGAGAAACGAAAATCAATGCATGTAAGTAACACTCATGTAATTTATTGATATTACAAGTGTTCATAATAAGAAAACACGTGCGTAACGAAAGATAGATAAAGAAATCAAAACAATCACAGACAAACAACAAACACTAAAAAGAGAAACATAAAAGAAAAAAATATGCATAGTTCTTCTGAAAGCGAATAGAAAGTCGTACTTTGAATTTAAAGAAAATACGATGACCTATGCGTGCAAACACGTAAACACTCAGAAGCCAAAGAAACCGTATCCAACAAAAATTATGACATTCTAAATAAAAGGCCGAACTTTATTTCTCAAGTGTCACAAATAAAGTCGAAAAGATATCAATGGATATGAGAGGAATATGTTTTTATTCTGATTTAAATATTTAATAGGGATAAATAGTATCTTGCATAAATATTTACTGAGATGCCGACAGAGCAAGAAATGACACTCGACTGGTTCAATTTGTAAAGAAACTTGTAGGGCAGACTTAATCCCTTACATAACCAATACCCGAGAAAGCGGAATGGGTAAGAAGTGGCCAAGCAAAACTCACAAAACTGCTTAAGACGTACAAGACTAAAAGCCGAGACTAAAGTATTTCTAATTGCAGCATAATATAAAAGCCTCCTCACCAGAAACCACCAAAAATACATAACCAAGCAGAACACAGTAACTGCAGAATATGTGGTTATGGAGAAGAAAACTAACCACATTGATTCTTGCAGCCCAGTCTTAACCAAAAGAGAATATCTCCACAGACATGATAGAATTGAGATTTAAATGCACTGGAAGTTATGTCAACACTACGGAATACCAAAAGAGAAGAGGTAATGCAGACACACACCAGAAAAAGTGTCAGAAAATGACAAAACAACCATACTGTGGGATATGCCAAAACACACAAGAGGGGAGATCAAAGCCAACGGACCGCATATTATAATTAAAAAAACACAATTAGAAATATGTCTTCTAATTGATCTATCAATCCCCACAAGGAAGCCAACAAATTAAAAGCAGAAGCTGAAGTGACAAATAATTATGAGAAAAATGAAAAAAATTGAGAAAATATCCAAATATAAACATTTGGAGACAGAATTATACCGAAAATGGACGATGAAAACAAAAACAATCTTTATAATAATATTACTCTTGGAATGATAAAAATCTACACGAAATGTCGTAGGCGGCTGTTCAATTTATTTCAATATAAAAGCAAAATAAATCAAACAACCGCCCACACCATTTCTTAGGTTTCTCTTTGAGCCCATTCACACCCGCCTACGGACTCTCCTTAGTAGTGGATTGTAAATACGGAAATATTTGGGATATAAAAAAATGATAAGGTAATTTCCTATCGTCTTCACTATTTTACTTTACTTCACAGTGCTCATTTTTTCATCTAATTTCTTATCACCTTGGCATTTTTACCAAACACGCATTGTCGGGTTTCCAAATAGCCAAACAAACTTTTGTTTCGTATTTGTATCTCATATTCCACAATGTTTCGAACAAATATACGTATATATGTGTGTGTGTGTGTGTGTGTGTGTGTGTGTGTGTGTGTGTGTGTGTGTGTGTGTGTGTGTGTGTGTGTGTGTGTGTGTGTGTGTGTGTGTGTGTGTGTGTGTGTGTGTGTGTGTGTGTGTGTGTGTGTGTGTGTGTGTGCGTGTGTGCATGCATATATATATATATATAGTGGCCTAGTGGTAAGGGTATTGGACTTACGATCATAATGTCATGGGTTCGATTCATGGGTTGCATGTTGTGTTCATTTTACGTTGCTTCAGTATACTCAACTTAAACTGAATACTAGCAATAGCTGGAGGTTTAACCCTACGATGAACTGGTGTCCTGTCCAGAGGGAAGTCTAATACTTTCAGTCGCTTCACGCCATGAAACCGGGATAAGCACCGGTCAAATGAGTCTTCTATCATAAGACGGACTTGAGACTTTAGATATATAGAGAGAAAGAAGAGATAATTACACGACTTCAATGATATAAACAACCTGCCCTTCCCGACTAAAGGAAAGTAACATAGTGATATTCACTCAGTTGGTTGTCGGATTTGTCCTACAGCAGATATTCAACATATACCTATAAGTCAGCAATACTCGGACACTAGACGATTATGTACAGGGAGATTTCGTCGCCCTGCGCGCATCTCAAACAGGTTCGGTTGACGGCAATTCCATACCTTTAACCAGTAATGCTCACCGGTATCACTGCCAGGCCAAGGCTTTCTTGAAATTAACCATGGACTCTCTACAGAATGCCATGGCCGAGTGTCCACCGATGGTACTGAGGGCTGTGTGTGCTTAAGACATTCCAGTTTCCTGGCACATCCTCTTAGTGTTCGCTTGACTCAGGACGGCGGAGACAAGCTAAAGAAACACGCGTCTAGGGAACTACAATCATGCTTGTTCACCGTCAAGGAAAAGCTGGAGATGTCGTGGCATCAATAATAATAATTGTTTCTACTTTTGGCACAAGGCCAGCAATTATCCAGTGAATAACTGGTACTTTATTTTATCGACCTCGTAAGGATCTAAGGCAAAGTTAACCTTGGCAGGATTTGAACTCAGATCACAAATGGCCGTAATCTATGCTGCAAAGCATGGCGTCCGATCCTTTACCGATACTGCCAATACTAATTTTGTTTTCTTCACTAAAAACACATCCACTGTTATGGATTGATGTGAATATTTTAAAAAGTAGTATTAGAATTATTTTAAGCAATAATATTCTGAGGTTTACAATTATTCTTATCTTTTCTTTCCGTCTTTCATCCAATCTTCCTTTCATTCTGTCACTCTTTTCTTTCATTCCTATATTCATACAACTCTGCAGCAGACAAAATCTGTCTTCAAGTATTTTCATGATATAAATAAATCCTTATATCTGTACATATATATATATATATATATATATATATATATATATATATATATATATATATATATATATATATATATATATATATATATTACTCTCTCTCTCTCTCTCTATATATATATATATATATATATATTTATTTATGTGTGTGTGTGTATGTATGTATGTATGTATGCATGTATGTTTGTTTGAATTTTTGTATGTATGTGTGTATTTATGTATGTATGTATACATGCATGTATGTATGCACGCATATATGTATGGATATATGTATGTATGTATGAATGTATGTATGTATGTATGAATGAATGTATGTATGTATTTATGTATGTATGTATGTATGCATGCATGTATGTATGTATGTATGTATGTATGTATGTATGTATGTATGTATGTATGTATGTATGTATGTATGTAAAGCACGAGAGTGGTCATGAAGTCATGAAGTTACAATTCCATTCCATTTCGGACTTGTACATATAAATCAATTGACGTATTGGCCAAATTTAATGGCTTGCAATCAGTTTATCTAATTGAAAAACTTACTATTCTTTGTTTTGTTGGCATGGTGACAAAAATATATAATAATACAAGAAAAGAAAAAAGAACTTTTCAATGCCTTAATCAGAGAATGGGGATGGAAAGAAAAAACAATTTTACCAAGTAAATTCACAAAAGAGCAAAAATTATTATCACCTTTGAAGCGAAATTAAATCATACAAAACTAACGGAATGTCAGCTAATTTACTGTCTATAGCAGCAAAATACTACTACTACTAGTACTACTACTACTACTACTACTACTACTACTACTACTACTACTACTACTACTACTACTACTAAAAATAATAGTAATAATGATAATGATAATAATAGAAAAAGCATTCGTCATTATAGTGAAGCTGTTGCAAGTCACCATCAATTATTTATACTTTAAATATAGACACACATTAACACAAACAGATATATTATTTTATCGTTTTATTCTTGTGTCCTTTTATTCATTAAACTGCGGTTATGATGGGGATGACTGTACACACACACACACACGCACGCACACACGCACACACATACACACACATACACACACACACATATATATATATATATAATATATACTTATATATATATATATATATATATATATATATATATATATATATATATATATATATATATACACATATATATATATACATATATATTTATATACCTATATATATATATATATATATATATATATATATATATATATATATATATATATATATATATATATATATATTATATATACGAGCTGTGTCAGAAAAGTTCCAGGACTGATGTCACAAAAGATTTATTTCAAACCCAAACTTCACACTAAGAGTTTTCTCCTTCAAAGTAATCCTCCTGGAGTATGTAACTGTAATCTTAGCTCTCTGCAGCGATCAAACTTTTTTCTTCATAATTTTATATACATGTCCTCTGTTTCAGGTCGTCAAGCAATGAGCACCGAGCAACGAACCAACTTGAAAACTACGTCAGAAGCACTGGGATTGCTGCAGCAAGTGTATGAACATGAGACGATGTCACGCTCACGTGTTTTTGAGTGGTGCAAGAGGTTTAAAGAAGGACGCGAGGACGTGGAAGATGACCACAGGAGCGGAAGGCCCTCAACAACCAGGACTGAGGTCAACGTTGACCGCGTCAGGCAGATGGTGCGTAGCGATCGTCGGCTGACTGTTCGACTGATGGCAAATGAGCTGGGCATGAATCGGGACAGCGTCTGGAAGATTCTCACTGAAGATTTGGACATGCGGAAAGTCTGCCTGAAGATGGTGCCAAAACTGCTGAACGATGACCAGAAGGGTCGACGCATGCTAGTGTGCCAGGACATCCTCGAGCGTCTTGAAACCGAACCAGACTTGCTAGGGACAGTCATCACTGGTGATGACTGTCATGGATCTTCGAGTATGACCCGGAGGGGACCCGTTTTGAAGACATGGATGACATCAAAAAGACCGTGACGACGAAACTGCGGAGGATCCCGGAAGAATCCTTCCAGGAGTGCATGCAAGCGTGGCAGAAAAGGATGGAAAATTGCATTAGACTCCAGGGGGATTACTTTGAAGGAGAAAACTCTTAGTGTGAAGTTTGGGTTTGAAATAAATCTTTTGTGACATCAGTCCTGGAACTTTTCTGACCCACCTCGTATATATATATATATATATATATATATATATATATATATATATATATATATATATGAGAATTAGAACCCTGCAACCATTAAGCTCTAAGTATAAAGTACAAATAAATACTGAGCCGATTAACAATATATAGTAAGAAACACAGTAAACCGTATGTCTAAAATGACAAGGGTTGAAAAACCACATATGCTTGAAATATTTAACCACGAAACAGACAGAATGACAGAATGAAAATAAAAATATTATCATAATAATACAAACCGCCTCAATAACCATTATATCTCTCGGACAGATTATCCCTAATCTGTTTCGCCCTGAGTGTGTTTGTAACAGATAATCCTGGGCTCCATCAGCGAGAGATTGCGATTAAATGCCACAAACACTATTTGCCAACGTTCACACAGAAAGATGAATTCATCACCTCGTGCTTCGCCAGTCAAACGTGGTAAGCGCGTGTTGAACAGAAATAACAGTCCAACACGCACAACTTAATAGCTCAACTTGTAAGGGAGCAGAAATATATATATGAGAATTAGAACCCTGCAACCATTAAGCTCTAAGTATAAAGTACAAATAAATACTGAGCCGATTAACAATATATAGTAAGAAACACAGTAAACCGTGTGTCTAAAATTACAAGGGTTGAAAAACCACATATGCTTGAAATATTTAACCACGAAACAGACAGAATGACAGAATGAAAATAAAAATATTATCATAATAATACAAACCACTGCTCCCTTACAAGTTGAGCTATTAAGTTGTGCGTGTTGGACTGTTATTTCTGTTCAATACGCGCTTACCACGTTTGACTGGCGAAGCACGAGGTGATGAATTCATCTTTCTGTGTGAACGTTGGCAAATAGTGTTTGTGGCATTTAATCGCAATCTCTCGCTGATGAAGCCCAGGATTATCTGTTACAAACACACTCAGGGCGAAACAGATTAGGGATAATCTGTCCGAGAGATATAATGGTTATTGAGGCGGTTTGTATTATTATGATAATATTTTTATTTTCATTCTGTCATTCTGTCTGTTTCGTGGTTAAAAATTTCAAGCATATGTGGTTTTTCAACCCTTGTAATTTTAGACACACGGTTTACTGTGTTTCTTACTATATATTGTATATATATATATATGATAAAGAGAGATAAACACAGATATATACATATGTGCGTTCAAATTATAAGGGACCTAAATCGCTAGGGTGAATAAGATACTATGAACAATACGGTTTGCCAGACTCAATTAAAAGAGTAATTTAAGAAATAGTACAAACCGAATCGTGTTAACTATCAAACATCCAGACAGACTTTGGTAAAAGTGTTCCGCATCAAAGTGAAGGGATTTACCAATCCGATTGCTCTTCAGTGGATGTAAAAATTAGTAAACCCTTCACTTCTAGGTTTCTTAGAAAACTAAATAAAGCGCGTGTTTAAGAAATAAAAAAAAACGCACATGACATTCAGTCCCCAGCGTGTTTCGTAAAACGTAGGTTACTAAAAATAGCAGCCAGATTTACTCGACATTTAAAAAGCTCTACAAAATTGTAGGAGCTGAGTTTATCAAAAGTATATATTGAGTTAGAAACTCTCAATAATATATTGACATAAGCAATAATATATATATATATATATATATATATATATATATATATATATATATATATATATATATATATATATGGAGAGAGATGGGGGGAGAGATAGATAGATAGACAGGAAATCTGGAATGCAGGAAGTTAGCTGTGAGATTTTCTTCATTTCTAAACATTTCAACTCAATGTCATCACATTGAAAAGCTGATATTTAGCTTTATTTAAGACGGTAACCGAGGTTAAGTGTCGTTTAGCACAAAGCGCTCAGCTAGAATTTGAGAGGTACCGGGGTATTTTACCCGATTAACTAAGCTGTGTTCTTCACAGCTACCTTCCTGCCTTCTATATTTTCTATATTTTCTCAGCATACATATATATATGTGAGTCTGTGTGTGTGTGTGCGCGCGCGCGTGTGCACGTGTGTGTACTTATATATGCATTCGTGTTTGCGTGATTGAAGGGTTAAGATGTTCGTGATGTAACCATGAAATCCCGGCTTTAATCGAACTGTCAGTTCTTTAACCCTTGAGCATTCACATTACTCTATATATACTATTAGATTTTCATAGTAAAGGCTTTACCTCGCATACAATAAAGAAATCATAATTATCTCACATAATATCGAATCTATGAGATTTTGAAAGTATTTATTTTGAGAACAATACCTTAACATCAGTTTGAGCGACCAGTTACAGCCAGTAGAGAAAGGTAGAGAATTCTGGCCGGTTTGAACATTAAAGGGTTAAGTCTTCTACCATAGATTCTACTCAACACCAGCGTTATGGTAGAAACTGCCCGAACCGAAAACTGCCATACTGATTCTATTTTATAGAAATTACGTTAAGTGTACGAGTTTCTGAGTCTTGGTGGAATAGGAATACTCAGCGAATTACATTATAATTTAATGAATTGGTAGTTTCATCGACGCGAGTATGCCTGTGAGGCACTGTGTTTGAATCCGCTGAATGTCCTCTTGGGCAAGTCGTTTTTATCAGAGCCTCAGGTCAACCCAAACTAAATTGAGTAGACAGACACTATGTGGAAGTCCGTCAGAAGGATTTCACTTGTTATTAAAGTACTAAGCCATGTTACATATTCTGTGACATTGAGAATTACTTGCGCTTATTCGTGTGTATGGAATATGGATTCA
>OZ024741.1:81616813-81636813 GCA_964016885.1 Eledone cirrhosa | reverse complement strand
ATACGTTTGTCATTTATTTATGAGTATTTTTAAATGATTTTGGGGGTGGGTGGGGCATTTTGTCTTGCTTTTTGGCTAAATCGACCGGGGATCCTACAGAACCGGTTGGTTTTCTTGCATCAGCCATTAACACATCGTTCCTCACGCGTAAAGTCTACGTATACCGGATTAGCACATTAGTTACACAACCGTTGACAGGAAAAATTACCAACAACTGGCTGTGATGCGTTCTCAAGTATTACAAGAGTAAAGGAGTAGTTAAAAGCTAAACTTTACCAAGCGTTAAGGAATAGCATTGCAATGAACGTAGTACCCACGTGAATGGCGCTCAACTATTTCTTCAATGCAAAGCTCGAAGTTTACATTCTCTGAACTAAAGCATGTGCTCTGAGACACGAGGGAATGAAAGCTGTACGAAAGGTCTCAGTGACAGCGGCACAGCATGACGATAAAGCCATAATTTGGTCTATGGCAGACAAGGTTAGATGCGTATAGCACGAAATAAGACATTGGCTGGCGATGCTCATTTGCATAAAGTGCAAAATTGACTGGCTAGGATTAGTTGGCAGTAGTACTAACGTAGTGCTTCATATTAGGGGGGGGGGTCTATGGAGCCATATGATATGCCTATATACAATAAACATGTTAGAGTATTCCTATGAATGTTTGAAACACTTATACATAAACATATATTTATATATATAGTGTAGTGCACCTGAGCACTGTACAGAATAATTTTATTATTATTATTACAGCTGTATTTATCTTGCTTTATGTTCATACGAGTTATCACCAAGTCACAACCAGTGACCTCAAGGGACAACAAGGTCCGCCATGTTCAAGAAAGAACATACATACTCACACATGCATCTTTAGGTGTTTAGACTTGTGATGTACTTATATTGACAGAATCTTCCTTAGTATATAGGCAGTCCCCATTAGTACTCTCTTTTGTATTTCTCCTATACGCGGGTTTCCTGGGATTTGCGATAAGTAATCATTAGACCCCTTAGGTATCATTCCTAGAGCGCCTACAACCACTGGTATTGTTTTAGTTCTCAATTTCCACATTTTTCCAATTTCTATCTCCAGGTCCTTATACTTGCTCAATTTTTCAAATGTTTTTATAGATACATTCTTGTTTATTGGAACGGACATATCAATTAGCAGGCATACCCTCTGTTTAAAGTCCTTCAGTAATATATCAGGTCTATTTGCATCTATTTTTCGGTCTGTTTGGATGCTAAAGTTCCACAAGATTGAGATGTGATCTTTTTCAAGTATGGGAGGTGGTTGATGCTCCCACCAATTCTTTTGATGGGGCAGGTCAAAATGCTTACACATTATCCAATGTATGTATTGTGCAGCTCTGTCATGCCTGTTTAGGTATTCCGTTGAAGCTATAGGACTGCACATTGAAATTATATGATCAGTGGTCTCTGGTTGTTTTTTACATACACGGCATAATGGGCTGCATCCATTTATTATTATGTTGGCTTGGTAATTTTTTGGTGGCAGACACTGATCTTGTACTGATATAATCAGTCCTTCAGTCTCCGATTTCAGTCCAGAGGATGCCAACCACTGATGGGTTAAAGTTTTGACAACATCAGGATTGTTAGCTCGTTCTGGGTATTTTCCATACATTATTATTATTCATGCTTTCCAGCATAGTTACGTCCCTTTACGATCTGAGTTCAAATCCCGCCGAGGTTGACTTTGCCTTTCATCCTTACGGGGTCGATAAAATAAAGTACCAGTAATGCACTGGGTAATTGCTGGCCTTGTGCCTAAAGTAGAAACAATTATTATTATTATTATTATTATTATTATTATTATTATTATTATTATTATTATTATTATTACAGCTGCATTTATCTTGCTTTATGTTCATACGAGTTATCACCAAGTCACAACCAGTGACCTCAAGAGACAACAAGGTCCGCCATGTTCAAGAAAGAACATACATATTCACACATGCATCTTTAGGTGTTTAGACTTGTGATGTACTTATATTGACAGAATCTTCCTTAGTATATGGGCAGTTCCCATTAGTACTCTCTTTTGTATTTCTCCTATACGCGGGTTTCCTGGGATTTGCGATAAGTAATCATTAGGTCCCTTAGGTATCATTCCTAGAGCGCCTACAACCACTGGTATTGTTTTAGTTCTCAATTTCCACATTTTTCCAATTTCTATCTCCAGGTCCTTATACTTGCTCAATTTATCAAATGTTTTTATAGATACATTCTTGTCTATTGGAACGGACATATCAATTAGCTGGCATACCCTCTTTTTAAAGTCCTTCGATATTATATCAGGTCTATTTGCATCTATTTTTCGGTCTGTTTGGATGCTAAAGTTCCACAAGATTGAGATGTGATCTTTTTCAAGTATGGGAGGTGGTTGATGCTCCCACCAATTCTTTTGATGGGACAGGTCAAAATGCTTACACATTATCCAATGTATGTATTGTGCATCTCTGTCATGCCTGTTTAGGTATTCAGTTGGAGCTATAGGACTGCACATTGAAATTATATGGTCAATGGTCTCTGGTTGTTTTTTTACATACATGGCATAATGGGCTGCATCCATTTTTTATTATGTTGGCTTGGTAATTTTTTGTTGGCAGACACTGATCTTGTGCTGATATAATCAGTCCTTCGGTCTCCGATTTCAGTCCAGAGGATCCCAACCACTGATGGGTTAAAGTTTTGTCAACATCGGGGTTGTTAGCTCGTTCTGGGTATTTTCCATACAGAGGCTTTTCTTGCCATTTCTTAGCCAGTTTCGGTAGCAGTTCTTTCTTTGCAGTTACTTTTACCTGCTTTGCTTTTTATGTGTTTTCCATTTCAGCAGTAAATGGGACTTCTGAAATTTGTAGTCCATTACTGTATCTTTGTGCATCTTTTGTAATGGAGTATGATCTGTTGATGCTTTCGTGTTTCAAAACGAGTTTGATCATCCAATCATGTGATTCCCTTAGATATGTAGATAATCCAATTGTTGCAGTTTTCAACGCAATGTCTAACTGGATTAACCCACGTCCTCCTTCTTTCCTTGGGAGATATATTCTATCTGTATCTGCCTTAGGGTGATGCATTCTGTGCATGGTTAAGAATTTTCGAATTTTTGTATCGAGCCTACGGATCTCTGTGCTTGACCAGTTGATGACATTGTAACTGTAGGTTACTACTGGTATGGCAAGCGTGTTTATGGCATCGATCCTATTCCTTGCATTCAATTCCGTTCTTAAGATTGCTCTTACTCTGCGGTAACATTCCTTCCTTATCATTTCCCTCATTGTCGAGTGCTTGATTCCGTCTCCTTCACAAACACCTAGATATTTGTAAGTTTCCTCTTGATCAAGTTCTCTTATCACATTCTCCCGATCAAGATTAATGTCTGAACTTTTCAGCAGCTTTCCTCTGGTGAACGTTGCTTTGGCGCATTTATCTAGTCCAAACTCCATTTTAATGTCATCACTGAACTGCTCCACAGTGGATAATAGCCCTTGCAATTGTTCATCATTTTTTGCAAATAGTTTCAGGTCATCCATGTAGAACAAGTGATTAATGGTTTTGTCATAGACTTTATATCCATGTTTTGTTTCATTGAGCATTTTACTTAATGGTATAAGTGCGATGCAGAATAAAAGCGGTGATAAAGAGTCACCCTGAAAAATTCCACAATTAATATTAACTTCTCCAGCTTCCAGTGATTTTGTTTCACTATTCAAAAGGAGTGTCGTTTTCCATGTCTTCATGCTGATTGACAAAAACCTCCTGACAACGGAAGATATTTTGAAAATATCTAAACATTTTTCAATCCAACTGTGTGGCAAACTATCGAATGCTTTTTTATAATCTATCCAAGCAATTGATAGATTTTTGTGTCTATTATGACAATCTTCCAGTATCATTTTGTTAACCAAAAGCTGATCCTTACAGCCATATGAGCCTCGTTTACACCCTTTCTGCTCAATGGGAAATAGGTCATTTGTTATCAGGTGGTCATATGTATATTCAGTTAGGACTGATGTTAACATTTTATACATTGTTGTCAAGCAAGTTATCGGTCTGTAATTTTTGGGATTGTTTGTCTCATCATTCTTCGGAAGCAGGAATGTAATGCCGTTAACTAGCCATGATGGTATCTTTTCTGGCTCCTTAACTATTTCATTGTAAAGTTGGGCTAACAGCTCATGAGACTCTGTGAAGGCATTTATCCAAAAATTTTGTATTTTGTCTTTTCCTGGGGATTTCCATTTGCTAGTTTTTCTTAGAGCCAAACGCAACTGTTCAACTGTTATATTTTCCCATATTTGTTCCTCAAGGTGAGCTGTATCTTTCATTTGTCTGTCTATCCATGGGGCATGTATATTATGAACTTTTTCTTCGGCCCAGATCTTTTCCCAGAATTCTTGCACTTCCTCCTTGGGTGGTATTGATTTAGCAGTTATTGTTGACTTACCAATTTTTCTGTAGAAGTTTTTTTGGTTGTTTTTGAACATATTATTGTCCTTATAGAATCTAGATCGTTTTTCAAAGCGCCTTATACGAGCAGCTTGGGCCGACACTTTTTGCTTGATTATTTCTATCAGCATGTCTATGTCACTTGTTAATTTTATACTGTACTTTCTTTTCAATTTTCTAAGTTTAGTTTGTTTAACATGTTCACCTACTTTATAGTTTGTTAAAATTTCTATGTCAGATCGGAGAAGGTTTATTTGGCGATTGATGTTCTCATGCCAAGTAGATTTCTTGTGGGAATTCCTTTGTTTTTTCATCTTCACTCCACATAAGTGAGTGGTGACTTTAGCCGATGCATAATAGAGATGATTTAAATCAGTAATGTTTAGTTTGTTTGTGATGATAATGTTTTTGAGAATTATGTTAGTCTTGTGTATTATCTTTTGGTTCTGTTTGGAGTTCTGGATCTGAGGGAGGGTGTCTCGTTCCCCCATGTCAGATTCTTTCATTTTCCTCCATTCGATCATAATTTCATCCTTCAAGTTGGCAAGTTCATTCTCATTCATTTCTTTATCATTTACGATCTCATTGTTTTCATTTTGAGTTTCATCTTGAGCATGCACTCCCTCCACTTTTTCGATCCTTTCTTTAATTTGTTCTGTTGTCAGTGATTCCGCCCCAACCCTGGGATTCGAAGTGTTACAATTTACCTCGTTTTCACTGACACATGTTTCATTTTCCCTTCGCTGACTTTGTGCTAATAGCTTGATCTGATCAATTTCTATATCAGTTAGTAACTTTTTTTTTACAATATTTCTTCGTATATTGGTTAGTTTGTTACTGTCAATATAGCCTCTATTTTCGGGATGTTTCTTTTTCCAGTTGATATATGTCTGTTCTGTATTCGATGTGTTTGATGGGTAGTATATGGCAGTGTAGAAAGCCTCAAGGACTTCTTTATTATCTTCCCTTGACCATTTTTCTCTCTTTTTCTTTGGATTTCTTGGTGCTGAGCATGGAGGGCCAACAGTAGGAGTATTCCGGTTATGGGAGGTCTCCAGCTCCGAAGTGATGGGAAGGTTTGAACCATTAGCTGATTTTTCGACCCCAGTCTGGTTCCTCTCTGAGGGACGTGGCCCTTTTTGACCCGGGTGACGGCCGATCCGGTATGAGATTTTATCATTAGACATTTACTTTATTTTGTCGCGTTTTATCCTTATCCGCCAAGGGGTAATTATTTCGTGTTATCACTTCTAGGACGTTATTATTATTATTATTATTATTATTATTATTATTATTATTATTATTATTATTATTATTATAATTATATATATATATATATATATATATATATATATATATATATATATATATATATATATATAATATATATATATATATATAAATACATACATATATATATATATATACACACATACATATACCATATACACACACACATATGCACATACATATATATTCTCTCGGTAAATGTAACAATTATCCTCGGCAATATATATTTTTGAAATATTCAATTGTATATATCTATAAACAGCTGCTGTTTCGGGATGTCGTCACACGTCAGACCGAACTGCTAGATTATTAATTAATAATATCATATTCAATATAGAAGGAAGTCAAGATAGAAGGAAGCTAGATAATAATTGATTAATTCTTCATTGAAATAATATTCGTTATAAACTAAGCGTTTCAAATTTATCATCTTATTCTATTCTCCTAATTTCTGAGAAAACGACATGACACTATATTATTGGAAGCCATTATCACTTATCATCTAACCTTCTTGACTTGAAGTACATCCCGAAACAGCTGTCTCTAGATATAGATTATCATATGTATATATGTATATATATATATATATATATATATATATATATATACATAACCCACTCACTTATTTTCTTTTTCTCTTACCATCTATCGCATTTCTCACCCTCTCCCACTTCACCCTCACCATCTCACTTCCGTTTTCCTTCGTCTCTCCCTCTTTGCACCTGTTCATGCTAAGATCAGACGTTTTCCTCTTCACTCCCTCTCGTGCTGTTAATCCGGATTCAGAGCTTACGTTCGGTCTCCTTTTTAACTTCTTCTCTCCCATTGGTTACTGCAACTTACATGTGCTACTGTCTCCTGTTTTCTCCTCTTTATCTGTATGATTTTCTTCTGTTTATTTTCTTTTTCTGTCGTGCTCTTCGCTATCGTCTCTGTGTTTTTTTTTTGTTTCCTTTCTTCCCTAATAACTATACCTCTTAGTTATTAACGCATTGTAGTGAGATGAACTATCTTTAATGCGTCGAAACATCAGTGACCCACGCCAGACAGCTGAAGAGCAAGAATTGTCCTTTTGTTTGTTTCCCTTACATTTTCTAAACAATATTTATTAGTAACCACACAGCGCCTTTGATACTTTTAATTCATATATATACAAATGAATATATGAGAGGGATGAACACCGATACAAGTATACATGTGTTCGAATTGTAAATGACCAAGTCTTTGAGCTATTTATTTGTAAAAGACTATTTTAAGTTTATAACTCAATATATATATATATATATATATATATATTAGAAATAGAATAGTTTTCACCGTATTTTTTACTAAAGAAATTTTAGCCTGATAATGGGGTTTAGAACCCTCAGATAAATGGAAAAATATGAGTATTCGCGTACAATGGAGTCGAACTCACATCTTTGGTTATCTAGACCACTGTGCTACCATTACACCAACACATCACCCATCTCCTTCCATTCAAATTAGAAGCTACATTCTTAGCAAGTATAAATGATAATTATAAGTATGTTTTGAAACAGTGAGCGAGTTTGAAATTAGAAATAGAATAGTTTTCACCGTATTTTTGACTAAAGAAATTTTAGCCTGATAATGGGCTTTAGAACCCTCAGATAAATGGAAAATGATACTTTCAAAACATACTTACTTGTCATTTATACTTGCTAAGAATGTAGCTTCTAATTTGAATGAAAGGAGATGGATGATGTGTTGGTGTAATGGTAGCACATTGGTCTGGATAACCAAAAATGTGGATTCGACTCCCATGTACGTCAATACTCATCTTTTTCCATCTATCTGAGGGTTCTAAACCCCATTATCAGGCTAAAATTTCTTTAGTCAAAAATACGGTGAAAGCTATTCTATTTCTAATTTCAAACTCGGTCACTGTTTCAAAACATACTTACTTGTCATATATATATATATATATATAGGGATGAGAGAGTGAAAGAGAGAGGGAAAATGTGAAGTTGGAAATAGCATGGGAAAAATATTTTTAAGGGTCTGTTTTTCTTCTTTAATTCGTCAAAGTGATATTATTGAAAATATGAGAGGGACAATTCTTTTTTAAAAAAAGTTTTATAATGTATATAAAGTATATGAAGAATTACCGGTTTCGATGTATTGTTAAAATCCATCTTATCAAATGTTGACTATTGAAATAAAAATTAAAAATAATTAATATATATATATATATATATATATATATATATGTGTGTGTGTGTGTGTGTGTGTGTGTGTGTATACACACACATATATATATATATATATAAATACATTATCGGAGAAAGCTTTTAGCGATACTCCGGCCAAATTCCAACTCACTCAACAAACATTAGGAAATAAGTGAGTATATTCCTAATTAAATGTTCGGGGTGCTAACTAAATGCATTGTGTGGAAAATTGGCTGTATTATTTCATATGAGATATATCTCTTCCCAGACGGACGTCTCGTTTCATTATAAGATTCCTACAATTTGGGTGAAATTATACCAATTTATGTAGGAGCTTGTATAGGATCAACAGATAATATTCAAGTGGGCTCTTATAATTCATCAGTGGGTGCCCAATAATACTAATATTGATAATCTAACCAATATATATATATATATATATATATATATGCATATATATATATATATATATATATATATATATATATATATATATATATATATATATATATATATATACACACACACATATATGCACGCACACACGCAAGCACACACACATATATATATATATATATATATATATATATATATATATATATGTGTGTGTGTGTGTGTGAATGCATATGAAACAAATACAAATAAGAAATACGTTTTGTCACGTGGAAGCCCGACAATGCGTATTTGGTAAAAATGCCGAAGGTAATAAGACAGTAGAAGAAAAAAGAACACACTTAAGTAAAGTGAAGATATTAGGAAGTTACCTTAGCAATTTTTAGTAATCGAAAATATTTTCCGATTTACAATTCATTATCAAGAGGAGTGCGTAGGTGGGAGACTCTGAGAGAACCCTGATAAATGCCGTGGGGGGCTGTTTGATTTATGTCTTTAACAAAAGCAAAATAATTCGAATAGCCGCCTACATTTGTCAAGTTTCTTTCCTTGATAATACATGTTACATACGACAATATTTGGGATTATTAAAAATTGCCAATGTAACTTCATATCGTCCATATATATATATATATATATATATATATATATATATATATATATATATATATATATATAATGTGTATAACCGAAGTTGCAGCTGCGAGTACTAGATTCGTAATCGATTTTCGAAGGTGTCACAAAGCACTCAATGAGGGAGTAATCAATAAATCATTCCACAGAATAATTACAATAAGTAATAGTGACACAATGAAAAATACGACCCGAGGCATGTTGCCTCCTAAATACTACAACTAGGAAATATACAGAGAGGTTGTAGACGAACCTGGCCCTAATCGATAGATATTATATATTAATCGATAAAAATCTTCGATGGGTTTCTGGGAAAGCGGGAGCTACACACCATGTTGCGTAATGTTTATGCAAGTCAGTAATGTAACCTAAGATGTAACGGGGATTTCCCTTCGTCACAGGTCTTTCGTTCCAGCATTCACTTTCCACGGCTTAAGAGACAGTATTGCCTTTCTACTGTAGTAGTAAATATGGCAGTGAGGTCACGTGTTCTTTCTAAAAAAAAAGAGGAAGTTCACGTCCGAGTTTTGGCGGGTACATTCAAAACTGTGAACAAAAGAATTTATTCACAGCCTCGAAGTAAACTCTCAACAAGGTTTTGAAACAAACAATTAAACAATCAATTAATCAATTGATTAATTATAGAAGAAGAAGAAGAAGAAGAAGAAGAAGAAGAAGAAGAAGAAGAAGAAGAAGAAGAAGAAGAAGAAGAAGAAGAAGAAGAAGAAGAAGGCTATCACTCTCTATATAAAATTATTTGTCTCTCTGTCTGTTCCTATGCATTCTCAAACGGCTGGACCAAATCAAATCAAATTTTACAATGTAATAGTATTGGAGCCCGTGAGTGTCATCATGTCATTTTTATTTTGATGTGGATTAAAACAATATGACATTTTATCTAAAATATTATTTCTATAATGAACTATAGTAAACCACCACCACTACGACGACGACGACGACGACCGTCACATTTTGTATATGAGTGTGAATGTGTCGGTGAGTGTGAATGTGTGTGTATGTGTTTGTGAGTTCGTTGCGTACGTTAGGCCTCAGAGAATTAAACACACATACACATCTACACATACATATAGCCTTAATAAGTCGCATACATATTATCTTTACACACAGACAATTAAACACACATACACACATCTACACATACAGATACATATGCGAAGATAAATAGGTGTGCGTGAATGTATGTTTGTGTGTGTGTCTGTCTCAGTATATGTATGTGAGAGTGTGTGTGAGTGTATGTGTGAGTGTATGCGTGTCTGTGAGTGTATGTGAGAGTGTATGTGTTTGTCAGTGTATGTGTGATCATTTTTATTTTCATTTGATGTAGCAACTGTCAAAAGAATGAGCTGAAATGCTATGCGCCTGTCACAGTGAATGTATGTCTGTGATTGTCTGTCTTAGTATATGTATGTGAGAGTGTATGTGTGTGAGTGTGTTGCAACAATTTGTTCATTTGGACACCAACAAAAAATTACACAATGAATATTGTTTACCCTAAGGTGCTTCAAGATTGACAGATTTTCATTTCTAAATGTTATTATCATTACAATTTTGATATTTTTTTTTATAAAATATAGATATTTTCAAATAATTATGAGAAAAAAAACATATCTTCGTATTTATTGTTTACTAATCCGAATAAGAACAGCAGTAACCTGGGCAACGCCGGGTTATTCAGCTAGTAAACTATAAATTAGTTCAAAGAAGAAAAACCTAAATTTTACACCCTAAGGTTTGTGTAAAGGACGTCGCACAATCCTTACACAGCCTTCCTTTGGTAAATACTTATTTCATTGTTTGTTTTTACATGGAATGATATGGCAATATTCCAATATACTTAGAAGACTCTTTTAGGCTTGTCTACCCATCGTAAACAAAAAGCAACAGATACAATATTGTTTTCGAATTTACGCCCAAGTTCAGCAATTTTATTTTTTTTTTTATGAGTTGATTAAATTGACCCCAGAACCTTACTGGTACTGTATTTTAACGAGCCCCTGGTAATTTATTTCATCGACCCTAGAAGGATGAAAGGCAAAGTTGATGTCAGTGAGATTTGAAGTCAGAACATAATGAACCGAAACAAATACATTTTAGCATTTTTCCCGACGCGCTAAAGTCTTCGTCAATCCAATCATAATTGATTCTACTATCGGTAGAAGGCCAGCAATTTTATCGTCTCCGTAAGGATAAAAATCAAAGCTAATCTCGGCATGATTTGAACTCAGAACGTAAAAGGCTTTAACTATATGTCGCAAAGCCTGTTGTCCGATGCTGTACCGATACTGCCAATCCTCCACCTTTAATCTAATATTTATAAAGTAAGGTTTTCATTTGTTCGCCACAAGCGCTCGCACAAAGAATACAATAAATGTTCTGAACACATGGGTGGCTGAACAAAATAAAGTTATATAAAAATGAGGGTTGATAGAACGGCATTAGATGCCAGTAGTTGCAACTGGTAGATAGTATTAGTAATGGAAAGACCAATGGAAACATTGTTTCCTTGGTCCAATTTAATGAGATCCACCCCACTTGACAGGCGAATGAGGTCTGGGATATTGTCAATTGATCAGAGCGAGCGAACGAGATAAATGAAACTAGTTTGGGTTTGTTTAATATGTGGAACAGCCGGTTAAACCAAGCCTATTACATAACTGCTGCTTAATTTTTCAACCCTGCAAAGATGAAAAGTCAAGTTTAATTTCGTCATGATTTGAACTCAGAAAGAACGCACATGAATATAACTAAAACACAGAAGGTATTTTCTACACCACTCTACCCCTTTCTCATTTTACCAACTCCAAACCCACCCTGCCTCGTCGCCCTTTATATTAAAATAATAATCTAATTTCAAAAATGTCTAATTCAAATACAAACACCTGCATCAGGTGTGTAGAAAGTTTGAAATTTTTTTTGGCAGTTTGTAATTTTCTTTATATTTGATTCTATTTCTTCAGCAAAGTCCTGGTGTAAAATGAATTGTTTCCCCAATATTATAATTAAGAGTGAAGAGAAAGATACACAAAGCAGGAATAATAATATCCATCAGCAGGCTAGCATGTGAGAGGGGAAGGGAGAGGGGTGGAAATGCTAATGACAAAATATGTTCACACTGTTTCTTTATAACACTCTCAGACACATCTAAACACGTGTATATATATATACCACACAGACAGACATAAATATATAAATATTTACTCATTTACTCATTTGCACTAAACAACTTATATGTTACGTGATATATATATATATATATATATATATATATATATATATATATATATATATATATATATGTGTGTGTGTGTGTGTGTGTGTGTGTGTGTGTTTATATATATATATATATATTACGTATATATATATATATATATACACACACATATATATATATATATATATATATATATATATATATACGTGATCGAACAACTAAATGCTTATCATCGATAATTATTTGACTGGAATGTAACTTTCATTATGTAATTTCCCTGGTATATTTTGGGTGGACTAACTTGTAACTTGCAAGAAATAATACACATTTTGAAACATGCGTAGTGTAATGCTCACGATGTAATGTTTGTGATGTAACCTGTAATGAGTAACTCGCCGTGGTTTGACTTCTGTGATATAACTTATATAAAGTGATGCACGTGATGCAAAGCACTTGAGGCATTTGAATAACATTATATATCTATTATTACTATTCTGTTGTATGTAACATGCCGCAAGTTATATGTGGTGTAACTTCAGCTATGTAACTTGAATCATTTAAATTACGTAACGTATCTTGGTAATGTAACATACTCGATGTTACTATACTGTGGTATGTAACATACAATATTATATGTGGTGTAACTTCAGCTATGTAACTTGAGTCATTTAAATTACGTAACGTATCTTGGTAATGTAACATGCTCGATGTTACTATACTGTGGTATGTAACATACAATATTATGTGTGGTGTAACTTCAGCTATGTAACTTGAGTCATTTAAATCACGTATCTATCTTGGTATTGTAACCAACTCGATGTTACTATTCTGTTGTATGTAACTTGCGTGGCCGAACTCGAGGAATGTGGCTTGGTTATGTAATTTCCTTAGTATAACACGTAGTTTAGCACGAGGTATGACACGAGATATAACAAGTGATATAACATGTGACATAACTCGAAAAATATATTTCCAATCATAAATATATGTATATATGTGTGTGTGTGTATGTGTGTGTGTGTGTGTAAATGTATATGTATATATATGTATATATATATACACACACACATAAACTATTTGCAATAATTTTCAACACTTCTTAACGTTCAGAGAAAGGAGCATGAAAGAAAGTGGGTGAGAGAGAAAGAGAGAGAGAGGGGAAGAATGATGAGTCCACATATCTAGCAGGTGATAATGAGACTATAAAAGAAATTGAATTGAACACACACACACACATATATATATATATATATATATATATATATATATATATATATATATATATATATATATAATACATACATGCATACATACATTCATACATACATGCATACATATACATATGTACATATGTACATATACATATATACATGTATATATATGTGTGTGTATGTGTGCATTTTATTTTTTTATCGAACATATTAAAGACATCTGAGTTAATTTTACAATTTTACAGAAGTGTGAATATCTAACTCCGCTGATGAAGTACGCTGATTAACTCGTAATTGGAAATTAATTAATAAAGTAGATAGAATTGCTCATATATATATATATATATATATATATATATATATATATATATATATATATATATATATATATATATATATATATATATATATATATATATAAGTATATATATATATGTATGTACATATATATGTATATATATATATATATATATATGTATATATATATATATGTATGTATATATATATATATATATATATATATATACATATATATATATACACACACACACACACACACATATATATATATATATATATATATATATATATATATATATATATATATATATATATATATATATATACATATATATACATAAAATGAACTTCGTGAATTAATGTGACATTCTACATTCCTGTTAGATTACTATGTTTACGCTGATATTAACTTCATAAATTTAAGTTCAATTTTACGTACGGTGTTAGAACACGACAAAACTGATAAGACGAGAAAATAAACCAATTAAAAATAAAATAGATAAATAAAATATAAATAAATGGTTAGTAAATAAGTAAGCAAATAAATAAGGAAACAAATAAATAGATAAATAAATAAATGGATAAATAAATAAATATGAGTTAATGACTGTTTTGCGACCGTTTGGTAACTACAATGGGTGCTACATAGGTTAAAATATTCGCTTCGCAATTCTAGGAGCCCGGGATAGATCCGATTGCGTGACATTTTTAACAAATGCCATGTGCTTAGCTTCGGGTCAACCCAAGGCCCTGTGAGTGAAATTGGGTAGACAGGAACTGTTTTGAAGCCTGTCAGATGAATTGTTCCTGTAATTCAAAGGGCCAATCTCATCATAAACACTGCAACGCTGAATCTTCTTGGGAGCTGCATTAAAGGTACACATGTCTACGGAAGTCACTGCAACCTGCACATTAATTTCTTGAGCAGTTTCTTTCATTGATCGAATAAATAGAACACTTATCTTCGAAATCGATGGAGGCCCATTTACGCCATTCCGTTAGCTACAGAAGCAATATTAGATATATGAATTTTCTGGATATTTAATGTTATTTTTTTTTTAGATTTTTTATGGCTTATTTTATATAAGCAATCCAATTGGCAAAATGTCGGATAATTGCTTCAGCATGTGATTCAGCTTTCTGAGTTCAAATTCATCCGGAGTGAATTTTGTATTTAAATTTTGTATTTTGTACGAGTTCATGTGCCGTGGATTGGCAGGATTGATAAAGAGGGGGGAGAGATTTTGCGCTATCTGTTCGACGAAAGCAGTGACACCTCTGCTAAGGGTTCTGACTGTCAGATAATTTCAATAATAGAAGACCAATAGAAACATAGTTTGGGGGATCCAGTGAGTCGATTAGCACCTTAAAGGAAGGAACTATAACATATTGGGTGTTGTTATGGCCTGATACAAATCATAACAATGTTGAGTTTCCTATCCTCAAACCGAACACCTAATCCGAAAACTTACAATAGAGTCGATAGGGGCTGCCACGCAGTTTTCTGAAGCCTATTTCTTGCACTTAGAGTGTTGGACACGTTCGATTCATGGATTGAACGGCACGTTGTGCTCTTGAGCATGACCCTAGTTTCAGTTGCTTTTCATTAAAGCCCTCAAGAAACCTCTTATTAGATGTGGCCTTGTAGAAGGCCAGCTAAACCTAAATAAATAGGTATAAGCTGTAAATTTCGTTTCATTTTTCATTTCATTTTTCAATTTCATTCCCATGACCTGGCTTTACATGAGTACACGGTAAAAGATGCTTACTCACGTTAGCTCCTGATTAAATTGAATCCGGGAATATCTTCTATTAGAAGCGGACTTCATATCATCCCAAACTCACATGGTTTGGGCCTTGCCGTGGCGATATGGTAGAAGGCATATATCGCGTGTCTTGAGTTAAACCAGAGAATATCTTCTGTTATCTCCAGCGGCTTAACACTGGAATGGACCTGCGTCACTTTCGAGTTATGCGATTAACGAAACAGCCAGTTCCGTAAATTAATATGACTGAGGCTTTCACAGACACGAGTACGTTTAACAATTTCAAGGTGATTCTGCGGGATACAATATGTGACAAAGCTGGCCCATTGGAGTATAGTACGATAGACTTCAAAACAGTTTACGTCTACCCAATTTCACTCAGAAGGCTTGGTTTGATCCAAATCGTATTTGTTCAAAATGCCACACGGTGGGATCAAACCAGAGACGTTATGATTGCAAAGCGAAATTCTTAACTATTCAGCCAAGCTGCGTTTCACGTATCTTAATATTAATCAACTTTAACTTCAATTGACAAATCAGTGCGTTGATGTAAACAATAACAAAATTATAAATCTATTTTGTTGTCAGCTTTCGAAGAGTCTGACAATAATAAAAGTATAGATATTTTGGTAAATACAGCAGATCAAAAGAACATTATTCTAATGTTCGAAATTTCTACAGGTTATTCCGAATTGTAATAGCAGCATTAGTATGATTGAGATTGTTAAACAATATTTCCAATGTGCATCTCTTTTTAAACAGTGTCTTTGATCCAAACTAATACACAACTAAACATCATACATTCTCTTGTTTAATTCTTTTCTTTGTATATATCCACATCTAATTGCCTGCTAAACAAACAAATAAGAGTATACAGTAGGAGGGAGTGGATTCTTTCCTTAATTGCTACTGTAACTTCTGTATGTAAATAGGCGTTGAAATAGCAGACTCGTGAGACCATCGGTATAGAATGCTTTGCAGTATTCATTTCGCCTCACTGCATTCTGAGTTCAAGTACTGCCGAGGTCACTTTCGCCTTTCATCCTGTCGATCTCGATAAAAAAAAACGAATACTGGTGCATATTCGTCCTCTGTCACTCCCCGTCTCTAGACGAAATCGGCTGTGTTCAAACCTGGAGTGGAAGGGGCTCTGTCCGTTTTTTGTATGCCTAAGATACGTCATATGGCACTACGACGCTGTTACCATTCCATACGAAGTTACTGGACTGTACATATATAAATGTAGGGCAGCGAATTAGCAGAGTCGTTAGAGCATCAAATAGAATGCTTTGCAGCATTTGTTCTGAGCTTTCTGTTCACTGAGTTCAAATCTCGCCGAGGTTACCTCTACCTTTTATCCATTTAAGTTCGATAAAATAATACCAGTCTAGTACTGGGATCCATTCTTCCGCTATATCTCTTTTTCGCTTCCATTCTCTCATTCTCTATCCTTCTCTAGAAGAATTCAGCTTATTCAGACGTGGAGAGGAGATGGGCTGTGACAGTTTTATAAATCCCCTAGAAACGTCGTATGTCAATACGGCGCCCCTACGACTCCCTTGTGAGTTACAGGTCCATACATACACACATACATACATACATACATACATACATACATACATACATACATACATGATGGCTGCCCCCTCGTTATCGATTATGGTCATTACACGATAAAAACATATATATTGATAATTAATGGTGCTGCGATCAAATGTGGCTTTTTAGCCCAGCCAATGATCTAAAATGTCTTGCACAGAGTTGCAAACATGACAAAAACATTCACTGGCAATAGCCGGCTGTGGTTGGTCTTCATGTATTTTTGCATGTCATTTGAGCCCTCCTGCTGATCGACACTCTTTTCCACATGCTTGACAGTGGCATCTCCAACAGTAGCCTGGTAGTCAACTACTGGTCTCATTTTATGACTGTGAAGATTACTTTTGAGTCCAGCTTTGCTGAGGCAGAGTCTTGCACAGACGCTGCATGTCAGTGCCATAGGAAGACCTTTGCTGACTGAAAATGTAACAGCAATGCCTTTCCTCACATCTCTTTTTACTTTCTCGTATGCGATTCGAGGTGCTTCAATAGCAACTTTCCACTCATGTACAGTCTTTCTTTATTTATTATGATCAACAGCTACTCTTTTCCATGTATCAGCAGAGATGTTAGCGTCTTTCAAGGAAGCTTTCAACGAATCCTTATACATACATACATAGATACATACATACATACATACATACATACATACATACATACATACATACATACATACATACATGCATGCATGCATGCATACATACATACATACATACATACATACATACATACATACATACATACATACATACATACATACATACATGTAAGTGAAGGTACGTAGATTAGTAAGGCTGTTCGGTTCAGGTTTGTAAAGCTGCAAGTTCGTTTCCTGGCGTTGACTTATGTCCTGAGCAAGACAATTCATTTCACGTTGCTCCAGTCCACACAGCTGGCAACATTTAAAGTGTCCAATGTATCACCTTGAATCTCCCTGAGAACTATGTTGGAGGTGAATTAACAGATCCATTAGAACGTCGGACAAAATTCTTTGCCGTATTTGTTCTGACTCTTTACATTCTGGCCTGAAACCCCGCTGTCGTCACCTTTATATTTCATCCTTCCGGGATCGATAATATGTGTACCGATCAAGTATTGGGGTCGGTTTAATCGGCAATCCGCTCCTTCCCCAAGTACTCATATAAAGGACAGTGGGTTGACAAAAACGTTTCTGGTATACGTTTTCTGACTGTTCTGTAGCGTAGAGTATGTGTACTGCTACTATTATCAGCTTAAGGGTAGTGTTATGGCAGAATCGTTAGACTGTCAAATAAAATGTTTTGCGGCAGTCGTTCCAATTCTTTATATTCTGACTTGAAATTCTGCCGAAGTCAGCTTTGTCTTCTGGGGTCAATAAACTGCTAGCCTTTTGCTTGCCTAAGTTACTTCTAGCATTGGAACAAGGCTAGCAATTTGGGAGACAGAGAAGTTTATTACATCAACTCCGGTACAACAGAATGATGAAAGGTAAAGTTGACTTCGAGGGAACGTGCTTGCGTAAATTAAAAACAACTATGATGATACGGAAGGTTTTACATTTCAATTAAACAACGTGCTTGGTCATGGCCGTTTTTTTTTTGTTTGTTTTTTTCTATCGCGTTAAGCAAGGAGGAACGATTTTCTGTAACACGTTACATCAAAAATAAATACACATTTTCATATTATTATTTTTATCAGATAAATCTATATAATATTGCTGTATTCATATAAGCAATGGCAATTTTTTTCCTGTTTATTTATTCATATATTTATTTATTCATTCGTTTACTTATTTATTTATTTATTTATTTATTTTATTTACTTATCAAATGAGTCTGGCGTTTATTGTTTGTTAAAGTAATGATGCAAATCCCAAAATCTAATAAAAATAACTTGCGTTTCTGTTGTAAGCGGTTTATATACATTCATACAGTCATACATTTATACATGCATATATACATATTCTGTCGACTTTAGGAATATGAAATGCTTTCCCAAAATAAATACATTTATATCTAAATATAAAGATAAATAAAAGAGAAAGGAATATGAACGAAATATGAGTAAAAAACCTTCACTTATAATAGAAAAAATTGTTTTATTTTCATCAGCAACATGACACAACTCCCGCTCCGGTTGTTTTTATTATTATTTCAAATTTATGCTTGCTATGCTTTCTTATATATATATATATATATATATATATATATATATATATATATATATATATACTCCTCCTTATCACACGCGCACACCCACCGGTACATATATACACGCGCTCACACTAAACACACACCCTACTACCACCACTAACCCTCACCCCCACATATCCACCCCACCACCCCGCAACTAACATCACTAACACCCCCTGACCCCAAGCACACGAACACACACACCCACTTACACCACCCACTCTACACGCAACTAACATCACTAACACCCCCCAAACCTACGCACACGAACACACACACCCTCTTACACCACCCACTCTACACACCCTACCACCACTGACCCCCACTCACACCCGCATTCAACCCTTTCTCCACCTCCAGTATACTAACACCCACTAACACCCCCTTCACCACACACACACTCATCCAAACACGCACACACACACCAGTACACTACACTCCCTCCATCGTCCCCCACACCCTTCTCTCCCCGCTCCACCCACACCCTTTCTCAAACACACACACATCCCACTAACACCTCTACTAATACACAAACACCCCTCCTCACACCAGCTTTCACACCTACCCATCCTCTCCCCTGTCCAACCCCTACACGCCCCACACCCTTCCACCACCTGTTTTACTCCATTTTAATTTTATTTTGATCATGCCTTTATTTTTAATTTCATTTGCACCGTTTCCTCTCACCCCCTTTTTGCTATATGTCTCTCCACCACTCCCCTACACACCCTTGGCACT
>OZ024741.1:81599313-81611813 GCA_964016885.1 Eledone cirrhosa | reverse complement strand
TGCTAAACAAATTCAGAAACGAAATATATATATATATATATATATATATATATATATATATATATATATATATATATATATATATATATATATATATATATTGTTATATTTGGGGAGGGTCATATTTGCGTAATATTGCCAGAATTAATAACAGAACACACTCACTGTTTGGTTGGTTTTCGCTTCTCGCTGTCTTTTATATATATATATCTGCGATCTAACTTACTCGGTCCTCAATGTTGCCATTGACTGACATGTAAACTATATATATATGTGTTTGTCTATATTGTATCTGTATTATTTTTGACCGCCGGTCAGTCAATGGCAACATTGAGGACCGAGTAAGTTAGATCGCAGATATATATATATAAAAGACAGCGAGAAGCGAAAACCAACCAAACAGTGAGTGTGTTCTGTTATTAATTCTGGCAATATTACGCAAATATGACCCTCCCCAAATATAACAATATCTGTTTCGACACACGATTTCATATAAAAAACCTCGCAAAACTAATTCATCGCCGCTATATATATATATATATATATATATATATATATATAGAATAGAATATAAAAGAAAAAAAGAAAAAACAAACACAGATATATAGATATATTGTTCAAATCGCAAGGGACCTGATTCGCTAAGGTGAAAAGAATAATTTGGCCGAGTCAGACTGTCATAGTCATCAGCCATTTTACTCGGCATTGTCCACATACCACAGGCTCTCTGTAGGGCGCTGATCACGTGATAGTTATCCCGTTCGAAATCATTGCTTGTAGTTGGATAACTAAGTTGAATCCTTTCTAGTTGGAAAATCTTCCCTGACGATTTAAGATTTCCACACCACTAAATGGTGGGTTTTGCTCAATGAAACTGCAGTAGGGACACTGAATAAATAGGTAAATATTCCTTTATATTATTTACGTTTCCCAAATATAATGTTTATATATATATATATGTACATATATTGGTAAACGGAATAGAAAATTCTGACAAATTGTTCACAGTTGAAAAATGGTTTAATTAGGAATAAAAGAGTATTAGTGATTGTATGGGTTAGTATTCAGTTGTGGTTTTAAGTTTTTAAGTTTTTACCGGTTGCGCATTTCTAAATGCTTTTCAAAAATAATTTTGAGATAGAGTGTCCGTGTTGTTTGCTCTGTTGCATACATATATATGTATGTATATATATAATATATATATATATATATATATATATATATATATATATATATATATATATATATATATATATATATATATATATATATTTATATATATATATATATATATATATTTATATATATATATATATATATATATATATATATATATATATATTTATATATATATATTTATATATATATATATATATATATATATATATATATATATATATATATATATATATATATATATATATATATATATATATATTTATTAAAATAACAGATTAAAGTTTAAGCAAAGAATCGCTGCTTTCACCCTTAACCAACCCCAAAAAAGCCTTCGTGAGCCTCCTTTTTTCAAGTAAAAAGAAATTCAAACACTCATATATGAAAAAACAACCTGCCACAACCCCCCCCCCCCCTCTTATTTGAAGAACTATTGTAACGCGAACTGGCGCGAAATTTATTATAATTATTGACAAACCAATCAAATTACTTCTCGAAAAACCTGGCATTTCGAGCCACTTTTTCCATATAAAACAAGTAACATTCAGAGACCAACCAGATGTGAGAAAAACCACAGACCCTCCATCTCAACTCACCTTTTGAAAAGCAGAAGAACTGCGAAACCGGTAAAGGAACCAAATAAATATATATATTTAAAAAAAAAATAAGACTCCAGTTGCATTTTCGATTTCATCTCTTTTTCTTTATATATATATATATATATAAAGTATTAAAAAAATAATGAATAAAACAATGAAACAGTTCCTTATATTAAAAAAAAAAGTTCATTATTTAACGATCGTTTCTAGGATCGTTAAATAATGAACTTTTTTTGTTTAATATAAGGAACTGTTTCATTGTTTTATTCATTATTTTTTTAATACTTTATCTTGACTCTGTATTCCGTTTATCTTTCACCGAAAGTGATTTTTGAATGCATCTCTTCTTTCCATGATATCCGGATTACATTGAGTTCTTCATACGGATTGGACGCTACCGTAAACTCTTTGTAGATTTATCTATATATATATATATATATATATATATATTAGAAAGAACGAGGAAGTTTTGTTTACATGTATAACATTTTGTTTTCGTATCTATCGACCTGTTACGCGCGTTTCAAAGATCGATACACAATAACAATGTTGTACATGCAAACGAAAATTCCTCGTTTTTTCTCATGTGCTTGTTTTGGTACCACCATCAGGGATTCACTGAATCATCTATACTATATATATATATATATAAATTTTAGTACAGCATTAACGAAGCTTCAGTTCGCGGCCAAGCTAACGAATGCAAATTCGGTCTGTAGCTTTAGCACTCGGATGGGGAAAAGTTCCCCAGAGCAATAACAATACGTTTAGACAGCTTAGCAAATCAAATATAGCGATGGTCAGTTCAGCCACATCACTAGAGCAACGAAAATACAGGATCCAGGAAAAGATTTTAGACTGATATATATATATATATATATTTTCTTTATATATATATATATATATATATATATATATATATATATATATATATATATATATATATATATATATATATATATAAAGAAAAAGGGATGAAATCGAAAATGCAACTGAAGTCTTATTTTTTTTTTAAATATATATATTTTTATTTGGTTCCTTTACCGGTTTCGCAGTTCTTCTGCTTTTCAAAAGGTGAGTTGAGATGGAGGGTCTGTGGTTTTTCTCACATGTGAGAAAAACCACAGACCCTCCATCTCAACTCACCTTTTGAAAAGCAGAAGAACTGCGAAACCGGTAAAGGAACCAAATAAAAATATATATATGTTTAAAAAAAATAAGACTTCAGTTGCATTTTCGATTTCATCCCTTTTTCTTTATACTTCCACTCGTGTAGGACACCTCGGTTATTTTTCATTTTGTAAAAAAAACCTCACTTTCTAATATATATATATATATATATATATATAGAGAGAGAGAGAGAGAGGGGGGGGGAGAGAGGGGGAGAGGTCAAAACCAAATATTCTAAGGTTTATGCTTGCACTGGCACACGCTGCTACTAGCATATGCCGACATTACCACATCCTTGACGCTAACCACGTGCAAATCACGTGATCATGTGCGTTTATATATATATATATATATACAAATTTAAATTTCTTTAATGTTAACCATGACGTAATATGACTCAGAGACGGCGACGCTTGATAAAAACATGCTGCTTCGTTCGTCTCTGGGTCAAAAGTATAAACACACTTTTTTCTTCTCTGTTTTTTTCTTTACTTGTTTCCTTAAAGTTTACCATCATTCCGTTGGTATACATCTATTACGCAATTTACACCTGAGGATGTCACCAAGTTCTTACGCCACCTGGCCACTGAAATGTGCACAGTGTTTGCAGAAAATAAATTATTAAGGAAATTCAACATTTTTGGCCTCCTGTAATTTCACTTTATAATATATATATAAATATATATACACATATATATATATATGCATGTATATATATATATATATATATATATATATATATATATATATATATATATATATATATATATATATATATATATATATATATATATATATATATATATATGAGTTAAAGGTCTATAGATTTTTCCCTGGATTTTACTAAATTCTGTGGATGAATTTATATCCTGATTCTCTTTTGAGATGAGTTTGAGTTATTTTTCCTAAATCTTTCGTTAACTACTTTTCCCATCTTGACGTTATAGTCGCATATATGTTATAGAATGCCGTTAGCTTCTTGCTAAAACAATCTCTATACCTCTCATTTATATTTATACTCGGATTCTTTTCCTAGAGTGCTTAAACTATCTGTGACTAATCCCGGTTTTTTTCATAAAAACTGTGATAATTATTGCTATTTTGCTGAACTCCTTTGTAGAGTTGTTTTTTTCAGAATGTATTTGACTGCTATTTCTTGTAAATAAACATTCACTTCCATCCTGACGTCACTAGCCCCGTTTTTTCCTCATGTGCTTTTTCATAAATACACATGAAGGCGAACTAGCCAGTTTTAGAATTCCCTTTTTCGGATTATATTACTGTGAGAGCCCTGGTTTTCTGTTGAGCTCTGCTGATGAATGAAATTCCAACCGTGACCATCTCCACTGAAAGTTTTCATGAAATAGTCTTTTAAGACTATACAGAGCATTTGATGTTATTCCAAATTGAAGGATAAGTGTTTCAAACTTTATTTTATCATGAGTTAAAGGTCTATAGATTTTTCCCTGGATTTTACTAAATTCTGTGGATGAATTTATATCCTGATTCTCTTTTGAGATGAGTTTGAGTTATTTTTCCTAAATCTTTCGTTAACTACTTTTCCCATCTTGACGTTATAGTCGCATATATGTTATAGAATGCCGTTAGCTTCTTGCTAAAACAATCTCTATACCTCTCATTTATATTTATACTCGGATTCTTTTCCTAGAGTGCTTAAACTATCTGTGACTAATCCCGGTTTTTTTCATAAAAACTGTGATAATTATTGCTATTTTGCTGAACTCCTTTGTAGAGTTTTTTTTCAGAATGTATTTGACTGCTATTTCTTGTAAATAAACATTCACTTCCATCCTGACGCCACTAGCCCCGTTTTTTCCTCATGTGCTATATATGTATATATATATATATATATATATATATATAACCAAAAGTTAAACAAGTCTGCCAAGACTGGAATTGAACCATCAGCACAGTTGAGGTATGTCAGACATCAATTTATTTTATCTGATGAGGACGTACTGAGGAAACAGCACAGTACCTCTGAAATATATATAATAAAATATATTTGATCGCATGAATGTCAAGATTTATTAATATTTTGAATTAATATATATATATATATATAACGAAGGAAATGTGGTAAGGAACCAGGTGGACCATAACGCACCAAATTACTCAACACTTAAGGTAGTAGTGTGGGTAATAGTAACGAGTAGGACCCCGACGGCTGAGCTCAAGCCGTTTCGACGGCTAATTCTGGACTAAATGAAAAGTTTTATCCTGGTATATGAATAGCCGAACTTCTCAGGGGGTAATTCCATATATGGTAAAAGTGATTGTCACAAGGATTGGTCAAAAGTTTGTTGCTGAGACACATAATTCTATCATGGCAATTTGTGGAAGGAAGGAGTAGCTGAACCTGCCAGTAGAAGAAAGAGGGAGAGGGGGTGGAGGAAACCAGTCGTGCGTTGATAGTGCCAACTACAGCAGGATCCTAAGGGCAGGAGGTCAAGCAAGTATACTAGAGAGGGAGGGGGAGGAAGTCGAAACAATAAGTAAATAAATATGGAGTAAATATATAGAAGAATACCAAGAATGTTAAAAATATAAAAAACTATTTCTGGTTACTATTCCCTAACCAAAATCATCAAGTCTCTCACTGGTACTGCTAAACTATAGAAAAGTTTACTAGGTGGGACGGAATTGTAGTGGGACAATTTTATGAGTTAGGAGTAATCAACCGAGTATATCTTACAGTGACAGGTAAACAAGTAGGGGGCCAAAATACTAAAGAAACTACCACGAAATAATAATTCAGAGTCCCGAAACTAATACGAAATAATTGTTTCTACCCTAGGCACAAGGCCAGCAATCACCCAGTGCAAAACATAAACTAATACGAAATAATAATTCAGAATCCCGAAAATGAATACTAATACTATCTCTAAGGGTGCCGCTACGATACAAAAATTCTAGTACAAACTACATAAATGCTCGTACGATATATATGAAAAATTTGATACGGAAAATTAATTCAGAATCCCACCCACCCCACCACCCCAAAAAAATAAATACTGATATACGAGAAACTAAAGCAGAGATACCATTAAGAAATGTAGAAAGCACGGAAATGGGGCAGCCATCGGATAAGAAAGCAAATATCTGGGGTCAATTACATCTGCTATAAAAAGCGGAGTCGGCCAATTCTATCATAGAATAGGGGATGGGGGTGGGGGTACTGAGGCTACAAAGGACCGAGGGGCTGCCTCGGGGTGGGCGAGAAAGTGAAAAGGACGACGACAAAGAAGGAGGACTGGGGTGGAAGGACTAGGAAGGGATGGGGGAAGAAGGAAATATAGAGGAAACGATAAAAAGATATAAAAGAAAATCTTACGTCTACCTTTGCAAGCAGGGGTTACCCATTACAAAGTCGGCAAGTGGGGTGTTACAGCCCTTGTCTACCCCCCCCCCCCCCCCCCGGTCATTATGGGGTTTGAGGGCGAAGTAAGTCCTACGCAATCTGTGTTTGCATGCAGTTACCAGTTCGTCTTTCTTGTTTAGGAGTTGGTCCGTCGAAAACACCATTTGTAAAGTTTCCTCCGAGCATAAATTGAACGGACGGCGTCCTCCCGTGTAAGGGTTGGCTCTGGAGAGTAAGCTCCAAGTGAGATCATAGGTAATATTGTTATCTTTGAGGTCCCAGATGTGGCCCGAAAGTGTGGTGGCGTGACGCCGGGCCGGGTTTCGGAAAGTATGTCTGTGTTGGTATAGCCGGGTCTTGAAGTCACATGCGGTTAATCCTATATAAGCTTTGTTGGAGCTGTCCGTCCTCACGTTGCACTGGTAGATCACATTACGATCTCTGCATCTGTTGTCGAGGGGGCAAATGGATCCATCAGGACAGTTGCACCTCCTGGTCGGCTCTCCACTGCTATTTAAGTTATTTCTTCCATAGGGGTTGAGTTTTTTGTTGTTAGAGGAGACGATGTTTTGTGCAAAGTTAGGTGTGGTGCTGTAGGAGAGTTTGATGGTATTTTTGTTGATTATGTTGTGGTAGCGGTGTTGTAGTGGGAAGTGTTTTTCGATGATCCTAAAGAAGATTTTCCCGATAGGAGTTGTCACCTCGGTGTTGTGGGGAGGATTGAATCATGTTACATTGCGTGAGCGGCGGTGTCGCCTAATGGTTCCGCTAATGGAAGCTGGACAATAGGATATTTCCTCCCTGTCGAGGTTGCATTGTGTGAGATCTACCAGATCTCACACAATGCAGCCTCGACAGATGAATACTGCTTGATTATGGCTGACAACTGATGCAACCAAGACACCATAGTGAAAAACCAATATATGAAACATTATATTATGTAACATTCTCTCATTATTTTAATTTATATTGGCGGTGGATTGGCAGTATCGGTAGAGGGTCGGATACCATGCTTTCCAGCATAGTTACGTCCCTTTATGGTCTGAGTTCAAATCCCGCCGAGGTTGACTTTGCCTTTCATCCTTACGGGGTCGATAAAATAAAGTACCAGTAATGTACTGGGTAATTGCTGGCCTTGTGCCTAAAGTAGAAACAATTATTTTAATTTATATTCCTTTGAAGTTCCAATGAGCCGCTCTGTTTTTTAAATATGTTAATTATTTTCAACTGAACCAGATCAATTATGATATATAGTCATCTGATCCAGAAATATTATATGGAGTAGCCAAACAATTGTAAACGGACATTATTATTATTAATATTATTATTATTATTCTCTACATTCCTTACATCAAACTAAAATAAGTTGACAATCTTTTAATAATGTCTTCCTTGTAAAATTTGTGGTCTTGTTTTGCTTAACTAATGAATATTTCCAGCTCTGCGCACCTAACTTCTGCATGAACCCAGCCACCTAGCTGCTTTCTACTGCATATTGCACATTGAGCACATGCCTTTAAGCTTTGGCTTCTAACTAATTCACCAAACTCTCCTCTCATATCTCCTCTCCTATCTCCATCTCTCTCTTTAAGATTGGTTACTCTTGAACTGTGTATATATATATATATATATATATATATATATATATATATATATATATATATATATATATATATATATATATATATATATATACATATGTATATATATATACTATATTAACAAATGGAAACTATATTTATAAAACCATATTTATTTCATTATACATATTTCAAGGGCCACCAGAGCAAACTATGGTGCGCTTTCATCATCACAGAGTTGCATATATATGAGCACATGCATATATGTCAATGTGTTTACGAGTTTGCGTGTTTGTATTGTGTGTGGTATGTGTTGATTTCGAACAGTTTAGGCGTGTAGGTGTAATTTTATGAAAGTTTGGTATTACGTTAAAAGGCACTCCCAATCCTAAAAGCGCTCTTTGCAATTGAGCTGACGTGAATTACAAAGAATAGAATAGACTAACATGTATTGACACAAAAAGAAAAGGATGCTTTTACCAGAGTATAAAAGAAATGTTATTCTTATTCTTCGTGCACAGATCTTTATCGAATGCGAATGTACATGATGCTTGGCTGGTTACCATTCCACTTGAGACAAGAAGATTAAAGAATTGTCCAAATATATTCTAGCCCCTTTTGTCTGAGGCCAAACCAAATAACAAATAGTAACAATTACCTTGGAGATTCTTCGAGAATTAAGTTTACTTACAAAAGCTTTTGAACATTGTCTTCTTGCGAATGTGTGTGTGTGTGTGTGTGTGTGTGTGTGTGTGTGTGTGTGTGTGTGTGTGTGCATGTATGTGTATGTGTATGTGTGCGTCTGCGTGTACGTTTGCAGTTATATAGGTATATGAATGTGTGTATTTATGTATATATATATATATATATATATATGTGTGTGTATATATATGTATATATATACATATATATATATAGAGAGAGATAAATATATGTACACACACACGCACGCATTTATATATATATATATATGCACACACATATACATACATATACATGTATTTTTGAATATGTGTATAATTATGTTCGTATGTGTGCGTGTGTTGTCTGTGTGTGTAAGTGGGTATATGTGTGTAATGTGTGTATTTGCGTTAACACTGCATTCTGTTTCGTCTCCATTTTGAAGTTTTCGTTCTTTACTAATCTCAATTAGCTTTTGTGTGGAATAGGATGAACGAAAGGAAAGATGTGTGATATATAAGAGGAGAGAAAGAGAAACACACAAAGCGCGAAGATGCAGTGAGGCAAACAGAGTGAGAGAGAGAGGGGAGAGAGAGAGAGAGAAACAAAAAGATACAAAGACAGATGCATTGAAATAGAAGACACATACCACATATATTGAGTATAATAAGAAGCTAGTATTTATAACAGTGTGAGGAACACTATTACTATTTAACTAACAGATATAAGGAAGAGATATGTGTGGCCTGTTGCAGAAGTGTTGTTGCTGTTATTACAGTTGTTGCTGTTGTTACAGTTGTTGTTGTTACAGTTGTGGCTGTTACTGCTACCATTACTAACAATCCATCAATTTACTAATCTTCTAAAAACTTTCTATTCTGGTTGCTGCTGCTGCTGTTGTTGTTGTTGTTATTGCTGTCTTCTTTATTGCTGTTGTTGTTGTTGTTTTGTTGCTACTGTTCTTATTGTTATTCTCTCAGCGAGGTGAGCGTGAAAGTAGAACGAAGTCCCGTTAGAACTGAATCCGCCATTAGATTTTGAATCTTCGTTGAATTAATTTTGCTTCACTTATTTCGCTAATACCTTCAATAAAAGTACGAAGTGTGGGGTGGGTGAATGACGCCATTTTTCGTGTTTATGCCTTAACGATTTTCATCCAAGCCAGTGCTTAGTCACGTCCCTTTTATATGCTTAGTTCGAATATGAATGTAAATATGGTAAGAGAAATTCGCTTTGCACTACGCAGTTTTGGTTTCGATCCCACAGCGTGTTACTTTTTTGAGCACTTGTCTTTTACTATACTCTGGAGTGAAATCCCGTTAATGAAACTGTTAAAAATAACAATTAAACTTACATACATACATACATACATACATACATACATACATACATACATACAAAAGAGGAGGGCCAGCAGCTGACAATAAATGTAGGCTATGTAAAACAAAGATCGAGGATGTAAGCCACATTGTTGCCAGCTGCGAAAGAATGTCATCTCGCTACTACCTCCCCATGAGACACGATGGGATAGCTAGAACTATCTGGAACGCACTTCGGAAAACAAAATTAACAACAAACGAGGAAGAATATATTGAGACAGATGGCACTAAGGAATACTGGTGGAACCTGAAAATAAAAACTGCCACCAAATTAAAGCACAACCGGCCTGATATTGTAGTTTGGGACCACACATTGAAAACGTGTTCTGTTGTGGAGATCAGCTGCCCACTTGATGTAAACGTTGTCAGAAAAATACAGGAGAAGGAGGACATCTACGGACCATTGATGAGGAGCTTACAAATCCAGTATCCAAGATACACCTTTAGCTTCATACCCATCATTATTGGTGCTACGGGTTATATACCAACCCGCTTGGACCAAAGTATGACCAAACTTGGATTTGCGGACAAAAAGCGCAGCTCCCTAATTCATAGTCTACAAATGGCTGCGATAGCTGGCACCTTCAAAATATGCAAAACATTCTTGCGATTCAAGGGATGACAATTTCTTTTCTTTTACAACCTTGCCACCAGGAAGGTGGCCGGTCAAAAAAATATACTCGAAATTAAGAGAAAGAGAAATCATACATACATACATACATAAAGACATACATACACGCATAAATACATACATACATACAGATTTATGCCTGTGATTATTGGGGCACTGGAATGTGTTAGTAACTGCCTCAATACAAATCTTGAGAAGCTGGGCTTCACAGAAACAGAAAGAACACAACTAGTTAGGTAATTACAAGTACAATCCATTAATGGAACAGTAAAAGTATGTAAAATATTCCAAAGATTTTGCATCTAATAACTGCATTTACACACGTACAGATACAAAGCATATGCACATGCACACATTGATGTTTGTATCAAAACATACACATCCACGCATACAGTAACATCGATACCTGCACACACATGCATGCATGCAGACATACATAGATATCTACCTAGTTGATGTTGTGTAAATTCCAATGAGAGAGTCTTGTGTCTTTGTTAGAAACCGACTTTCTCTCTATTGGCAAAAATTTGTAAAATTATAAAACCAGAAGTAAATACAAACATACATACATACATACATACATACATACATACATGCATGTATGCATGCATACATACATGCATACATACATACATACATACATACATACATACATACATACATACATACATACATACATACATACATACATACATACATACATACATACATACATGAAGGAATCATTTGATACTATCGTACTAGATCCACTATGTATCAAAAGAAAAGAAAAAGAAAAAATGTAGTACATGCTGGGTGGATAAGAAGGACTCTCTGCATTCATTATTTCAGTAGAACTTCGAACACCAAGATTTGCAGCATAGAGTGACGGCCCTTTATGTTCTGAGTTCAAATGCAGCCGAGGTTAACTTTACCTTTCATCCTTACGAGGTCAATAAAATAAAGCACCACTATTGCACTAGTGTCAATTTAATCGACTTTCCCTCCCCAAAAATTGCTGGTCTTGTGCTTATAGTAGAACTCATTATGTTTCGGGTTAGATCTCACAGTGCTGCAATCTTGGACAACTGTCTTTTTCATACACCTGGAATTGATCTAAGCCTTGTAAATGGAATTGTATATATGTATTTTATGTGTAATTTAATGGTCCAGTTTTCTCAATATTTGGTATGACGCTTATTCGATATAAGGTTTGACCGACTTTCATCAAATCAGACCGAGGAGACAATGTTTCCTTGGTCTATCGAATTGCTAAAACTATCAGTCGCAAAGGTAGAAGGAGCAAAGTGAAAATAAAGTGTCTTGCTCAAGAACATAACGCATCGCCCGGTCCAGGAATCGAACTCACAACGTCACGATTGCGAATTAAAGTTTAAATTATGTGGAATATTTATATAGTGGATAGATAGAACGAAGATAAAGACGCGTGATAGATAAATAAATAAGAAAGAGAAATATACAAATAGAAAGAATGAGAGACAGAGAGAAAGAGAAAGAGACATGCAAAGAGAGAGAGGGGAAGAAGATACAGATATAATTGCATTGTTATAGGAGAAACATACGTACTACATAGAATATAAAGGTTGATCAAACAAGCAAATGCTCATCATTAAAACTGAAGGAAGATTCATTGTGTATCAAAATAAAAGACGATAAGGTTATGTCTGGAAACTTGAGACTAAACAATAAGAACCACGGTACTACAACAAAAATATTTTCTAATATAGGGATAGGATGATGCTGATGTATTCTCCGTCAGTTTCGACGAAGCGCATTCAGTTTTCTAAGCAACTAATGTCCTGTTTATGAATTAATATTTAAGTGGCTGAACATTCCACAGACCTTCAGCATAATTTATAAGCAGAATCAGCGTGGGTTAATAAGTGACATTTGAATTACAGG